>CM033643.1:39225281-39498898 GCA_019512145.1 Engystomops pustulosus
ATACAGTTCCGACTTACATACAAACTCAACTTAAGAACAAACCTACAGACCCTATCTTGTATGTAACCCGGGGACTGCCTGTATATATAGTCCTCATATTTTAAATCTGGCAGCCACACTAGATGCAACAAAATGAAAGAATTTAGGAACTGTCAATTACAGGTAATTTAAAAATGCAGTATTTCTTTAAGCTAGAAGCTCAATAAAAGTGATGTAACTGCATTGGGAGTGCAAATAACTAGTAGTACTCTCATACAAATAGTAATAGTATATTTGGCTTAAAGGAGGTATCTCCGTAGAAAAACAAGGCAAGGTATTAGTTTATGTTCACTGTAGGGTACAATAACATCATGCTTTATTTGATAGTCTCAGCATATACTTGAGGAAAGCTCCCAACAAATACACTGGACATATCGATAGACATATACTGGCAGGCGGAGGCCTTTTTGCTTTCGACTGTCCAGTATGGTTTCCTATGGAAAACACAGGATGGAATGATGTAGCAAGCTATGTCTTTCCATTCTGCTCACTCCTGCTGAGCAGTGTTTACACTCAGCTGAGGCCTTTAGAGCCTAAGGGGGATAGATGCAACGTATTGCATCCTCCCTCGACCTCCGCTGAGTATATTCAACTCATCAGGATGGCATATTAGGACATATAAGGACAGTTACACCCTAGATCTCCCTTGTAAAGACATGTTGTGAATCCACCTAACGTGTTCTTTTCAACGGAGGAGGAAAACACTTTGGGGCACATTTACTTTACGGAAACCTGACGGAAATGCGTTCCGCGGACCCTTAGAAAATGTGCCCCTTTGTGTATCTAGCCATATTCTGCATGTCTGCTGTGACTCAGAATAATGAAAATAACACCAACATATACCCAAAATAGTCTTACTTTATGGTGACCATTTGTGCAAAATATTCTTGTATAACCAATGTAATGGAGCTTCAGATGCAGATGTCACTAGCTGTGCTTTCACCACCAAGAAGCTTCTTGAAGTAACCAATATGTACACAGAATACAACAATACAATACAATTACATTTTATTAACCCCTGAAGAAATTGCTGTGTACAAGGGGTCCGAGCAGCACATGTCATAACATATAATATCACAAAATATGTTGATTGGGTGAGGGTGCCCCATATGCAAAAATATTGTACAAGTATTGCTAATTATTGGAACTAGTTACACTTTACTGAACATGGCTTGTGCTCATATTTTTCCAGCTTTGATTTAGCATGATGGAATGTGGATATATTGTTGGGACTTGTTTTTGTCTTTGTACTCTTCGGTCATACTTGTTACATGTTACCAACATAATTTTCTTTCTATTTTATTACAGTCACATGGAGAAAATTACAACATGGCAAGACCCACGCAAGACAATGACACAGCCAATGACTCACATGAGCCACCATCCTGTTACCACTTCTACCCCAATAAGTCAAAGATCACTGGCAATGTCCCAACCTAACCTTGGTATGTTTTCCTGACTTTGTAAAAGAAAGGAAAAATAAACAATAATAATAGAAGTAATTATTCCATTGTATTTTTATAACCAATAAGTGTTTAGGTCGTCTTATAGACATGTGTAAGAATATTTATCTGACACTAAAAACTCTTCATCGTTGCGCAAATTGTTTTTTTTAACCAAATTAGAAATTAGACTGGTCCATGTTTTTCTTGCAGATGCAGCGAAAGTTTCTCATGATGGGATAACTATTTCTAGTTTAGGGGTGTTTTAGCTGATTTCAGTCTGTGAGACGCAAATCATATGGTGTCTGTGTTTCACGGCCCATGAAATGGGCCCCCAAAAATCATAGTTATATAAGATACAAGGAGTTCCTGCATCCCCTTTTGACAACCTTACTGTAAGGATGTTTTCAGTACAAGGCATTTGTTTCATGGAGTTGCAAGAAAAGATCTTCAATATCAGATTGATCCCACATCCAGTACAGGCAGTCCCCGGGTTACATACAGGATAGGTTCCATAGGTTTGTTCTTAAGTTGAATTTGTATGCAAGTCAGAACTCTATATTTTATAATTGTAGATCCAGACAAAAATGTTTTTTGCTCCAGTGACAATTGGAGTTTCAAAATTTTTTGCTGTAATGGGACCAAGGATTATCAATAAAGCTTCATTACAAACACCTTACAACTGATCATTGCAGCCTGAGACTATAGTAACATCCAGAGGTCACAGTGGGCAGAGGGGTCCGTCTGTAACTAGGGGTCGTCTGTAAGTTGGGTGTCCTTAAGCAGGGGACCGCCTGTATACACTCTCCTTCCCCGAGCCAACGGGCTAGTGGTCAGAGCAGGTATCTACAGATAAGTCCCCATTCATCTGAATAGGATCTAAGCTGTGGTGATTAGGTTGAGTACTACACCGAGATCAGATATGAATATTTTTTTAGCACAGAGAAACCCCTTTAACTCCCATTGAACCTGCAATACAATAATATACACTAATAGGTTGGTGATATAGACATCAAGTTATCATAAGCCATTCATGACCTATGAGATAAGTTAGGGACACTCACAATATTTCACCACATAAGCTCAGGATACCCGTGTGATTCAGGGAACCATCTGAAATATTCCATGTCTCCTCATACTTGCCCTCATACAATTCGTTAACCATTATATATTCTGACCTATATATTGATAGAACCCAATATACAACCATTTTAAAGTAACTCATAATTCATGAGCTGCTTGATTTCTCATCTGGCTTTGGACTCTTCGAGAAAGTAGTTTAATAAGTCCATGGCCTGCATTTGTTTATAGGTTTCCAGTCAGATGTCACATACTTAACCATACATAAATTTCCAATTGCATTAACGCCAAAGCGAGCCTTGCCAACATCCTAGTAGACTTTTCAAGAAAATAATGAAAAATGCAGAGCAAGTTAAACTAATTTCTTGGCCGGCACCCCAGAACCCACTTTGAACTGTTCCATCTTGAAAGAAATGGCAGTCCACACCTATGTTTTCATCCTCCTGATTCTCGTCCTAGTCTTGGAATCGAAACATATCTTTCTTTTGAAGGTCTGCCATCCCCTGGCTCCGCACTTTATGCATCCAGAGATTGATCCCGGTTCCCTGTATTTAATCGGGAACATGTGTGTCTGGAGCTGAAGTTCTTATTTATAACATGGAAAATGTAGTGTGCTTTGTACAGTCTGCTCCCCTGGCTTGCTCCACTTCTTGGCATTGTTCGAATACACAAAAGCGCTTATAAACATTTTTATCAAAATAATATGAATGTGACTAAGCAATACCACATCCTAACATGACTGTGAGCAAATCGAATCCTCAGGGGAGAGGTCACGTTATCTTCAGAGAGTTTACCCAAAGTTGCTTTCTTCCCGTTTGTTTGCTTCTTTCTACGGCAAGCTTCTAGAAACCACTGACTGTTTATTCGGAATCCATCTGTTAGAAATTAGGTGATGCTAATTCTGTAAGACAATGACTCAATGTGACTGTACTGCGCCGTTGTTGTTGCATTCGGGTGGTAGAATACCTAATTACGTGCCATATCTTCTGTAGTGGACCTAACTCGTAGGCCACATTAAAGAGGTCTGGGGTACAGCCGGGTCTAGCAGTAGTATTTCAGTGCACTTCTTGCAGTTGTTTATATCAGTCGGTGGGCGATCTCATTACACATTCCACTCTGGAACATTATAAAAGTGAGTAATGCCATGCTTCAGCTTGGAATGGTCTGTGTGTTGATGATCTATGGACGACAAATCGAGGAATGTTTCTGGGCTGTGGCACCGTTATGACATGTTACAGTGCAAGTTTTATTGTTGGACTAGAGATGGTAGTGGAACCAAAATTCGGGAGAATTCTAATGGCACCAAGAGCCTTCCTCAGTATTGTCAGTGAGATTTAAAGGGGGTTTCCACTTCCAGAAAATAATTGTTGTTGTTTGTGTAATGAAAAAATTATACAATTTACTAAAATGCTTTCAGTACCTCACAGATTTCCAGATCTCTGTTTGCTGTCATTCTATAAGAAGCTCCATTGTTTACTTCCTGTGGATAAACACTGGTCCCCAGTCATGTGATGTCCCACGGTGCACGGCTCATTATAGCACATAGTTCTGATCACTCTCTGTTATAACAAGACGTGCACCTGTAAGCCATCACATGACCAGGGGTCGGGTTTCTATCCACAGGAAGTAAACCATAAGCTTCCTGTTGAATAACAGCAAGCAGAGATCTAGAAAACTGTGAGGAATTGATACAGAAAGTATATAAGGAAATTGCATAATGTTTCTTTACAAAAACAATATCAATTATTTGCTGAAAGTTAACAAACATCTTTGTATTTATTTGCTGTTCTAAAAAGTTACCTTTTAAGGTATATACAAATGTATAGGATTCTTTTGCATGTCCATTACTTACCACATGGTAAAATGTATGAAAATTTACATTCAGATGGCCATGAGTGCAGGACATCTATGTCTAATGTCACCATATATGAGCTTGGGTATCACGATACCAGGATATTTTTGAAGGGGAATTTTATTCAAATATAGAACAATGTCTTACATATCTATTCCAGACCGGCCCATATGATACATTTGAGCTGTCCTAGCAGTCGGCTATTGCACCTGCTACATTTTATCGGAAACTAACTGGTCAGGAAACTCCAAAACAATGAGCGGTTTCAGTAAGCGCTCCTGAAAGCTATAAACACATTCACCAGACTTTTCCATATCCTGCCGCTAGAAGGAGGAGAATTTCCTATTGTTTAAAGAGGATATCATGAAATAATGGTTATGTTGGCTTCATAGGCTGCTAGAAGAAAATGGAAAATCTCGTTTTTATTTTCCCACCTTTTAACCTATCATTTCCACTCTTAGTTGCCAGATTCCCTTTCGCTATATTTATTTTGGGTCTGCTTGCTTAATCTGCTGGGTACTACTTGGCTCGTCTCTATCTGAAGTATCCAAACGGCCCCAAACCCCCAGATGAAACTGTATTAAAGGAAATAGGATTGTGCTTACATTTAGAGGATTGTTTCTATTTTAGATAAATTAAGTTCTAGCTTAGTACAATGTTATGGGATTCAGTCCAATACAATTTAAACATTGGCTGAACATATTTGAGATCTCTACTAGTTGTCAGAGAATAAGAAGCATTATTCATTTTTGGATCTAGGTGATGGAAACCAATCATATTTCTGTACATATGGCACAGGTGCTTGTTGGACAGGTCCGTCTTTGATTTTATGTCTTGGACTAAGTTCATACCTGCATTTGGCAAGTTTTGTTCCCCCTCCCGCTATGAAATAGTGCAGCAGCCAGAATAATTTTTCCACTAGTATAACAGAGTTATAATGGAAGGCAACTTTCTATACAGTGAAGTCAATGGGGAAGGGAAGGTGACCTACCTTTCTTATTTTCTGTTACACTCTATTAACGTGTAAACTCAGCCCTAAAAAAATTTAACAGTAGGTTAGTCAGAATTTTTTTTAAACTGCCTCAAAAGGGGGGGAAGAGGGTTGGATTTCCTTTGGTTATCACTATGTATATCACTCCTGTGCTTTCACTCCTTGTATTGCAGAGCATTGAATATGTTGTGAAAACCCACAGTATATATTGACGTGCTGTGTCTTAAAAATCTTCACTGCAGGTCACTTTACACTGCAATTATTTGTGGAGCATGTGTATATACTTTACATCACACCAGATTGCCCACCAGCAGATCCTATGTCCTATGCACACCAAGATAAATTTACCTATATACTGTAAACTAACACTTCCACAAAGTCATCAAAATAGAAGTTTGGACATTTTTTTCAATAGACAATGGTTGTCATATTAAAAAAAATGGTCCTGTGATTTTAGAATATCATTTTCCTTGTAAACAGGGTCGGCTCCAGGTTTTAGTAGGTCCCTGGGCGACAGAGCCTTAGTTGGCCCCCCTCCAGTAGCCACAGTCTCCACTCACATAGCACACACTGCTCATAACCAATTAGCCCCCACGCCCCCTTAACCACTGTAGCCACACTTGCAACCTCCCCCTGTGGCCACCACGACCCCCACCCTTCCCCTGTAGCTACACGGCCTTCCAACGTAGCCACACTGCCCCCTCCCAATGTAGCCACACTGCCCCCTCCCAATGTAGCCACACTGCCCACCTCCCAATGTGCCAACTATCCCCTCCCACGATAGCACACTGCCCCCTACCAATGCCAGCTAATTAGCACACTGCCCCCTCACCCTTGTGTAGCCCTACATCCCCTCCCATGTAGCCACACGCCCAACCTCCCATGTAGCCACACTGCCCCCTCCCCCTGTAGCTACACTGCCCCCTCCCAATGTAGCCACACTGCCCCCTTCCAATGTAGCCACATTGCCCCCCTCCCAATGTAGCCACACTGCCCCCTCCCCTGTAGCTACACTGCCCTCTCCCAATGTAGCCACACTGCCCCCTTCCAATGTAGCCACACTGCCCCCCACTTAATGTAGCCACACTACCCCTCCCAATTGTAGTACATGCTCCCTCCTCAATGTGCCACACTGACTCCCTTCCCCTTGTAGCCACAATGCCCCCTACCCCTGTAGCCACACTGCCTCCCATCCCCCTCCAACTACACTTCCCCCCTCCCCCTCTAGCTACACTGCCCCCCACCAGCTTTTAGTAGGTCCCTGGGCGACAGAGCCTTAGTTGGCCCCCCTCCAGTAGCCACACTGTCTCCGCCCTACATAGCCACACTGTCCTAACCTCTTAGCCCCACTGCCCCCTCCCCCTGTAGCCACACTGCAACCCTCCCCCTGTGGCCACCGTACCCCACTCCCCCTGTAGCTACACTGCCCCCTTCCAACGTAGCCACACTGCCCCCTCCCAATGTAGCCACACTGCCCCCTCCCAATGTAGCCACACTGCCCACCTCCCAATGTAGCCACACTGCCCCCTCCCCTAGAGTAAGCTAACTGCCCCCTCCCAATGCTAGCCACACTGCCCCTCCCCCAATGTAGCCACATGCCCTCCCTTGCTCCCCCCTCCCAATGTAGCCACACTGCCCCCTCCCAATGTAGCCACACTGCCCCCCTCCCCCTGTAGCTACATGCCCCTCCCAATGTAGCACACTGCCCCCTTCCAATGTAGCCACATTGCCCCTCCCAATGGTAGCAACATGCGCCCTCCCCTGTAGCTACCCTGCCTCTCCTCCCAATGTAAGCACACTGGCCCCCTTCCAATGTGCCACATGCCCCCCAATAATGCAGCCACACTACCCCCTCCCCAATGTTATGTCTCCCAATTTACCATCCATGATCCCCGCTTCCCCCTTCCCCTGTAGCACCCACTGCCCACTACCACTGTAGAAAAACACTTGAACCCCCATCCCGCTCAACTCACTTCCCCCCTCCCCCCTCCTAGCACACTGCCCCTCCCTCTACACTCCCCCTCCCCTCTACTACTCCCTCCGTACACGTGCCCCTCTACCCTCCAGCTACACTGCCACCCCTCGCCCTCCAGCTACACTGACGCCCTTCCCCCTCCAGCTACACTGCCTCCCTCCCCCTCCAGCTACACTGCCCCCCTCCAGCTACACTGCCCAGAGCGAGAATTGCTTCGGGGGAACAAGGAAAGGTGTGTTTTGGATTCTCCCTCTATTCAGCGCTCCCGATGAGAGCAGCACAACGGCTGAAAAGTAATTGAGACGGATGGTGATCATTGTACCAGTGCCACCTTAAGACACTGGTACAATCATTTAGCAGGGTTTTCCGGCAATTTTTTCTGAAACAATGTCATTTTTGTCCATGGGCTGTGAGATGTATTACTTGTGGCCCCAAAAACAGCCCTTGACAAACATGAAACTTCTCTAGAAAAAGAAATAAATTCTTTAATGAATTCACATTCTGTGTAGAAGATAATATATTGTACATTCTTAGTAAGGGATACCAAGAGACTGAAGTCATACTGTACAATCCACAAACTTCACAATTCTGTGGGAGTGAATGCGATTTCACATCCTCTTGGTCCAGAAGTGCATATGAAACTCTCCACATTTCGTATTGTGTTTATATATAGCAAAGCAATTACGTTTTTACCAAAACAAGACATAACCAGGAGCCTCCAGAGCATTTCCTGCTCAGGATTTCCCCTTACTTCTATATGTGGCCCCATGCACAGCATAAGTATAAGATACACGTGCCATTGCCATGGTCAGCAGGACGTTCCAGTCTTCCATTAGTTAAAATCTAACATTATATGATAATAGTATATAATAATATTATTACATATTAAAATACATTGACCTGAAGCTTTAATTTGGAGCCACTATAAGAATTATAATATGCAACTTAAAGTGGTCCTGTAAGGCCAATTTGGGACACTCAATCAACTACAGGTTCTTATGGAACTGTGGTTAAGGGTCCTAAATCAATCTGTATGAGATCTATCCATGGGCACTATGTTAACAAACAAACGTTTATACTTACCTAGATGTGAGTCCGATGAGGCACATCGGACTCACATCTGAAGATCTTGGGGTGTACTACACTGGTTTCACGTGCCACAGTGTGCAGCTGTTGTGGGTTTTGTAAGAAGGTGGGTATAAATGTTTGATTTTTGACCAATGGTTCATATGGTTCATGTCCCAGTTCGCCATTTTAGGTTCCCTTTAATATTGAATATGTCATAGCTTCTTATATGAAGTTGATAGAGGAAAGCATTTGGGTATAGTGTGTCATGTCACCAGGAGGGTAGGACTGGTCTATAAAATTGAATGGTGGCTACTATGCTATTATCTAGGGGCCTAAAAAGTTAAATGCTCCATATATTATTTCCAGGAGTGAAACTTTCTGCACTTCCTACTTTCACTGTTGCCCCAGGAACTTAAATAGCTTGTGACGCTGTCATATTTTGATACAATATAATTCCTATTATCCATATTGTCAGTATAGTAAAACATTTTTTAACTAATTTGTTGTTTCTTTTGTTTTCAAATGCTTCCATGCGTCTATTCCTGGTAAGTACATTATAATGTTGACTTTTATTGTAGGTCTGGAAATTATGGAAATAAAAAAAAACTCTTAAAGAGGTTGTATTGGATTAAAACAAAAATATGGTTGCTCACTGATCCAGGGGTTATGTGTAGTATTGAAACTCATCACCATTCACTTCAATAAAATGTGACTGTAGTTCAACAAACAATTTTTGTAGATGATGTCCAAAAATGATGCCCTTCAAAAAGCAGGAATCCTTTGCATTGGAATAGAAAACCAATCTGTAGACCACAGATCAGTACACAACAGTTAATTAATGAATTGTCAAGCTGACCATATCCATTAGTTGCCATAATTTACAGATGGACCGGTCTAATGTGTATAGTGGTAACCCACATTTCCTCTACAGCAGATGAGGGGGAAGGCCATGTTCAATTTGAGCATTTTCCTTTTTTAACCAAGGAAGGGAAGGGATTGGATGAGGAAGGGATTCAGTGGAAACAATTTTATATAACATAACCATCAATGTTATTTAGGTGTAAAAAGGCATCTAGACCCTTCTTGACGCTCTCTGCTGTTCCTGCTGTGACCAGCGCCTGAGGCAGGCTATTCCACAGATTGACAGTTCTTATAGTAAAAAAGCCCCGTCGCCTCTGGTGATTAAACCTTGTTTTCTCCTGACACAGGACCATTCATATATTTATATAAATGAATTATGTCCCCTCTTTCTTGATCTTATATCATAGTGCAAGACATTTTTTAGAAATGGCTTTTTCTACGATTGTCTCAGATCAGAAGACAGTTGATTCAGAAAAAAAAAATCCACCAAAACTGCATTTATTTTCTTATTTGGAAAGCTAGTACAGCTTCTCGGAAATCTGTGCAACACACATCTTTCTTTGTTGGCAGAGTCTAAAGAGGGAGACTAGAGGCCAAGCTCTTGATTCTCTCATCTGCAGTGAAATAAGCGTTGTGAAAAATAAAGTGAGTTTTTCTGTCCGTAAAACCACAGACATGTGTTTTCCATCAGGCTCTGTACTGCCTGACACCTGACATTGGATAGTCCTTATAAGTTAACATGAAGACAAACAAATGTTGGGTAGGGGGGATAAAATGGCTCTCAGCTGAATTCATTTTGCTGACACAAGCTGGATAAGTCCTGGGTTGAAGGCAATCTGTCAGGTTTGCACCTGGCTATAGGTCATCTCCCCCATAAAACTAATGCTGACTGCTCATTTAAAATATTACTTCTATTCCATCATTTGCAAAGTGTGATTCAGAATTGACACTTCCATAAAAGTCTTATCAGGTTTCGCTTTCCATTTTACAGCGTAGCACTTTGACTCAATGAAGCTCGTTCATTTAATCACATTAACTCTAATTGATGGCAATAATTTTCACTATTTGTAATTCATGTGAGTATTGATGTGAGAAATGGTTTTCTTCTCAATTATAAGTTATTGAGATTCTGTAAACTTTAAAATAAGAAGAAATGTGAGCATAATAACATGGCAGCCAGCATTGTATACAATGAACAATGGTGCCATAGTAAAGGAGATTATTGCGGCCAACATAATATCCTACAGTGTTAATCCAGAGAAAGGTAAAATAAGCCCTTGAGGTAGTGATCGATAGACCCAAATAAGGGGAAAAAACTGTCCTGACTCCAATTATGAGAATTAGAATCCCTGGATCTTGAATCTAGCTCCCAATGCTGATCTATTGTCCATCTTGTGATCCCAACATGGAAGTCATTCACAAAATGAATGTCACAGATAACTTAAATTCTCATTTATAGACCACATTATTTCACTATTACAAAAACTGACAGATAACTTTATTGGAAAAATTATTACTCTGACCATCAATGGATTAACGTTTCATTCTCATTTATAATCCAATACTGACTGATACAGTCCATCCGTGATCTAGAAACTGATGCATCCATCTTTATCTTGGCTAAACTTTGGTATCACGACACAGAAAACCTTTGACTGGCAGCAATTTTTTGTTAAATAGAGTGGGCCGGTTTGGGGCGACCTGCTACTTGTTAAAGCCCATTCATTGCTGAATGTTCGAAGGTTTTTAGGCAAAACTACGCCTGGCAGAGCCCAGCATTACAGTAGACTAATAGGACTAACATCCAAGATATCACCAAGGCCAGTTGTACATGAATGAGTATGGTTTGACCATCGTAGGATTTATCTGCTTGAATGTAAAACTGCTGAACTGAAGTGTCACCTGGAGTTCCGTTCAGCAGTTCTACATCTAGCCTGGTAAATCCCACTGACAAACGAGGCAAATTCATTGGAACAAAGTCGCTTGTCGCTTGTGTACGACCTGCCTAAGGAAGTCCTATCTGTGAACTCTTCATGTGTTATTTCTTGTTAGGATTTCTTGCCATCTTTTCTAGCTGCAATTTAATCGTATATTTAGATATCGTTTCGAATACGAGAGAAATATGTGGCAGGGATTATCAGGGGATAGGATTGTAGGCATCTTGGGTGGGTGGCCTGGGGACAAGCAAAATGTTTCCTTGTTGATTGTACCAAGACGTAATTCTAGCCCATCAGCTTATGTAAATGAATCCATTAGGTTCTAGCCCAGCTAGAGCACATAATTATTATCATTACATGTAATATCACAAAGCGTTCTCTGTTCTTTGCCTGCCAAAACTTTATTAATCAACAAAATGTTTGTTTAACAATTCTTTACTTGTCCATGCATGCCTTCAGAGTATCATTTCCACTAGGTAGTATTGTTTACGTGGAAACATCATATGTGATACAGGGTTGTACATATAGAAGCTTTCATAGAATGTATAGTTTGCTAATTTCAGTTGATTTATAATATTTTTAGCTTAAGTTTCTTCTTTGCCATTGTGGGTTATAATATCGAAGAGTTGTGGGAAAAATCTGTCATCTCCCAACATTTCTATTAAAGGAAATCTACCATCAAAATCCATCATGATAAACCAGGGAGATTTACTTATAGATCCAGGCACCGGGACTGGTGTAATATTCTTATATTTTTTATCCATGGCCTCCTTGCTTCTAAAACCAACTTTTAAAATTATACCAATGAGCCAGAAGGGTTTAGGGGGTGTTACCACAGCCCCTTCATGCTAAAGCTTCACAGCCTGTTACACTGTGCAGGAGAAACCCTTCCCTCCTTCCTAAGCACTTTCTCCTCCCACTGCCTGCTGTAATCACACACAATGGGAGGGGAGAAGTGCTCCTGCTTAGCCCGTGAAACTGCTGCATGAAGGGGCTCTATTAACACCCAGCAGAACCCTTCTGGTTCATTAAAATAATTTTACAAGTTGATTTTAGAAGATAGGAGGCCACGGTCATGGTGCCTGGATCTGTGAGTAAGTGCCTTAGTTTATCATGCTTGATTTTGATTTACAGGGATAGGCACACTCTGCTACGACAACCTCTGCCTGACTGGCACGTCCACACGCCCCCTGCACACAATCCCATAATTCTGAGGGTAGTAAATCCACCAATAGAGGTGTCTGGCGGTGACTTCTTCCCATCAGAACACATATATGGCTTTATATATAGTTGAATATCTGTATTTCATTATGTCTGAGTATCCCAAAAGCTTTATTCATCCAAAAATAGATAGGATGGAAGAGAAAATAATTAGTCTATTTTGATTTGTGAAGTCTTTAATCCTTCTATCTCACGCAACATGATTCACGCTGTGGCCTTTACTCTCACTTTTGAATACACCCCATGATTTCTACAGTTCACTGATCTATAAATAATGTATAAGTACTGGTTTCTGCAACGTTTCCATTATCACACATGAATATTTAGTAATCTTGGATTGACCCATCTACCTTCTCTTATAGTACTGAATCATCAGCATCAACAACAGATGACTACCAACCCAGCCATATCCCAGCAGACTCACCCCTCCCAAAGTCATCAAGCGGCCTTAATCAACCTGCCCAATGCGCTCACCACCCAACAACAGCAACAACAGAAGCTCAGACTCCAAAGAATCCAAATGGAAAGAGAGAGAATCCGAATGCGACAAGAAGAACTGATGAGACAGGTGAATGCAAACTGTATGGTTAGTACAGTGCTATTCATTCTCATTACTTTCATTGCAGTACACTTAACAAAATTCATGTGCCAAAAAAACTTGATTACATAGATTGTATATACCATATAACATTGATAAAGCTATTCATATTATTATCATACTATTAGCTATTCATAAAGCTAATGTACACACATGCTGTGGTATCCTTATGCAGTAGAGGCCGCCGATCGTTGAGTAATAACAGGGTGGGGAGTCAGATCACGGATATAATACTAGCAATGTTTGTAACACAGATTTGGGTATTTCGCTTTAATTTCAGCTATAGCAAGGGTCCCATTATGGCTGGATGGCCTGTTCTGTGATGTCATGGGACTCCATCTAGCATGTCTTTAGCTGCTCAACACTTGATTTTAGACTTGACTATAACTGAAAGATGTGTCCACCCTTACCTTTCCAAGATTGTGGTTAAGGTCTTCAATGTCTTATCGGACTCAATATATAGAAACTCAATATATGGAAACATGCTACAAAAGGCACACATAGGAAAGACACATTGTGAATGGGTGTCATAGAAAACCTTGCCATCATTCCATATATATGTAGGGATAGATCTCCACAACAGGAAAGTTAAGGAAGGACATATGTATTTATCACAAGGCAGCTCATAATAATTTGTGGAAATGTAAGATGTCTAATGTTTGGGTATTTGTGCCACAAAAAGTGACAATATCAGAAGCCTCATATGGTGGGTGTCTACAAGGATCCACTAAAAACCAGCTATCAGATTCATTCATGAGCTTGCACGACCTTCTCCTCTGGGTCCCTGATTGGGTTTTCTAGGAAATCTAGGATTTTATAACCAGACCTTTAGTACTTTAGGTCGTCTATTTTCACATGGCAGATTCATTGCACATATTTTTGGGACTCAGGACTTTGGGGTGTCAGAAACCGGATGAAAACTGTTTCTGCTGCAGCTCTAAAGAGGTTTTCCACAATCCCCTAATAGGGTTGTATTGTTCTTAGACTGGCAAACTTCTTTCCAGAGAAGCCGCTGGTCTTGCGATCCAATGGCAGGCACTTTCAGGATTTTCAGTGATGTCCTCTATCTTGCGGCACTTTCGGTGGGTCAGGGGGCCTTTTGGTCATTACTGTTTGCACTGCAAACACTACTCTTATGTCAATGGTTAGAGGAGCGTGCCAAAGATATCTGCATACAGTAATGAGCATACAGCCCCCTGACTATCATAAAAAGTCCTGAAAGTGACTGAAGATCTCTACAGACCAGACCCATACAATACTGCTGCAGTTTATTGGGACCAAAAAAAAACCTTTCATCTGCATGTAACCAAACTTTTTCCAACAAATCTGCTTCATGTAATTGTGTTGCATATATGTGTGCTTCAGTGTTAGGGTACTGTACTTACTAGCCATCATTTTCAACAATAGCTGAATAATATCTAGAAGTTTACAAATGACCCCATTCTTTGAACTTCCACAAGTTTAGCTAACAGCCCCCAGCTCCAGTACATAACCCCCTGTGCTGTTTCATTGTGTAAGTATGCTGTCCCTGGGCTAATCCCTCTCTCCTGCTTTATTATCCTTAAGGTAACCTGCCCAGAAAAATGCTGAGTTAGTACTTAGAGAGGTTGCTAAGTAACTGGAATGAGGCGTAAGGGTTTGGGTGAAAGGGTGTGGAATTCCTTTGGCAAGTCTCTCTAGTCTCTTTTTAACCTGACAGCAGCTACTGACCAACCACTTCAGACGTGACAGCTGCTGTGCAAGGAATGGACACACCCAACTGAGAGAAAATACCAGTTTCAGGGAGTTCAGCTTCACGTTTTCAATAGGCTAGGTGAAGTCTCAAGACTGGAAGTTAGATAAATCTTCTAACGTTTATAGGAGCTGTCTGTGGCGTGTTTTATTCCATATGTGGGAATGCTTAGTCTTGAAGTTCCTCAGCAGCAGAACATCCAAATCTTGAAGACCACTAATAAATAGAGCATATTAGTACTCCGAGGTCAATGGAGAAGTAACTCTACCCTGATCAATGTGACATTTTACCCCAAATTCTATTTCGTATGGGGCCTGTGTGATAGTGCCTTTGTCATTGAATGATGTGTTGATCTCTATGAAAGACACTACTTGTACAGTAAAATATCTTGGAAACGAGACTCTGCACAGGACAAACATGGCAGCCATAAGAGTAACCCGACCTTCACGGGCCACAAACAACCAACCAACCCCTGGCATGTGTAGTCCATTCTTGGGCTAATGACAGTAACAAGACTACCCAAGCCGCAAACACGGCAGGATCAAGACGAGCTTTGGCTCTCTCCTTTCGACTCACACATGGGGCTGCAGAAAAAATGTCTTGTAACTGTTCGAAATAAACATTTGTGTGCAGAGGGCCTAACCTTTACTTGCAGGTAGAGTGAGAATTGCGTCATCTTTTTAATGTACAGATCCCACGTAAAACTGGATACCAGTGATTTTACATTGAAGTTACTTTTGTAGTATTTTCCAGGCTGAAGCTAATCAGCTTATCAACTAATCGACTTATGGATTGGTCATGAATAGATACATATGTCAGGGTTGAGGTAGCCCGTTTAACCACATATGTGTATATATGCCACAAAATGTGAATCAAAAATAGTGGAATGCCAAGAGGAAATGTTAAGATGATAGGTAATGAGTAAGCAACCTTTTTACTGCTCTGGGGCAGTAGGCAGATCCTGAAAGGAACACGCAATTAAAAAATGAAATAGCAGCTGCTGTAGTGCCCAAAATAGAGGGAGAAAAACTTGTTTGAACTTGTTGAGACCTCTGGTGAATTTTTATCTAAGACATTCATGAGGCAAATTTACAGTGGAATCCAATGACACCGAGAGATGTGCCCTTAGCCTGCGCAGCTATTATTGACTTAAAGCTGCCATGCTAGGAACAATCAGAGGGAGCTAGCGTGTGGATGAACAATTCTAAGTTTCCCCAGTTTATTTACTGACTAATACCTTAATTATTTGGATTAAAGGTGTGTTATTTCACTGATGTCAATTCAAAGTAAAACCGTGCACCTTTAAGAAATACAAGCTATTAAGAAACTCACTTCCCTGTACTGTGTGTGGGGATGACTAAGTTATATTGGGTAACATTTTATTTGTTGATTTAATAAAAACTTTCTGATTGGGTATAGTCTGGTTTATACATAGGCCAGGATTTTTCTAGCTAATAGACTAACTTTTCAATATTCAATTTTTTTTATTCTGCAAATATAATTTGATACACCTTGATAAGATACAAAAAATAAACCTTTTGGAGGGGAGACATATGGACTGGGTCCACTGGAATGTCTTGGCCTGGCGATGGTCTAGATGCATTGAAAAGGTCGAAAAAAAAAAGTCTACATCTATAATGGACATCCTACGGTTTTAAAATCTTCTGCAGAAGCTATTTCGAGCTTTGCATTTTTTTGTATAGAATGAAGATGGAATTGGTTTACATTCCATCCATTTTGCTAATACTGTAAATTGCTTGCGGTTAACCGGTGGCTTCGACCTTTGTGTCCCAATTCTTAGCCTATGTGTGCATTCTCACATCATTGCTTGAGGTCCGCTCATGTGCTGGTGCCAATAGTAAAGACTGCCCGAGGAATAGAACTTGCTCAAAAATTTGTGGCTCAAGCAGATGGCTCATACACAGGACCAAGGAAACCACTGCATGGATTTAACACATAGCATATAGACATATTCTACATTCATGTATATGTAGCCTAAAAGAGGAGCTTTCTCTACTTCCAACAACTGTATTTCTTTGCACCTTTTAAGACAAGTTAAACAATTTACAGCCAAGTAAGTAATCATGTAGGCTACATGTCATAACAAATTCCTCAAAGGAGGTAACATGCCCCCAAGAAATACAAACCTTATCTTTTTGTGCTAACTTCAACACTTCTAAGTACAAAAGTCAGCAGTTTTTCTTTTTTTCGTTGTAGCTGGGTCTCTTACATATTGAGAGTAGTATAAACGACTGTTCGAAATTGATAGCCATGAAGAGCCCCTGGCAATGTCTTAAGTATCCTACCATGATGGGAAAGTCAGATACTGGAATAGATCCCCTCCAGTTATGTGGCTGCTTGCATTAGACCTTTACAAAGCTCTCCAGCAGAGCTCCCACCTATAGATTGTCATCAGGCGGTAGGATTACTTGTAAACAATCCCCTTTCTTTTGTGTCTTCTGATGTCAGCAGAGAACAAAAGTAAAGTTGATATAAAAGTCACTTAAAGTCATGATAATATAGAGATAAAAAACAAAAAACTTTGCTGGCTACTTCAGTATGGGGTAGTTGCAAAGTTTTGCTGCCAACCAAAAACCATTGATGGTGTACGGCCATTGTGAGTCTTCAAGTTGAGTATTCAATCAAGAAAAGATATCATATGGAATGAATAACTTGAAAGGATTATCCTTCTTTACTGTGGCATAGAGTGATCATCTTGTGGTTGCCCACCAGCTCGTGGTTGCCCCACTATGATAGTCTGAGAAGCTAGTGCCATGTGATTGTGGGATTTCCCAGACAGAACCGAGAATAACTAAATTGAGCTCAGCCTGTCCTTTCAGTTCATTGTTTTACTGATCCCTTCAATATCTTGTACTTATGCTACTTACTTACCCTAGTTGATCTCATTGGATACATTCATATTAAGCTATGGAGAGATGTAATTTTAAAGCCGCCATTACAGATGAATACTATGTAAATGAATAGTCCACACCTTACCACCTTTAGTCCCCAGTCTCACAGGTTTCACATCTACAACTACATGTGCTCTGTTATCCTTTCATCATATTGCATATAGTGACTTAAATGTAACTGAGGTGATACTGAAGCAAACAAAAATAACTTATGAAAGTATATAAACAGCGCATGAAAACTAGGCGGATTAATGATAGTAATGAAGAAGGCATAATGAATCCAATTCAGGCAACGTGAGCTCCAAACACGTGCATTGACTCTCCCATGCCTCAGTTCATGACTCCCTCTCCATGAGTCATGAGGCTTCCATAGTGTAAGAGATGATGATACACCTCTGTGCTTTACCCACCCATTGTCTCCAGGTTATTGGGGCGAGCGGAGAATAATTATGGCACCTTATTATACATTATAATACAATTGGATTTTCTCAAAAAGTTGACTGCTCAGTGAAATAACATGGCTTAAAGCAATCTAATCACCTGTACAGAGCTGAGTAACTTTTCACAAATTGACCACCCAATTAAAATATGTAAATTATTCAAGAAGCTAAATGAAGTTTCACCTAAACATGTGATTATTTCAACATCTATGTAAATTTTTGGATATGAGAAGTCTGTATCTGGTGCACACGTGTCCTAAATTTTATTTCTTTCTTTTTTCCAACCAGGAAGCTGCTTTGTGCCGACAACTTCCAATGGAGTCTGAAAACATTGCTCCTGTTCAGAACACGGTTAGCCCCCCCACCATGACCCAGGATGTCAGATCCATAACAAACAATGGTTCAGACCCTTTCCTCAGCAGGTAAATTAACTAAGCCACAAAGTAGAAATAATAACAATGATTAATATAGTTGATGTACATGTAGTGTATTTTCTAACTTACATTCAATCTGTTTATCTCCATAGTGGGCCATACCACTCCAGAGAACAAAGCACAGATAGCGGCCTTGGCCTGGGATGTTATAGCATACCAACAACTCCAGATGATTTCCTTAGTAATATGGATGAAATGGATACAGGTAGAGGCCTATCTCAATTTATGTGTAGATTTATTTGATTTGAACAATGTGATTTATTGATATTTTCAGTATATTATTATCTTCCCTTAAAGGAAGTCTTCCAGCTTGTGTGTTTCCCTAGCTATGTGTGTAGGGCATGTTAAAAGCTTTCCAGTAATACCCTTCCTGTTTCCCAGCAATCTATAATTTCAGGGAAAATTCCATTTGTGTCTTAATTAGAGATGAGCAGGATCGCTTTTTAAGTTCAGGTCTGTGGTTTGGGAGCTTTCTAGACAACCCGGCCATATTGCGGGATCCAGCAAATGAACACCCCTACCTACTTGCCATGGCTGTGATTGGCCAGGGGGAACACCCCTGGCCAATCACAGCCAAGGCTAGAATGTAGGAGAGTCAATTTGCCGCATTGGCTCCACGGCCAACAATCTCGCAATATGTTGTGCAGGATGCAACCAAAACACGGACCTGGACCTAAAGTTCTGGTCCTCTCATCTCTAAACTTACAACAAAGCAGCAATAAAAGATCACACCTACAGGCATTTCAAAATTCCATTAGTCTAAAAAAAAGTTAGAATAATTTTCTCTTCTATAATCTGGTGACCCAACACTGAAACTTTGAAAATTCAGTTTCGTCTTTGTTTATAAGGGTCTCGCACATGGCCATCAATGCATTCTGTCAGTGACCACAGCTGGCATTATGGCTCCCTCTTGATGTCCTGAGTATGACACATGGCCAATTTGGGGACTGATGGTTACTAGGTGTAGCAGCGCTTGTCACACACAATTAGTTCATGTCACAAGCACTTCCTCTAAAAACCAAGTCATTTTGCTAAGTCACTTACACAAGTAAACATATAAAATATTCATGAGAGACTCTGAAGATAGGCTCTACACTTCCATGATGATAGTCATTGTCCAACAGTCTTCCTGCTTGGTGACCCACATATTTAGCAATAAAATTATATATAGCCATCATCTTCTACAGTGTTTTATTATTGGGAAAGTAACAAACAAGTGAAATAACAAATGAAAATAAATTCACATCACTGTGACAAAGGGAGAGAGGGCCCTACCCATAAAAGTAAGTTTAAAAGATTATATTGAATATCTTAATGGAACCTGTCAGCAGAAATTGACCTAATAAAAAACTGTCAAGCAGATTAACACATTTCTGATGATGCTTCTTTTAAGGCTAGGTGTTGTTGCGTCATCCTGAAAAACTAATTTTGAAGTGATATGTTAAATGGTTGCAGCCAATCAAGGAGGCGAAGACTTCAGCACTGACGTATAGCTCTTCATCTCAGAACACCCCTAGGTGACAATATTCACTAGACCTATGGAGAAGCGATTATGATGTCCTTGAATGCAGGATCATCAATAACAGTGCGAGGCCATGGGGGCTTGACTTCAGTGTTAAGCTCTCCACCGTCATGACTTTATACAACCATTTTAAATAAAGTTGATTTTCTGCGTGATGCTACCACACTGGGCCACAAACTTGACCCAGTGTGGTAGCATCTTGACAATTGACAATATACTGGTGGTGGTTTATTGGGTTAATTTCTGCTGATTGATTGTAAATGTAAATGAAGTGAACAATTAATGCCTATATTTATGAGAGACCTTCATAGTTTGATCAGGGAGAGTCTTCCATGTTAGTCCCCTCATTAAAATGATATTGTTGACTATTATAGGCACCTTTGTGAAGGTATCTATTTTCTATAAAAAGTTTAACACATTTCACGTTTTAATTTATTGCAACTTTCAATCTACAGGTGAAATTCTGGGACAACCAAATTTAAACCTGAATCCACAGACCCGTTTTCCAGACTTTCTCGACGCTCTTCCGGGGACAAATGTCGACCTAGGAACATTGGAGTCTGAGGATTTGATTCCAAGTCTGAATGATGTGGAATGTGTGCTGAACAAAAATGACACCTACCTCACCTGGCTGTAGACGCTGGTGCTCAGGCTGAGCTGTTCATCTTCTCATCCCTTTCCAATAACCTAGCTTTATGTTTTTCTCTTGTGGAAATATATGATGGGCCTTTTATAAAAAAAAAAAAATGTGCTGCAAAACTGCCTCCAGCTGTAACTCAACAGATTATGGTCTAATGCTTCTTTATGTATGGGATTTTTCCTTGTTGTATCACCACTATGCAAGGCTGCGAGTTTTTCGACAACATGTGGCATATCTATAGGAGGCCATCTTTAAAGTTCTAGAGTCAGACCAGTCCATGGTTCTACTTATAGAGGAGACTAGGTTATAAGTTACAAGCATCTAGTCATACACAACGTTGGCCGTATACTTTATTTATATCTGTAGAACATGATGCATTTAACCGTTTTAATATAAGCTTTACAGATCATTGTAATATTACAAAAATGTGCTGGAAATAGAATAACAAGTAGATTTTTTTTTTTTATGCTGAGCTACCTAGGATGTTGTTCTCCGTTTGAGTGTGTGTGATTTTTTTTCTCTCTTTTTTTTTTTTATCGTTTTGCCGAAGCACAAAAATGATGTGTAGAGTTGTACTTCAGTATATTACTGTATAGCTTTTAGATGGGGAAAAAGTTCTTCCAAGTAGCAATGTATTCAATAATCGTGAGACACTACAACATTGACCAGTTTGGTACTAACTACCACCATCATGATAATTTTTTTTTTTAACAATGTGACTACAATCTTTTTTATGTTTTTTGCATATTAGATTTTATTGTATTAAGCACTATTTTTTTTTAACTAATTGTAACTGATAAAGTCAGGCTTTTTTATAATACAGTGTAACAGTACCTCCAAGACTTATGAAAGGGAGTGTTTTAAATACAAAATGAGGTATTGTCGAAAGTGGGTTACTGAAAATATCACAAAATTGGAGGGTATTAAAAAAAATCAGCTGATATATGATATGTACAGGAACCCACTCTATGCATTGTCGTTACCTATAATGTTATGATAAATGTACTATTTTTCTATCCTGACCTTCCAACGGTGAAATATTATTCATTAGCTACAGTTGGAGAGCAGGGACTATCTGCAATATATTGTATATTACATTGGAGGACTGATCAAGCATTGAAAGTTATAGGGCATAGTCACCAATGCATATGACGTCCTCCAAATCCATAATACTTTTTGATTCATTATAATATTTATATCGAAAGACTAAACTTTATTTGTAACTTTTGGAATAAACCAATTTTTAAAGGCATTATTGATCAAAGTCTCTTGTCTCCACAAGAGATACTCTTTGCACTTACAGCGGGTATATGGGCTTACTCCCTCTTAATGGTAGTAGTAGCCGTATGTATTCTCATCCGCAGACCTGTTTTACATTGGGCAGATGAAGAATGATCCACATTTTGAAAGTGCAGTTACTGGAAACTAGTGGCCTGCGGAGGTTTTTTTTTTTAACTATGGTGGAAAAAGATATAACTATATCTAATATTAACAAATTTTGTGGTACTGTAGATTTGTATGAAATAAACTACGTTACCGTATTCATAATCTTGTGCAACACTGCATTTCAACTTCGACTTCAGATAGGCTCATCACCGTAAGGTATTGTGAGTCATGATGAAGAAGAGTTTACCTAAAAAGAAGGTCTGCTCCAAGATCAGGCCATGAAAAACTGACATAATGGGGGAAATATCTAAGCAAAAATGTGCCTAATTGCTCCTATAAACTGTCTAATCTGCTTTTATTAAAAAAAAGAGACATGGCATCTTGGGAAAAGGATTTAGTTTTGGGAAAATTGGACATGGAGTACACCTCCATCCACTCTTATGGTAGTGGTTATCATAGAGTGGTAATTACTGCATTGCTCCCTCCATTCACCAGAAGACGGCAGGACATGGGATGTCATAGGAAGTGCCAAGTCCTGCTAACCGGGGATCACGTGAGCCGCAGCATTCAGCAGCAAACAGTAAACTTTGACAGCTTAAGTATAATATTTGTTTTCCTTATTAGGGTCTTATACTTAACCCGTTAAAGTTTGTAATAAGTGGCCAATCCCCCTAAATTTCAATGTTGCCTGCCAAATTTGCAATGCAATTTTCAAGAGGTATAAAGTTAAATTCAACATTTGTAATCTATGCCATACAGCATTAGATACTTTAATAAATCTGTGGATGTTTAAGACTTAGGGCCTCATTTATCACAGCTCTACCCTCCACGCTGGTTGGGTGGGGAGGGGGAGGTGACGTGCCGTGCAGTGGGCCGACGCAGGACCTGGTCACGCTTTATCGAAAGGCCGCTGATAGATACGTCGCATGATCGGGGGGGATCATTATACACTTAGTTCCCCCGAAGCTTTACCAATTTGGCAGTGTCTAACTTATAGAGACTTAAGTAACTGTACCCCAGTGTGTCATGTCTAGGTCAGGACCATAGGATCAAAGTCAGCAAAAAGACAATCTGGTGAAACCAGATGGATCAGAACTAAGTTTTGACACACATGGGTCTTTAATTACAGGCAACTCATTTGGAAACATAAGTGTATATGTTACGTTGGGTCATCCCAAATTCAGCAGTTTGTGGTTCAGGAATAAAGATGCTCTTGGTGGGTTTTACAGCAGGTCCCAATGGCTACATTTTAGTTTCTACATTAGGAAAATATTCTGGTTAGGAAAGAATAAGTGCATTGTATATGTTTTGATCAATGCTGGTGGTGATTTGAAGGTGACTAACTTATGATATCAGAGGTAGATTGTAGATGTGAACACTGAGTAGCTAAGAGTTACATTGAGTATTGCTATTATGTAGGTTGCTTATGGAAAGTGAATAGTAGCCATAGACTAGACTAGGGAAATGGTGTCCTGTAAGATTGTGTCAGTCTTTTTTTTTAATAAAAAACATTTGCTACTACATTTTCTAACCTTATTACTTAATATTTGATAAGGAGTTAGCATTTTATAGCATGCTGCATGGATTGTGAGCAGTTTTTGGAGAATGAAATACTAAGGAAATATTCTGATGTCTGTACCACATTACAATTACAAGGGAGCTTTTTATAGTCATGCAATATGAGAGGTCCGAAAATAAGTCTGAGATCACTTACAGTATGCTCGACTCAAGTTCAATGCAGTTTCATATGTTTCCTGCTGTACACCAACAGCGACGGCTCTGCCTTGACAACAAACAAAACAACATATACAAGAAACAGTCACAACGTGCAAGAAAGGAGTGAAAATATTAGTAGAATAGGATATTTCTGGCTCCAGTTAGCACATACACATGTTATATGCATATTCTTTGTAAAATCGGGTTATTATCGATAATTTACAGATCTCACAGTGTTTGCCCATGAACAAGTACCATGTACAATGCACCAGTCACTAATAAAAGAATCTTTGTGTGGACATTGCTCTCATTTTTCATATCACACCCAGTGGGTATTATACCATGGCCCACTTTTATAAAGTATTAAAGGGGGTGTCTGGGGTTATTATAAATTAGATCACAGGCAGGAAGTTACTTAAAATGCCCAACTGAGCAGTTCCACTGCACTATCACCTGTGGGCTGCAGTACAACATATGACCACTGCAGTCCACTGTGCGCACATGTAGTTAGATGCAGAGATCATTGAGGCATTACCACTACTCTTCTGTTGGCATAGACTGGTATGGGACTACAAAGTTGCAGCCCTGAAGCAGTGGAGGTGTAAAATTAATGAATTAATTAATTCTGCTTGGTTTGTTATTGTAAGTCTTCTCTGCCTGTGGCCGGATTATATTCATGATCTGAGATAACCCCTTTAAAGACTATGTACATATCATACATTGTTATATACCATGTCAAGCAGATGAACAGTGACTAACGCCCCTTCCTTATATATGTACTATGTAAGGGAGAATCTGAATTCAAAGGGAGTTTTATAACATGTCAGTGTTAAAGGGGGTTTTCAATCTCAGGCATTCTTGGCATATACACAGAAAATGCCTTTAAGATGAGGGTCCTAGCTTTGCAAACTTAAACCAATGTTGAGAACAAGAGTCTAGATTCACCATTCAGTGGTCACTGTTAAGCAGAAGGTTGGTGTCCATCCATTACCATCTCTTTTCTATCTGGTTAACCAACTAATTTGGTCACTAAGTGGTGTAAAGTAAAGGTCCTACAGATGGAAATCACAGCTTGAAGATATTTATTGCATAACCTTGTCAATAAATATCTTTAAATACAAACTATTTATCTTCTAATATTGGCCAACATTAGTACAGGAAATGATTCTGTAGAACCTCTAGTTATTGGATTAGCAGTGTTACACTTATTAGGACTACATCTTATTCTTTATGAAAATGCTGGTTACATCATATACCAAATGAACTTGACTATGTTCTTCATTGTCCCCTAAGAATATTTGTCACATAATCCCATCTTTCAGATGTATTGTCCATGCAGCACCATAATCAAAGAAGGAATTGGCTTCCTGTGGTCTGCTGATTGAAACCATTGCAAGATGAGAAGTTCAAGTGATCAGCACAAGGCATATGGGTTTAAAGGTGGAGTGTGCTAACCACTAGACACCAGGGACTAGGGCATTAAACCACTGGAAACACTAGTAAGAGTTACACCAGGAGCTTCGTCGGACAACCACCACTATTTTGGCAGATCAGCCGATGTTGGTGATCATCTCGATCTTTTGATGGTTTTTCTGGGTTACAATGTGCATTATGGCACCAGAGTCCATAACATCTATCATAAACTGTTAGGCTAGATGTTGGGAATCTTCTACCATATTCCTAGTAGTATGTATAGAAAATAGAGCAACTGTTGGTAACCAGAGATATTGGATCCTTTGTGTCAAAATAGTCAGTGTTGTCTAGTGTAACAAATCCAATTTTCCAGGTTGAGTGTGAAAAATGAAGATGTGATCTGCTTGGTTCCACAATTTTTGTTCAAACAGATTTTATGCCCAATGTGCACTATCTGTTCCATGTATAGAGAGTGTGGTCACGGATACAGGAAGTTTTTTGATAGTTGGTGGAAGGAAATCCCAGAATATACAGATGAGGGGGGGGGTGTATCTTGAGGGTGAATGCACAGCATTAAGGGGCAATATAGTTTATGATTATTGGTTTTACATGAAGAATTAAGCTTTAAGTGACTGAATGTGAAATTGCACGCTACAAACACTAAACAAGTTATTGTCACTAATGTAGCCCTGTGCTGGCGGACACTACATCAGTGCAGTGCTTTGTTGAAATTTCATTGCATGAGATGATATTTTATTCTGCAACATGTCATTTTTAGGCTAAGCAGACATGTTCTCAGCATACTTTATATGAACTTCATACTCAACCGAGTACTTTGTTTTACGTTTGCATATAAACATATGCTGCCTATGAAACCAAAGGCGGCTTGGATGACACCATATTCATTGTATTTCTTTCCTTTTATTATACCATTGTATCTAAATTGATATCCAACTCTGCTTCTTTGTTTGGGCAACTATGCAATAAACCCTCCAAAATGGATTTTGTCTCATTTTTGTTTGCTTTGCTTTTGTTTCTTATTTGCAGTCAGGATGGATTGGGAAGTGATCCTGAGTGCCCTATGTGAATAGTGAGGTGGTGCTCTGCCACTATGGTAGTACTGAAGATATCCACCATGGAAGGACTAAAGGACAGCACAACTCTATTTACATGAGGCACTTGTGGACCCTCTACTCTGGGCATCAGTGTCATAAGTGGGACCCATCCAATTAAAAGATAAGATTTAATGAAGACACAGTTCCAAGTACAACCAATATCCCTACATTGTTGATCCAGAAGGAGGCAAAAAGTAACCATGTTGGGGTGATTCAAAACAAATAAGTCCCTGGGTCTCAGAAATCTTGTTTTCCTTGAAGAAAATTATAAAACTTTGAAAAATATTTGCAATTAAAAATGTTTTGTGCAGTTCTGCTCTGTAAATAATAGAAAAAATTAAAAGAAGAAAAAAAATCACATTTTTATATAAATAAAGCTAACAGAAAAATTAAACATAGCATCTTGCATCCCAAGATAACTAAATAAAACTGTTGAAAAAGTAATTAAAAGGGGTGTCTGGAGATTGGGAAATGTGGCTATTTTCTTCCAAAAACAGTGCCACACCATGGTTTGTTCCAGATAGAGATAAATGGAGATCAGTTGCAATACCAGGCACTAACTATGGTCAGCAAAGTGTTTCAGTGTTCAGCTGTTTTAGGAAGAAAGCAGCCAATTTTCTCAACCACCAGACGACCTGTTTACCTCTTCACACTCAAAGACAGATATATCCGTTACTGAGCTAAGACGACATCATAAAACACGGTGTCAGCTGTCACTAGAAAAGACGTTCAAACTGCATGCACATGTATTCATAAAGTGTCTGCGCCAGATTTGTGTCACAGTTGCACTGTGGCAAGACAGAAAAATGTGCACCATTCCGTGGCCTGAGGTCTTAGGATTTAGTCAGCATTTGAGAAGCAAGTCCAGTGTGCAGGTCCTGAAGTGCTGCCATCCAGACACACTACCAGGAAACAGATGTGTTTCAGGCCATTGCCTGACACCTGTAGCCAGTCAGGAGACTAAAGCCCCATAGCAGAGGTCCAATGTCCGGACTCAGCTCCATCTACCAGCCCAGCCTAAAGCTATTACCAGGCTTTAAGTAACCCTTCCTGTGGACCAGCTGTTGGTCTCCTATCAGCTTTCCAGCCTGCTGAACCTGCTGGTGTTAATGTTAGGCCATTGCCTGCTATTGAAGTTCCAATAAAGAACTGTGAGTTGATTTGCACATCATGCCTCCATGTAATCCCTGGCTCACACTGCTTCACCATCACAGGATCCCCATCCTCCATCACCCAGGGATTCCTATATATATCTCAGGGGTTATCCCTCTTTCATAAGCCTTTCCCTCTACTTTTATTGCACACACCATCTGCTGGAGACCTGTCAGGCTGTAGGACAGTCCTCCAGTCCCAATACCAAGCATCATGACCATAGCATGCCCAAGGCTGCAAAAGCCAGGCACTCCGGTATTCTGGGCCCCGGCTGTCTACAACCACCAAAGAAAGGCCAGGCTCCGTGGTGGGGGATGTTGCATATGTAATCTGTAACGTTAATTCAGTGTTGTTTTTGTTCATGTCAATCTGTATGTAATGTAGGTAACTAACAAGCAACAAGTAAGATAATCTCAGTAACATGTAAGCTTATCTCATAACTGTATGTGACTTTATGCCTGGACAACTTGTACAAAAGAATTTCCTTCCTGGGACTAATAAAGCTGTATTGTATGGTAGGTGCTATAATGTGCTAGTATTGGTTATCATTGGTTATCATGCAGATAATTCATTTACTCTCCCAGCAGCCTTTGCTTTTATAAGTGCAGTTACTTTTCTCGAAATGGACTCTATCATAGACAACTCCATACAGACGTCCCTTTATCACAGACTCAGACAAGTTTCTTAGAAAAGAGTATTTAATCCTAAATACACAAGTCTAGGAATATATTACATCCAGAGAAACCACAGGGCCGGATAGCCTTCTATTAACGGGAAGACGTGTGATGAAGCCAAACCTAGGGTTACAGACAGGACATTCATAGAAAACCAGGAAAATATATTCTGATTCATAAATTTCATATTTGAGGCCAGGAATGGTTTGCATGAATTTGGATAGAAATTCTATGCTTTTCATGATTCCTAAGGTCATGTCTATGAGCATGTACCTTATATACTCGAGTATAAGCCTAGTTTTTCAACACAAAATGTGTGCTCAAAACCCCTAACTCAGCTTATACTCGAGTCAACTAAAAAAATAAAGTCAAAACTCACCTTTCTGACATCATCTGACATCATAGGTCCTCTTCTGTCTGAGACAGTCTGAGACAGAAGAGGACCTATGGGGGACGTCGGAAAGATGAGTACAGTGTTATTTTTTTTCCTACTACAGGGGCTGGGCAGGCTGTATGCTACAGGGGCTGGGCAGGCTGTATGCTACAGGGGCTGGGCAGGCTGTATGCTACAGGGGCTGGGCAGGCTGTATGCTACAGGGGTTGGGCAGGCTGTATGCTACAGGGGCTGGCAGACTATATACTGGGAGGCTGTAACCAATGCATTTCCCACCCTCGGCTTATACTCGAGTCAATAGGTTTTCCCAGTTTTTTGTGTTGAAATTAGGAGTTTCGGCTTATACTCGGGTCGGCTTATACTCGAGTATATACGGTATTTGTATTACAATATAGAGAATACATGTACAGTACTCTGGAGAATTCATCAAGAAGAATGTTTTGTTCTGAATCACAGTGCTACTTCCTTTTTTTTAAGAAGAATTGGGGGGAATTAAGTAATGTATTGTATGTATGTGGCCACACACAGTAATACACCGTCTTAAGATTGACCCACAATAATAATCTCAGTACCAGCGCACAACGCGACAGATTCACTAGGTACCAGCACTGGGTTAGTGCAATTCTGGTGTAAGAAAATTCAGTTTACTAGGGCCTCCCAGAACCAACATGTGGCCAAAAACCTGGTGTACAAGGCATAATAAATGTTTCCACTCACCAGAAAGTAAAATTTAGGACAAGTAGAAGTATTTCTGCATCAAAACTGACATAGGCAGCTTGAGAATTTAGATTCCTCTCAAAAACAGTAGTGGGTCACTCAGTATTGTTGAGTGACGCCTGGAGAAGAGGGATGTGTCCAAACATTGGAGGCAAGAACAAGGGTATAACTAGTAGTGGCAGGGCCAAATAGCAGGCTTCTGAATGGGGCCCCCCTTCCCACATATACAGTCATGCACTCACATAAAGAGTATATGAACACAAATAAAGGGGCATATACAAAATACAGCATACAGGCAGTCCTCAGGTTACGTACAAGATAGGTTCTGTAGGTTTGTTCTTAAGTTGAATTTGTATGTAAGTTGGAATTATATATTTAATCATTTTAACAACAGACAAAATTTTTTTTTGCTCTCTGTGATAATTGGATTTAAAAAATGTTGGATTGTCATAAGAACCAGCATTCATTGCAGACACCTGTGATAACTGTTATAGCTGTTTATTGTAGTTTAGGGCAAAAGTACAGTAAATTACCAACATCCAGTGGTCCATTTGTAACTAGGGGTCATCTGTAAGTCGGGTGTTCTTAAGTAGGGGACTGCCTGTACACCGTATACACATCACATATATGTTAGCATACATGTACAATGTGCAGCATAATGGTCCACATGTATATAATGGTGCACATCCTCCATGCTTGTTGGATCACTGGGCCCCCTGACACTGCGGGTCCCATAGTGACTATATAAAATGGCTGCAAATGGAGGGTGATGTGATCTCTAACTGTCCATGAAAATGACCCTGCTATCACCTTAGGACAGTATTCATGAATATGGGATCAATGTCCTGGCAGGGTGATTGCTTATGGACAGTTAGAGATCACATGACCCTCCATCTTTGTGATCCTGTCGCTGTTCTGAAAAATAGGTTAGTCCAAATCCTCAAGGAAAAGTTTCCTTTAATGGACCAAGCCAATATAGAGCATGTTCCATTCCTTGTGTTCTTTTCATGGATACATGGTCATGAACGTTATAGGCCTTGGAATGTTATAGGCTCTCAATAGCCTGCACTGTTTTTCCATCATAAATAACACAAGCATGACAGGCTTCCAGGCTGTTCTCCCCCATAAATTATGAGAACAATGGAAGGCATTAGCTATTGAGGGAACCCAGCCTAAATAAGAAGTGGCAGTGCAGAAGTTGTCTTTGATCAGTTTCAGGTGAATCCTTATTCAAACGTCAAACTTTTGTCGGAGTACATTTTGTTAGACCTCATTGACTCCATGTTTTATCTGTTTGAAAAAATGGAAGAAGGTCCAACTTAAGGTCACATGACTGCACAATGATCCGGAAAAAAACCGAAAGACCCATGGCATTGTATAGATGTATTTCTGAGAAACAATGATCGGATGGGTTTTTTTTGGTAATTAATAGTGATATAAAGATCAATATGTGCTATTCATACAAAACGTGAATAATCCCTTAAATTAATGCCTGGCAAATCCCTGTCCAGTTTACCATTAATTATTAGCTGTATTTTGCACAAATGCTTTCAACCTGAAGTAACTGTGAATCCAGAAAACGCAAAACCACAGCTACTTACTGTGATATGGCTTAACTTTGCCAGACAGAAACTGAACATCCCATTCACAGAATAGCGAGCGATGGTGCCCTCTGTCAGTGGATAATGGTATAGCACCATAAGTAATTCTGCTGATAGCATACCAACTGAATGGGACCTCACCCCAACAATCTGTTACTCTAGATCAGTGATGGCGAACCTTTTAGACACCGAGTGCCCAAACTACAACCAAAACCCACATATTTTTCGCAAAGTGTCAATGCGACAATTTAAGCAGTAACTTATTACTACCTGCTCTTTCACAGGTTTAAATTGTATAGGCACCTGAGGACACCAATACAGTAGAAAGAAGGAGAAGAAGTTTGGATTATCATTGTAGCTTCCTTCTGGGGTCCTGGGCTGCCTGGGACTGCAAGAGGCCCTGAGTCCTGTTTGGCAAGGGTGATTGTGCGGGTGCCCATATGGAGGGCTCTGAGTGCCACCTCTGGCACCCGTGCCATAGGTTCACCATCACTGCTCTAGATACTCTAGTATCTAGTTACTCTAGATATCCGAATGGAATGAATTCCAAGAATGATTTATCATACATATATTAAATGTCTCTCCATGTCCTTGTAACAGATTGTTGTACTGAATAATTATTAGTTATGAATTCCTACAAATGTAATTTTCACCGATATCGTAAAGCGGATGTGACGATGCGGGCAAACAATTAATCAGGTGCACAATGGTGCTATAAGCTTTGTTTTTAACATGTTTCCCTTAGACCATGATTAAGGCTTTGTTTTAAGCTGAAACGCGTAGGTCGTATACCTGCACCTTGTTAGCACATGCTTAGTGCAATATTTTTAATGGATACCCAATAAAACTTTTCGATTTTTTATCTTAACATGCTCTGGCTTTTTTGAGAAAAATTTCTTGGACTTTATCGTTATGCCAGACGCCGTGGAAGCACCATCTTGAGCGGATCCACCCTTCAGACAAGCCAGAGGGTATGTGAACTCTTTTTTCATTTTGACTTGAATAACTTGCATTGCAATTCTGACCCATTGTAAACAATGGGTTTTTTCAGACCTGCATTTTTTTTTTCAGGTACACACGCACGTTTTTTTAACACGTGTTTAAATCTCAGCATGCTCTACTTTTGCAAGTCACGCGCATGAAAAACGCAGCATACAAGTCTATGGAGATGCATCAAAAACGCATTGCACTCTTTTTCACGCACCAATTGCCATAGAAAAGATAGAGCTCAGCCCTGAGTCTTTTTCATGCACGGTATCTGCATTGAAAATGCACTGGAAACACCAAAAAAACTGTGACTGAAAACTGATTGAGCTCTGATGGAAAATGTCAGTTTTTCACTGACAAAACCCTGATCGCTCCCTGATCAAACTCTGACCTGATCTGCAACGCAAGTGTGAAAGGGGACTAAGTAACAGGAAAATCAATATCAGGCACTAAATGAACAGACAAGTGAGTATGTATGTAGTGCCTGGAAGGAGCCACTGCAGCTAGTCGGCTCCCCCGGGGGTCACTCCAAAAGGCACCTGTGAAGAATGCAAGAATCCATTCAGAGAGTTCTGATGGGACATACAAATATTCACAGTATAAATATTAAAATAAATAATTATGAATAAGGCAGGCGGGCAGCACTCCGTGGAAAAGGTTCTTTTATTTCACAAGTGGATACAGCGACGTTTCGGCTGACTCTATGCAGCCATTCTCAAGCATATAAATAAATAATTATATATATATTACCCTCATAATATAAAATTATATAAAGCACTTCCTTATTAAATATAATAAAATATTGTAGTTAATTAAGAGAGTCTCTAGTCATAATTCATTGAGGGGGGGGGTAATTTACATAATATTATTCATTATAAATTATCATTTATTATGGAGACGTTTGGGGTTGTATATCATGGCCTCTTGATGTGTCCGGCGAGTGGCTGTGCACCGGCTACAGCAAGTGTGCCAGCATGAGCCAGGGCCCGTCCAAGCACCCCATGGCCTCTCCATGCGGCTTGGAGGTGGCAAAAAGGTGAAAATAACTGTGTCCAGGCGCAGAAGCCCTGCTATCTTCTATCATAAAAATTATGAATAATAATTCTTTATTTATATAGTGCACACAGATTCCGCCACGCTCCACAGAACTTGCCAGATCAGTCCCTGTCCCCATGGGGCTCACAATTTATTCAATCTACCAGTAATTTTTTGGTGTGTGGGAGGAAACCGGAGGACCCGGAGGAAACCCACGCAAACACAGAGAGAACATACAAACTTTTTGCAGATGTTGACCAGTGCTGGAAGGCTGTAGTGCTAACCACTGAGGCACCGTGCTGCCCATCAATCTTCCTATCATCTATCTCCTAAAATAATTCTCCCATATTACAGTTTATTTCAGCTTACTAAAGGAGCCTCTTGCTGACTGTGACTGCTCATAAAATAGTTTTATTTTGGGGCCCCACTTTTATTTTTGCCCAGGGCCAAACTTTGTCTAGAACCGGCTCTGCTGATAAATACCCCAATATATTTATATTATACATAGCACTCCCCATACAATTAGTTATTATATTAATAGGAACCATGATAATGTATTATAATATATACATAGTGACCTGGTAATAACTTATTGCCCCAATAATAGAATTTTATATAAAAAAAAAATGAATAAAGGGGCACTGGATCTGTATATACACACTCTACTTAGTAGAGGGTGCAATATATATATATATATATATATATATATATATATACACTATTTATTTAGGGAGTGCTATAAATCTTATTCATGGAGTATGTTGTGAGGAAGATATTTAATATATATGCCGTTGCCACAGTGTGGCTAGTTATATAATGAGGGGTATATTTCAAGTATGCAAGGGGAAACAGTGTTATACGTTGTTTTCTGAGGGAGATATAATTGTGGAGCACAGTGTGGGACATAATTGTTATCCGGGAACACTAGTGACTATGGTATCATTAGGGGCACAGTGTGAAGATGTGCTGCATGAAACTATAGACATATAGCAGCATTTTCAGTAGGGATAAGTCATGACAAGAATTTTAGACCCAATCATTTTTTCGGTCTGTTTGTGTGTGGTGGAAGCAATGTATGTTGTGTCTTGTGCTGCTGATCTTACATAGTCAGTGCTCCACTTCTCCAGCTGTGACACTTCAGAGGGGCCCCACAGATCTAAGTCTACTTACCTGCTGTGATTCCTTCGATAGACAAAAATGAAAAAAAGATCGCTGAGGTGAATGGTCACGTGTATGAAATGTCATAAATGCAGGATTATACGCAAAGCCAAAAGCAGAGGATTCAGCAGGTTAATATTGGTTTTATTTTATCAATTATTCTGTACAGATCAAAACACAAAACAAAATATTTACACCTCCATAAAGAAGCCTCTATAGTGGAATCTGTACACATTTTATATACAGTGACTGAGACTGTCACTTTATTTGTACTGCCATTCCTACTGCAAACAGAAGAGGGCAGCGTGTGATTGGAGTAGTTACTCAATAGTTATATTGAGATCTTTTATATATGACATTTAAATAAAAATGTTATCACTAGGGTTAGGACAAAAAAAGAGTAGCAGAATCTTCTTTATATCCAGTTTTATAAAAAAAAGATGAGTAAACCTTTTGAATTGCCGGGACTACTAATAAAAGGTGTAATTGTAACACCCATCCCAATTATAGACAGAAACAATCTAGCGCCCGCTCTTAGGATTTAGAACTTGGCTTCAAACTATGCCTAAAAACCTGCATCAAAACAGCCCGTGTGAAAGCACCCTTAGGCTTTCTGCACATACAGAGGCCCAAATTTATCAAAGTGTTTGCTCCAGTTTTTTGTCTGACTTTGCACTGAAAAAACATACAACCTGCTTATTAATAAAGTGTCTGCGCCAGTTTTGTGTCACGGCTGCTCTGTGTCCAACAAGACAGAAAAAATGTGCACCTAAAGGGACGTGTTAGCGCTTAGTCGCAGTTTGACCACATTTATTATTGACGTGTAACACCAGGGGCGTCGCTAGGTCAAAAGATCCGGGGCTCGTGCCCCGGATCTTTTGCCTCGTGCCCCGAATGTCCCGGGTCAGCAGGACACTTCTCCTGCTGCCCGGCCAGATTTCCCTACGCTCTGCCCTGTAATGGTGAACAGAGCTGTCGGCTCTGTTCTCCACTACAGGGAGCAGGAGACGCGATCACACAGCGTCTCCTGCTTCAAGCAGCTCAGTACAGCTGCCGGGAGCAGGAGACGCCGGGTGATGACGTCACCGCGACTCGGTCCTGCAGAGAAAGCGCCAAGCCTGAGGACTGGAGGAAGTATCAGTGGAGGAGCGGTAGAGCACAATCAGGCGACTTAGTCCTGTGGGGGACATTGCTGATGGCTACAGGGAGCGCTGGGGACATCCCTGGGGCCAGTGAGGAAATTAGGGGGCTGTAGGGATATTACAGGGAGCCTTGGGGGCTTCTTAGTCGGGGCTCTGGAGGACATAATATGGGGCTGTGGGGGACATTACAGGGGGCTCTGGGGAACTTCCTGGGGCTGGGAGGAAATTAGGGGTGGTGGGGGGCAGTACTGGGAAACGTGAGGGCCTTACAGGTGAATAGGGGAAAGACTACAGGGGGCTGTGGGAACATTACAGGGGGCTTCTTTTACGTACATCACTAGGGGGGCTGTGGAGGACATACAGGGGGCTCTTTAGACATTGCAGGGGCTCAGGTGTACATAGAGGGGACTTTGGGACATTACTGTGGTCTGTGAGGACATTGGGGCACGTGGGGGGACTTCTTAGTGGGATGTGCAGACTGCTCTTTATGTGGACAGATTAGGCAGGGCATCATTTAGTTTAGGGTCACATTGAGGGCAAATTATTGGGGGGGGCACAGTTAAAGATAATATAGGTTTATGGCTTTTACAATATGTTCTATATTAGGAAGCATTTATTATTTCTGTAATAACAGTATTTTTAGGAGGACTTTCTGTGTTCTGTAGGCCCCTTTCACAGGATGGTATATGTTGGCCGTATGCTAGTATATGAACAGTAGCTAACATACGGCCACCATAGGAGAGCATTGTTCACAGTACAGTGAGCACACTTGTGTGTCACCAGAAAAAAGATCTTTCGTGAGAATGTGAGGAGCGGTCAACCGGCACCTCCCCCGCCAAGCGTCCTGCCTGGCCGTAGCATACAGTGTGTGAAGGGGCCTTACAAAAAGGAGGGGGGTGTTAGGGTAGCACGGATAACACTGTTAGGGGGCCAAGATGTAGGGACAATGAAGAACATAAGATGTCTGTGTGGAACTCAACAAGAGACATGTGGCTGAGGAGAACGTGGTGATGGCCGGGCCTCATGGAGAAGATAAGGACACGTCACCTGCAGTCACTGGATGGAACAGTAGGGATTATCCTCCTGTGGTTTCTTCCTAAGCTGTATATGTTAGTTACAGTAATTATAGGTCCAACCACACATGTACAGGAGTGGGCATTACTGAAAGTTCGATACATGTGCATTGGGGCCCGTGCCCCGGATTCTTTACCACCCTAGCAACCACGCCCCTGTGTAACACAATTCTGCAGCATGTGCACCAAAAAATAATGTTGCACACTTCGCGAGCAGTGTATGGGGCACCAGATTAATGAAGAATGTGCGCCACAATTCATGAATCTGGTGCCACCTGCACTGTTTTTACGCCATTGCGTATTGTCACATGGAAAAATCCATCAAATATGTGTGGTTTTTATATAGATTATGTATTATGCGTTTTTAAGCAGATATAAATTCCTTTTTCATCATGAATTTTTACCACTTTTTTTTTACCTGATCCGCTGTCATTTCAAGCAAAAATCTGCATTATATCTGCATCATGAAATGGGTTTGATGCAGATTCAATGTAGATTTTCACTCTCGCATAGTGAAAACAAAACATGTGAAAATCCTCAAGAATGCACAAGAAAATGACATGATAACAAATGTACACAGTCATAACAATATGAATGTGGTATGAGTACATAAGGAATCTGCCAAGCAGGGCTATCAGTCAATAAACAAATAATACACAAAACCTGAAGTGTACCGTATTTTTTGGACTATAAGGCGCACAAAAAAATCCTTTGATTTTCTCAGAAATCAAAGGTGTGCCTTATATATGAACCGTACCTACAGACAATAGCTGCCTTGAACAGTGCACAGGTCTGCCACCTGTTGGTCATTCATCCTTATAACCAGGTGCGCCTTATAATCCGGTGCACCTTATATATGAACCTAGACATTTTAGCAGGCATTTATTGATGGTGCGCCTTATACTCCAGTGCGCCTTATTGTCCAAAAAATACTGTATATATTTTTCAGTGTTATCTCAGAAATAGTATAATAAATTATAGAACATAAACTGTAAAGTAAAGGAAAAATACTAAAAAAAAGAAGAATATAAATTAGTGCTTTCAGTAATATACAGGATAGGAATAGTAGCTTTGATCCACGTGAACTATATAAGGATCTATGAGTGAACAGTAAAAAGCGGTTCTGACTAGGGCATGCTATACTCTGTAAGGGATCAGTCACATGATATGATAAAATGCCTGTTGGGGCTGAGCCATTGAGGGTGCGGCCACATGTGGTGTTTGTATTCCATGGAAACGCATGTGATCAGTACTCAATGGGGCACATGTATCAAAGTTTTGGCTTGCCCTTTTCTTTAATTTTTGAGACTTTTCATGATGCTTGTGCTCATTTGCGACTTTTTGTCTCCCTTCAGTTCGCCATTGTGTAGTTTTCTGCAGTGTTCCCTGAGTTCCCAGATGTGAAAGTTGCGACTTTTTTAAAAGGTGCAAATTCTGGCCGAATCTAAGGATACTAGGTGTAGAAATTAGCTTAGAGCTGATTGCAACTTTTGGAGACTTTTCGCAAATGTGCTAAAAATCAAACACCACATGAATTAATAAGCGAAAACTGCTAAAATACATCTGACCAGAAGAATGCAGAATAGCAAAAAAGTCCCAAAAACTGTCAGATAAAGCCATAATTATGATACATGTGTCCCAGTGTCTTCCATTTAAATAATGTAAAACACGGGGTGTTGGTACATGGAAACATATGCAATCAGACCGAGCCCCGTCCCCAGGTGTGTGCAATGTGTTTGCAAACGTCACACAAACACCCTAAGGGCGCATTCACACGTTGCGTTTTGACCTGCGTTTTCATTGCGTTTGAAACGCATACACAACAGCTGAGGAGAGGTGATTTGCCTAATTACATCGCTGCTAACATTTCCGTTTACAAAACGCATCGTAAACGCGATGTTAACGCATGCGTTAACAACGCGTTAACGCATGCGTTTTGTTAACGCATGCGTTAACATTGCGTTTACAAACGTAAACGGTAATGTAATTAGGCAAATCACCTCTCATCAGCTGTTGTATATGCGTTTCAAACGCAATGAAAACGCGACCGAAACGCAACGTGTGAACGCATCCTCAGGGTGAAGACACACATGGCGTTTTTGGGCCGTTTTTAAAAACGCATGCGGTTTTTGTCCAGTTTTCCGAATTTGCGCAATTAAAAACAGACATAAACACATGGGTTTTCAAAAAATCTAAAAACGACCCAAAAATGCCATGTGTGACATCACCCTAACCCACTAACCCTCAAGAAGATTGTATGTAGTGCAGGTGCGCAGGGCGATTTGAGGCTCAAAAATCTTTATTGACCAAAGGTTTGGTTTCCCAAATTACCCTATTTTCTGTCCAGGCCCAGAACAATAAGGTTAAGGGTGATGTCACACGTTCAGTTTTTCAGATGCAGTTTTTGAAGCCAAAAGCAGGTGTGGATCATAATGGGTGAGACAAATAATTGAAAGGTGCTGCTCCTACTTTTACTCCATTCCTGGTTTGGGCATCAAAGACTGCATCTGAAAAACTGAACTTGTGACACCACCCTAATAAGTCACATAGCTCCCAACTAGTCCATATTTGGTGGGACAGTTTTTCAGGGTTGCCCCTCTGTCCTGGACAGTTGGGAGATTTCCCGGCTTTTCCTGCTGTGTCCCGCATGTCTGAGGGGGGCTGAGTGGATTTGGGGGGCACATCTGTTGGGGCAGCAATGTGAGGGAAGCTAAAGGGCACTGTGAGATGCTGGGGGGCATTGTGATGGGAGCTGGGGAGCACTGTGATGGGAGCTGGGGGGCACTGTGAGGGGAGTTGGGGGGCACTGTGAGGGCAGCTGGGGGAGGGGAGTTGGGAGGGGAAGCGCTTTGGTGCATATACTTCACTACCCAGGATTACCGGACAGCACCCTCCTCCTCCTACTTCCCTCTTTTCCTCTCCTGCACCACCAGGTTCAGGAGCCTTCGGGAAACGGCAGCAGGCAGTGCAAAAACGTAATGTGAACCCTGCCTTACTTGCAATTACAAGTCAATCGTCTTTTCCAACTATGTTATTGAAGTACCCAGAAAGCATCACTAGAGGGAGCTCACTACATAGGGATTTACAAAGCTATTACCGCTCTGATAGGTTGAATGGAAGCTGAATAAGGCAGAGTGCGCCTCCTAGTGGTAGATAGAGGCAGTACTCAGGATGTAGAAAACATGCACATTTTCGGGCCTTTATTGGAAAACTCTATGTAAGGAGAGCTCCTACTTCCTGACCCAGTTTTAGGTGCACATTGCAGGGTCCATAGTAGAACAGGATGGATGACCTTCTCTGTTTGAAACATGCCACAATAGTGTCTTAGTGTAGCTATAGGCTTTTCTGTATTGTCAGTATATTTCAACAGTATACATATATTGATGTCAGTATTTATTTACTGAACACGCTAAATCTTATCTTATGAGACATGATGGACATGTCCCTCTCTTCCTGATGTCAGCTGATGATCTCCCAACCTGACCGCCAAATCCTGTGTTGCACTCAACTTTGATGATATCTGAATGATAGATATCCAGTTTGTGTATTTACAGACTGCATCAAATTTTAATGTGACAACATGTTCCTATTTATCAGTACTGTATGGGCTTTTCACTATTAGTATTAGAGGCAAAGTAATAATATGGTGCATTTTAGCCATATATCAAGTAAAACATCCTAGACATTCAGTGATTAAAGTCTTATAACCTCAAATCAATGCAGATAAGGCCCCTTAGAAACAGCTGTATGCTCACCTGGACCGTACTCGGGTGTAGCGCATGGCCAGGTGGAGGAGAGAGGGGGTGTGCTCCTAAGGGTGATGGCACACATGGAGTTTTGAATCCGTTTTGAAAACGTTTTGAATCCGTTTTTTGGCCCATTTTTAAGCAAAAAGTATGTGTTTCGCTTAAAAAAGGGCCAAAAACGGATTCAAAACGACATGTGTGGCATCACCCTAACTCCTCACTATCTCCATTGAAAGCTGAGCGCCCGCTCCATAAAGATTGCAAAACATAGGACATGTTCGGCTGGGTCATGGTGTGGCAAGATACTGGGGCACATTTACTTACCCGTCCCGTTGCGATCCCGGATCCGGAATATCCGACAAGGTTTCGGAGCTGCCGCGATTCACTAAGATCACGCGTCTAATTTCATGTGTCGCTTCTGCGCTGAGGTCCTCTGGAGTTCACCATCTTCTTCCCGGTGTATGTGAGTGCTGATCTTGCGACACAATTTGAATTTTAAACTCCGTGGTTTGTCCACGGCCACATCCCCCGATTTGTGTCGCATGAAAGCTAGCGCCGATGCACCACAATCCGATCAAGTGCGCCAAAAACACAGGGCAATTCAGCGCAAATCACAAATAGTCGGGAAACCCAACAGAATCACGGTCTGCGGACCCATAGTAAATGTGCCCCACTGTGTGCTCACTACAACATGACTGGGTGCCATAGACCTCTAGGGGGGCCACGATACGGCCACAAATTATGCAGCCGTATCACTGGCCCCCATATGTTTGTGTGCATGGGGCCTTACAATTATCATGTAATATTTAATAAAATACCTATTTCCCATAACAGCCCGTAGAGTGTAAAACACACCTTACACACAGCCGTCTACTATACTATACTATACTATACTATATGCACAGTGTGTGTAACCAGATAGAACATGTAATTACAGCCGATGAAAGAGAAGAAAAGTAACAAGGTTGGGTTTATTTATATAAAAACAAATAAATATTACTCAAATGTTCTGCTTTGTTTCACATGTAGGATACCATTAGGCAGGGAAATAATACAGAACATTGAAGTGTTGGTATAATAGATGATAGACTGGAGCCGCAAGGTCACTGCCGTTCACGTACAAGCAATTTATTAACACGCCACTGCAGAAAAACAATGGAAAGGTTGTAGTATGTAGATAAAGTCGACCTGACAATCGTTTATGTCATAACTAATATGCAGATAACGCAGAGCTGTGCATGTATATTCGTTTAAATTTACATTACATTTCAAGATTGCATATAGCATGACCATTGTTTGCCCAACTATGTTGAGATGTGTGTATCTGTATCATCAGTTCCATGGATTAGAAGCCACAAATTCAATGCTTTTAATGGAAGCTCGGGGTTCCATCTGAAGGTGGGGTTCAAATTTTTCCAAATTCATGGGGGAAAATAGGGCTATGAATATAGCGACGTTTGTTACCTGATTGCTAATACTGTCTACGTGTAATCGGAAGGTCATAGTGATAGCTACATTAATACATGGGGCCACAGCGTTGGCACTGGATCCTTGTCACAGGGTGTGTCCCAACATATCACTTAGTGTTTGTGTCTAGACAAGAGGTGAACCTTAACAAAGACAGTGATAGAAATTACTTTCTTTGACAAGTGAAGTCACAGTCTTATTATTGATGCAAATAAATACAAGATGGGAAGCTGCCTGTGTCGTGTAATGGGCTTATCTTCTGCTTTTGTGAACACATTTCATACATTTAGGGAGGAGATATTCTACTTTCTTATAAGACCCTCAGTCAGAGCGGTGGCCGTGCTCGTCATTCTTTGATGGTCTTGTATAAGAGGTACCCGTTTTCTATAGTCATTTACAGGAATTTAGATTTAGACAGCTCCTTCTCCCTGCAGAAGAAAATAAAATATAAAGTATTAGGTATACTATGGTAGGCATATTACAGGTATTAGGTACATTTCTACCTGTGTGTAATAATGTCAGTTAGCATTCAGCGATGCTGTGACCTACAATTTTAGGCACCAGACTTTTTCTATTTAAAAAATCTTTCCTGGTTTCATTTAAAATAAAATATCTGTCTTGATGTAACCAAGGTTCACTCAGATCAGCCAATATAAGACCACTTGTAATATAATCACCACTGTGAAGGGTAGGACTTTGGAAGCAAAGTTCATGGGTAAGATCTGGAAATTCATGTGGGTGGGAGCTAAGTCTCCAGGTCAAACTCTAAGGTGGAAGTACCATCATAGTGGTTCAGTGTATGAAGGATGTGTAGTGTGCAGGATTGTAAGCTCATTGCACAATTTAGTTTTCCAAAGTGCCCCATTAACAGCATGTAACAGCCTAAAGTGTCCCTATGATTGCTCACTGGCTTATAGAGAACCTACCATCAGGTCTTACCCCACTAAACTACTACAACCTTCAGCTAGGATATGAAGTACCCTTTGTCGAATTTCCTCTTTTATGCAAAATCTCACCTATTTATCTATATAATATAACCTACCCCAAACTCAGGCAAATACGACTCTTTTCACCTTATTTTCGCATGAGATAAGTTTAGTAGTTGCAGAGGTAGTAACACCTCAGAAGCCATTATCTTCTGTTCTATAGTACTGTATATAGAAACAAGTTTTTGTGTTGTATTAAAGATAAGGATTTCATCTTTCAAATGACATCAGGCTTTGTGAGCTACAGAACCACAGATACAGGCAGCTAAAGACTTAATTGGAAATGCAAGCTGCAACTAAAGATCTGGTTCCCATCTATTTTTTAAGCGCCTGTATGTTCAGTTCTGTACCTCACAGAACCGAAAGCTTAAATCAATTATTCTTATCTTTAATATGAAGCAAAAAGCATGTTTCTAGGTGCTATGGAACAGAATATGGAGGCTACTTAAAGTCATCTACCACTAGGATGACTAGGAAGATTGTAAACCAGGCACAATAGCATACTGGTGTTTGCCCCCTCTGGCAGGATCTGCTCTTCTTTTAGCTTCTGAAAAGTCTTTTAAAAATATGCAAATGAGCCTGGGGGGCTTCAGGCTCCATTAACACCTATAGAACCTGGGGCCCCCCCCCCCCCCCCGGGCTCATTTGCATAATTTGCGTCAGGGTGTGTTCTCACCATGCATTGTGTCGTTGAAGTAACATTGTGTTTCCATTGCATTACCAAAACGCAATGTTACTTTAACATGTGATTAAGGCTTAGGTGATCAACCTTGAGAAAGGCTTCGGAGGAAGCTGAAATGGAGCAGCTTGGGAATAAACACTACTTGAATTATTCCACTACTATTAAGGTGACGTTCATTTTTTAATTTTTCTTATTTGCTTGGGGACGTGGCTGGTCCTGTGGAGCGTACACCCACTACAATTTTTGTTTGATGCAGTGTCACTAAAGAACTTTTCCATGTGTATATATATATAATTTTATATATTATTTATTTATACTCAATTAAAAAATTTATTTATACTCAATTAAAAAAAATATATATATTTATACTAAATTATACGCAATTTAAAAAAAAATTATACTCAATGTGTATATATATATATAATTTTATATATTATTTATTTATACTCAATTAAAAAAAAATTAATAATTTATACTCAATTATTTATTTATACTCAATTAGAAGATGGGATTACACTGGTGTAGATGATATGAATAGGACCTACCCCACAGCATGAAGAACATTTGCAGTCTCCGCAGAAAGTCCCTATAAGACCATTGATAGCTTGTATAGCGCAGAGAACTGCCTGGACCGCACTCATTATCAGAAGCAAGCTGAACAGTGTCAGGTTCCATGGGACTATGTCCTTAGGTGCTACACATGTGCTCCAAATACTGGGGTGCCCTAAGTAATTTCTGTAAGAGAAGACAAAACAGGTAATTGAAGAAGAAAGATATCAGAACATATTCTCTTTTTTAAAAACTTATAAGACAAAAAAACCTTGACCTTATAAAAGAGGCTGCATATCAAAAGTGCCTGGTCCAGACTGCACTAAACGTTAGCAGAAGCATTCACATTTTGGCACATTTTCTAGTGTAAACTAAGCCAACAAATAAGAGGTACAGTGTAAGACCAAACACACTACACCAGATTTATCATTTAACGTCAGACGTTAGTACGTCTAAATTGCTACTTTTTCAGCGCATATGCCCCAATAAGTGTTAGTACTAAGCTTGAATCCCAAGACTGAATAAAATGACAGCAGGTTAAAACTACCCAGAAGATACAGAGATATACATCTTGTTAATAGGCTACGTGTGTTTTTCATGTTAGTCCATCTTTTGACTGAACATATCAGTGGTGCATTTCAAGTAAAAAAGAGGCAAGGAAACATTACAGAGGACCTGTCACCTATAAAAAAAGGCACAAGCAGCTCCTAGTTCTACAACAGATATAGCAGAGTTACTCTGCTAGCGTTATCGGAAACCTCCAATAATGCTAGCAGCGTCGTATTCATGAGGGGGCAGTCCGAGGCGCTGCTTCTGCCCCGTACCACCCCTCCCACTCCATAGGTCGGTGGTAACTGCCAGGCTTGATACGGCCTCCGAGACCCGCCCCCTCATGAATACCCCCGACCTCTTTCAGCGCGGTCCATTGTATAGCGCGGCAGTGTCTGCTAGTGTTATTGGAGGATTCCAATATTCTAGCAGTGTAACACTGCTACATCTGTTGTAGCATTTACATCCATGTTGCGCCGAAATATCCATTTACATAAATACAGATGCAGGCACTTCCATATATTTAGTGTATATGTGCCAGGTATGACAGATAATCTTTATACACATGCATTTCAGAAGATATACATTACAGATTTAGGATCTACAACCACTTACCCTCCATCAAAAGCATATGTCCAGTTTCCATTGCCAATATCACACTTTGGACCCTTATGTATTCCAACTATAGAGATGATAAAGCTGTAGCCGGCTCCAACAAATCCAATGGCAGCAAAAAGTAACGAAGAAAACATCTTCAGGAGAAAAAAAAAGATATGATAATTATATCATATAAAGAGTTACACACATACTGTAGGTCAAAAATGTTTGAGAACAAATCGCTAATTCTATATTTTATTGTAATTAGTGCTAAATGAAAGTTCGGCTTCGGCTGACCCCCACATCGTCAGGCCGCGTTCACACGATGTGTTGTGTCGTGTCTTTTGCTGTGTTTTTGATGCATTCCAAAGGCTTGATCACATACTAAGGATACATTGCTTTTCTACTGCATTTCCTAAAACGCAATGTAACCTCAGCATGTGATCACAATTCAAGGCTTTGGAATGCGGCAAAACCGCAGAAAAAAACATGGCGCAACGTGTGAAGTCGGCCTCAACATCAACGATTGGTGCTGGCACTGATTGCGGGTGTTAACTCTTGAAATGCCGCTATTTAAATGCCTACAGTGTGCCACCATTTTCCTGAGGATTATCACTCCCCGGCAGTTTTAAAGGATAACGCCTGTAATCGGTGCCAGCTCCATTAGCAGATGTTACCTGTGGGCGTGAGCATTATGGTTCAGTTACCCAATCAGATCCTTCAACATTGAGTTCAGTGAGCTTAATGAACCTTAAAGGGTCAGGACAGTCAGGACTCCCATTTATCAGCTACTAATAACAGCTGGGATCAGCCACTACACAGACAATGGAGCCGAAATCAATAGGGAGTCCTATTCTCAGACCTCCACCAATCTGACATTGAAGATCTTTCTTTTCCAAGCCCTATCTGCAGCTTTGCAAATATTATCCTTATGGGCTGATATTATGATAGCTTTTATCTCTGCTGAAAGTTGACTACAAATTACAATAAAATTAATCAAATACATTTTTTACATTACATTTACAACACAGAAAGCTTTTTGTCCTTACAGCAAATCTCTTTCCACATTTCTCATTTCCACAACATCCACAGCAGTCATTATTCTTCAACCCCAGAAATACGAGGGCAGGGAACACCATCTACAAAGGAAAATGGATATACATATATTTATCAAACTGCACTGAAAAGTTTTTTTTTCACATAGTTCTGGAAATACACTAAGCTATGTAGTTCTTATTTTATTGCTAAGAGTATTATACTAACCTTGGCTTTCAAAACTAAGTTCCCTGCATTATAATGCTCTTGTTATAGCGTAATAATAAAAACTGAATGGTGAAAGTATAAAATCTATACACATTTGTCATGTTACCTTATTGTGAGCTATTCTTTGTGTCAGTCTCTTGATTTCAGGAAAAAGATAAAAATGGAAAAAATTATTGCTAAAATTCCTTAGTCTCATTGGCACAGCATCAGGTGTGGATTAAGGCCACCAAGGGCCCCTCACTGTATGACGATTAGCCCCCCTTCATTGTGGTCACTGCTACAGTTGATTATTCAGGAAATAATTATTTTTGCAGCAGTTTTTTCGCATCTTCAGCATTTTCTTATGTATAGCGTGCATTATTTATCATGCTAAGCATGCCAGTAAAGTCTCAATTCCTTGTGCATGGCCTGCAAATACTAATTTCCCCCCCTTTTGCTACCACCATAAACAAAAATGACATGTTCCATTCCACCTCACATAATGATGACACGTGGGCCAGTTCTGTCCCCCTCCAATTGCCTTCAGTGTACAGATTTTTGACTTCTTTTATAAATTGTAGTCCAGCTGTGGTTCCTGACGTGGCAGCTAGGGGGCCCAGCATAAGTCTTGGCTCACAGCCACCACAACCCATAGCATGATAGATCCACAGGGAGAAACAGAGTCTCCGCACTATCCACCCCAGCCGGGCCCCTCACAAGTGTCCTAGATGGAAATTCAGACGTGGAAGCAAAATGGTACATCCATAGAGTTCCCAAATGGTGTTGCATAGTCCAGGACAAGCACATATGGCACATATGGCAAAGAAAGAGAAGGTGGCACTCACCACTTCTTTATTCAACAAACATTGTGGCACAGGGATAAAAGCGGAGTCTGATGGCGACGGGCCATTTCGCACTCACTAGCGCATCTTCAGCGTGCAGCACTGTTTATTGAATAAAGAAGTTCCTCATAGTGGTGAGTGCCACCTTCTCTTTCTTTGCCATATGTGCTCATCCTGGTCCATAGCATGATAGGCTGCAAGGTGGCATTACTTCTTCAGAGCAGGAGAGCCGCAACAACCGGATACAAGACTGACCCCCTTTCCCCAGACAGTGACAGATCAGGATATAGCACAGCAGTAGCCACCATATCCAGGGCCCAGAGCTGCTGGGGGGCTCACGTAAGGCTGAACATAAGGAATCCATGGAGATGAGGGGGGCTGTATCTAATAAATCCATAAGGTGTGAGGGGGGCTTATATAAAATAACCAAAAAAATAAATCTGTTCATAGTTTTATGGCGGACAAGGAATGTAAAAAGCCCCATTACCGACATTTTGTCAGAGGTGAATATATTTACTGTAGTCTCTACCTAAAAAAAAGCACAGACATTTGCTGTAATCTCCACCAAGTCTGACCTGGATTTAGAGAGACGGCAGATCTCTAGTTTATCCGGCATGCAGAGTGATGAAGGGCCTTCAGTACGCCTATCTTAATTAATTTCCCCCCAATATAGTATGTAGATCTTATAAGATCTCTAGATCTCATCTAGATATTTAATCCTTTCCTGGCAATTTATCATTTTCCCCATCTCCCATGACCTTTATTGGTTGACATAACCATAGCTTTTTTTTAATCCTAATTGTGTTTTCCAAAGGCACCATTTCAATTTATATATAATTTATAAGGAAACTAAAATTAAATCATATGTTTAATTTGCCTTTGTGGGTTACAACTATAATAGTATTGGTAAATTTTTTTGTTTTTGCATTCTTTACTACATTCTATACATATAAGCTTTACAAAATGCATTGCATCAAATCCTGAAAACCCGTATTTTCCCAATGTTTCTTTCTATGAAGCTTTTTAAAGGGGGTTGCACACAAAAGAAAATGCTCAAATTTCAATCCCCTAGTGATGTTTACAATTATTTTTAACCCATTACTTTCCCATTTTACTCAATTTTATTGCTGTTTTAGCTCATATAACTCAGTCATGGTCAGTGTAATTTTGTCAGAGAGTGGGCAGACGCTTCATGATTCCTCTAGTGCTGTGAGATACAGTGTACTGACAATGTGGTTCGATTATCAGGGTACAACGTTTATTTACAGTTTCATTTACCTACTGAACATTGTACTTGTATATGACACATAGAAAGAGAAATGAGACAGATCAGAGATGAGATTATGAGATCCATGAGATGCATATTACACACAATGACACAGTCAGCACTGCTACATCTCTACCACAACACACTGCTAGATCTGATGTGTGTATCAGTGTGAGCTCCTCCTGGAATGCAGGGGGGGGGGGCTGCAGGGAGCAGAGAAAGAGAAGCTCTCAGCTCCACAGCATCAGACAAGATATCTGCTGACCCTAAAGTCAGAAGATACAGGGTTGGAAACCAGGCACAACTGAATTTGTGTACATCAGGACTGATAGAGACCAATTGGAATTATATCTGTGAAATACTGTATTTTTGTTAATAACAGTGAATTAGAAAATGTGTTATTTTGTTATTTTGTATATTTAAGATACTTGTCTTTGTGGATATTCTCCATAAAGGGCCCTTTTTACGGGGCATGGTTTTATTTGCTACCATTATGGGATAGCTATTCATTTTTGATAACTTTATATTTTATGATTTTTAATGGGGGTTGTTAGAAAATGTTAAGTCATCATAGTATCATAGTATACAAGGCTGGAAAAAAGAAGCGAGTCCATGAGGTCCAACCTTTAAGAATTTTGCTCTCCAGAAAGGCATCCAGGCCTCTCTTGTACATGTACATAGAGTCCACCATAACAACCTCCTGCGGTAGAGAGTTCCATAGTCTCACTTCTCATGGTACCACCAGGTCGCTTCACAGGCTGCGGTGATGGCCAAGGCGTAGTAAAGGATCATAAGGCAGGAGGTCGAGATAGGCAGCACAGTATCAGAGTCGGGGACGTAGCGGTAGGTTAGGGCAGGCAGCATAGGATCGAAGTCAATAACGGAACTGTGGTCACAACAGGAAATTGCTGAATAAGGCACAAGGCACAGATAGCAAGCTTTCTCAATGGCTGTGAGGCACAAAGATCCGGCGGGTTGTGCAGGAAGAGGCTGGCTTATAAGGAATTCCAGTAATGGTCAATGGTGCATTTGCCCTTTAAATCTGTGGGAGTCGGTGCGCGCGCACCCTAGGAGGCGGGGACACGTGCATCTGACCACCGGAGCTGGAGCAGTAATGACGACAGGTGAGTCGGACCCCGGGAGAACTGGAGCTTGGATAAGGGCACGGGTGACCCGAGAAGTGGGAAACGGGAGCACCCGTGACAAATGCTATACTATCAGCCTCAGTATTAATTACTTTGATACTTAGTATCATCTGCAAATATTGAAACTTGACTGTGTAAACCCTCTAAAAGGTCAATTATAAAAATATTAAAAAGAAGGGGGCCCAATACTGAACCGTGTGGCACACCACTAGTGACGCCAACCAAATCTGTGAATGTGCCATTAAAATTAGCCCTCTGTTTTTTATCACTAAGCCAAGTGCTTTTATGCATCTCTGTATCAAATGCCTTGGAAAAATCCAGATATACAACAACCACAGTTTGGAACTCACCTCCTCATGGAAGCCAATCAGATTAGTCTGACAGGACTGATTCCTAAATCTGGGTCATAAGGTTATTAACAGAGAGATGCTCCAGGATAGCATCTCTAACAAACTCCACAAATATTTTCCCCACAATAGAAGTTAGACTCACAGGTCTGCAGTTTACAGAATCCAGGTTAAATATTTTAGATTTTATTATCAGCTATTTTTACTGTGGCAACATTTTTGATTTTAAATATATGTAGTAAGGAAAAATATTTTTAAAACTAAGTCCTATGTTATATTGCAAATGTGTGTTTTCCTATAAAGTCCTGCAAGGCTCCTTACAACTTATCGCTACTCCATTATATAGTTCTAGTGGGGATTTGTACATCTAACGGGTTCAATAGCCAAGATTGTGGTTATCTGCTATCACTGACACTGGTTAATACCAGGAAGGAACTTTTGAGAAAAGGGTCATTTTCAATTAAATTAAAATTTTGTCCTCTGACAGCTCCCAGGACTGGACACATTTTTGCTTATAACTTTAGCAAAATTTTAAACACTTTGTTACATATCATTTTTTGACTCCTATAGTTGCTAAAATATATTTCTGTAAAAATGTATTCTAGGAAAAACTGATGCGAGGAGCCGACAATGGTAGAAATGTAGACAGATGCAATGATCTGTAGACAGAGTAGATATAAACTGCAGATTTTAAATGGCCCTGCACATATTTTTTCTTAAAATTCTTTGCTATTAGCTCAATCAGTGACATATCATAGTGAAGATTTGGTAGGTCTTCTGAACCTATGGGCAAGGTCAATACCCTCAGGTATATTTCCAGAACATGAGTTCATTCCTACTGAGGCCAGTGACCTGAATTTTGCTGAGAGTACAGAAATTTGGATTTCTATCTCAGATCATCTTTGTGATGAAATATGGGTTCTCTTGTAGAGCATGGGTTAGTGTCACTTGGAGCTGGCTGTTCCGAATATGATGGATCCTGTTGTTGATTGCATGGTGCAACCCACAAGGGCATAGGTTATATTTTAATACGTCTCTGTTATTTTTTCTTTTGCAGTAAGGCCCCATGCACACGAACGCAATCAGGTGGCTGTACATACGTCCCCCATAGACGGCAATGGCCGCACGGAGCAATACGGTGCCACACACGTGCAGCATCGTACTGTTTCGTACAAAGGATAAGAGAGATTCCCCTCTAATCACCATTCTGGGGAAATTAATAGCATGTTATAAGCTGACAGACACAATGGTTGTTAGTGTTGAGCACCGGAATGGACTGCCTATAGTACTGAATAAATGCAGCATAGGTTTCTGGGGGCAGCGTGGGCCCAGAAAACCCTGACACGGGAAGCTGGAGTATTATTGTAGATATAACATTCAATTGTATCTGTACCTGTAAGATTCCAATACATTAATTATGAGAGCAGAAGAGCGGAGTTCCTTTATCTGTACCCTCTCTATGACACAGGTAGCACAATTATGTAATTCCCCAAAAAGCCTATGAAAAGGCATTCACTGGGAGGTAATTGAAGTTATTGTTTTATTATGCACTAGCTGTAACTCCTGGCATTGCCCGGGATAGTAAATAATTGCTCTTAGCTATAACGAAATAGAATCGATTAACAAAAAAATATTTTGTTCCTATCGATCTCTCTGACTGTCTCTGACAGTTTTTGTCTCTGAGTGTCTCCGACTGCCTCTGTCTTCAATTTTCTTTGTTACTGACTTTCTCTGACTCTGACTGTCTCTCTCAATGACTGTCTCTGATTGTCTCTGTCTCCGCTGTATCTGATTGTCACTGACTTTCTCTATCCATTTCTGTCTCTGACTGTCTCTGTCTGTCTCTGGCTCTGTCTGTCTTCATTTCTGGCTGTCTCTGCTTGTTTCTGACTATCTCTGTCTGTCTCTGACTCTGGTTTTCTTTGTCTCTGACTGTCTGTCTGTCTCTGACTGTGACTGCCTCTGACTGTCTCTGTCGGTCTCTGACTGTCACTTTGTCTATGGCTAGATTTATCAGAAGTGTCTGAGAGCAGAACTGTTTAATTTGCCCATGGCAAACAATCAAAGCTTAAGTTATATTTTCCCATAGCTGTTTATGAAATTACAGCTGATCTCTGATTGGTTTCCATGGGCAACTGGAACAGTTTAACCTCAAACATTTCTGATAAATCTCCCCCAAGCTCTGTATCTCTATACATTTTAGCTCACACATAAGCGTCTTATACTCATTGCCTATAGTAACCAATCAAAGCTCAGAGCTCATATTAATGACCTGTGACAAAATAGCAACCAATCACGGTTCAGCTTCCAACTGTCACAGAAACAGCAGACAATGGCTCCTGTATATGGTGGTTAATAAGTGGATTTTAGAAAAGGAAAGGTGAAAATTTGGGCTAAAAACTGAGTCTATGACTTTCCCTGAGTCAAACAGAGCGGCGACTGTGCAAATTTTTGTGATTGTAAATGTGGAGGTGCAGATTCCGTTAGTGGACATACATACGTACACACACAAATACACATATACACTCAGCTGTATTTATTAGATTGAAATACTGCCCTATTATTACTTGTGTGCACGTCACAGATCCTTTCAATGGCCACTGTAGGAAGAATAAATTACATATTGCTCATTCTGGGCAGAGGCTCTGAAGTCTGGTCAAGAAAAACAAGCATTTTCCCATCAGCTACTGTAACCTTTACTCTGTAATGACAACATTTATTAATGTTAATTATAGTTTGTGCAGAAAGAAGTGAGAGGACTGAAGGCCTAAGACATTATAGGCTTTTTTTAAGCAGTTTTTTGTCTCTGCTCATTTTTGGGAGGCGACTACAAAACAGTTAAAAGAAATTTGGTTAAGGCAAGGTTTATTATGCAATATAGGTGAAACAAATGCAAATTGTACCAGACTATTTTATACATATCCACTCCTTCCACCTCCTCTAAAACAAAGCCACCACCCTAACATAATGATATGAATGCATATAAATTCACAGTGGTAATTAGAAACAAAATACAAACCTATAATCTTCATCATTAGGTAACAAATAAATACAGATATGAGTATCATTATAGCTATTACTTACCAGAACCCCAGATCCCAATATTCCACCAAAATACCAGACTTCATCGGAGATGTGTCCATTGTTGTCTGCAACTTTCCCTCCAGGGAAAAATAGCAGGATGTTTGCAAGAATACACAAAATAGCTAAAGGAATCAAGGCAATGCCCAGGCACTTTGCGCAGCTCCCAGAACACATACTGGCAATATATAAATGTTCTGTCTGTTAGTGGAGTGTCTGGAGCGTGCCCAGTGCCCAAGTCCAAAGCCGAATAATCCGGGTGAGCCGCCGGTGCCTCTTCACAGCTGGTCTGATGCCCTCTCCGTTATCTCACAGTGACCAAGTCATTTATATGACCACAGTCAATGGAATCCCATAAATGAAATTACGTATGTAACAACCTTAAATTTTGCTATGACAACTAATATTCTCTGTTAATATTCTACTTGAAAGAGCAGGATCCTTTCATTGATCTGCCTTTCCCACCCTGATACAGATATTAAAATACCTCCCATGTTACAACCCAAAATTTCATCATACGTAACCTTTCCTTAGCTTTAACTTCAATGATTAACTATTGATTGGAATTTGTGAGGGATTATCCTCTCACTCTCTGTTAAAAGTGAAATCCTTTCAGTGGTGTTTTCTGTGGTTGAATTGTTAGCGATTGGTCATTTTTTATGATAGTTATTGATATCAGTTCTGTTTCAATGTCATAGTTATATTCAAAATATCTTTATTAAAGGTTTTCATTTATAACAGTATACAAGACCTTAGAAATAGAAGGAAAAAAGAGTTATGAAGTACAGATGAGCAGTAGTAGATTTATAGGTCGTGTAGGACCACGAACCAAATATGTCATAAAGACACTGAGAAAATATCGCAGATAATCCACTTCCACCGTATTTGTGGATGGTGGGTAAAACTGATGACCTGTGGACTCTCAGTCTCAATTTGATAATGTGTTTGCTAGTTACAAAATACTACGGTCAACAAGTGTAACACCACAAGCAAAGTGAAACATTTCATGTAATCCCCAGCAGGGGAACCAAGAGGGAGACACCTCAAAACTTTACAATGATTATCTAAATTGTCAGTTGGAGAGCTACGATTCACCTGAACGGAGCCGGCGCCAGAAGCTGCGGGTGTCAGCTATATATTATAGCCGACACCTGCCTCTAACACCCGCAATCGGAGATTTCTAATATTTATTTTATCTCCATGTTACACTTGGACCACACTATGAAAGCCATAAAAACAAAGCCTTTAACAACTGCAACTGTACATTTCTAGTACGTTAAACAAAAGCACAAGTAGTTACAATTTATACTGCAGAAAACAAGCCCTCATACTTCTCTGTTAACTAAAAATTAACATTTTATTGGTATTTAAAAATTCCCAAAACATGTCGGGAATATGATGAAATGGCTATCTTTCTGACCTACTTTATTAGTTATGCTAGTCCACCACAGGACGGAGTCTTTTGGGGACCCATAAATGTCTGTTTCCATAGAGTGTGATATGTCCAACTCGTATCACATGCAGCATGTGTTGGCTGGAATGTCCAACCCGAAACTAACAACCAGAATTGGACTGACATGCAGAGTTGCTCAGTGTTTGCACCAGATGATCAGTCAGGACACACTGCTTGTGTGATGTGAGTTGAACGCATTACACTTGCAGTAACGTATTATAATATAGTTGATTTGGCCGGTAGCCCCAAATCTTCTAGGGAGCCCATGGCAGTCTTAATCCACCCCTGAACACTCGCTTTGTGTAAGGGATATAAAGCTTCAGTGAAAATCACGGATAAGAAAACTAACGCCAGTGTGAAAGAGCCCTAATACAGAGACAGTGAGGGTGGTTGCATATATATTGCTGTATATACTTTACTTAGCTTGAAACCAATTGGGTTAGTTTATTTCACAGATAACGAATGATTCAAATAGGCCAACTATAGGAAAACTATGACCACTCAAGGACCATTTACCCACAATGCCCCGCGAACAGAAATTAAACCTTTACTTTATTGTGATTTAAAAACATACACAAGTGCTTATTAATATGATTTATTTTAAGACACTGAAAAATAAATATGCAGTTGTCTATGTAGAAATGAGAAGTAAGCTGCAAAATAAATAACAGTGATATATAGAGGAGAAAACAATCCAAATGATGACACTCTGATTGTTGTAAGACAATTGTGTGTGTTCACTAAGGGGGACTTCCGGAGAGGGGTATCTACACTACTCGATGTCATAGTGTGAATGAAACTGTCCGGACCCCTGAAGGGTACACAAGGTCACTTAGTTATCCTTTTATAGACACTTCCAGGCGCAGGAAGTGATTTAAAGTTGTCCACACAACATCCGGATATGGCACAACAATAAATCACAGCCCTTAATGGCTATAAGATCCCTCTCACTATCCTAAGTGAGACCGAATCTTATCAACCTTGAGGAGCTGCCACCAGTTCTCCTTTAATATAAGCCCGATCCGTAACTGGATTATATAGGGTGAGGAACCAACCCAGTAGCATGTATATAAGCGAGACTCGGACGTGGGGATTTGTGGATCGAAATTAAAGAGCAACACAGATTAGATTTTATATTTAATTGCCTTAAGGGTACACTCGACAAAACAGTATATACAGTAGAGATATATACAGTTACACAGAGTACAAAAATACAAGGTATCACTACAAGTAACAGCAGTTCAGTAATTTCGTTACCTTGTGTGCAGCCTAATGGAACCTGTTAGTCCACAACTTAAGATTCTTCTCTGCTCTTGATGTTAAAATGGTTCCCAATCCAAAAATGTATTTGTCCGTTGTGTGTAACTGTCCCGATTCAACCTACTGGTTTAAGAGTTTTTATGGCTCTTTATCTGTTTGCCATTGGGGGGTGGGGGAGATGCATGTAGACAATATGGCTGTAGAGGCCCTTTGAAGCTTGGACACCTGCTGCGTTCGTAAACAACCTAGCTCAATTAGGCCAATTAAGCTGAGGCTGAGGGAAAGTGGGGTAGGAAAAAGTCCCCCTCCCCCTGGTCACATTTATCACACAAAGGTTATGAATGACCACTCTCTTTACCAATAACAGATACATTTTTGGTCAAGGTTTTTTTTATTTTTAGAACATTTTAAAAAATGAAAGCAAAGTCACCAAGAAAACATCTTACCTTTTATACGAAGAGTTTTGTTTCTTTAGTAACAATGAGGTTTACATTCTGTATTGTATATAGACTTGAATTGCACATAATTTTGCCTGAGCACTCTAACTTTTCACACATCTCAATAAAATTTCACTCAGCAAAAGGATATACAGTACTTTTATATCACAGGCTGAAATATTAAATATAGTCCTTGAGCCATGTTCCTCTATGAATTTGTCCTGACTGTTTCTAGTGTCATTTGCTCATAAAAAAGACCCGTCACCATAATTTTACCCCTCACACCAGTCATACCTGCTGGTAAAGGGTTAAAAGTCTTCCCCATATCACCTAAAATTATCTGCCACTAAGGCCCTGTACCTTAACAATAGCTGTTTTTCTGATAAGCAGATATATATAGATGAGCCATATTCTGAATTGAAAAGTCATGTTTTCTTCAGGCTTGCAATGTGAACTACGCTTCCTTCTTTTGATTTACAGTTCAATGTTTCTTCAAATCCTGGCCAGAGGAGACAGGAAGTCCTCGACCTGTCCACTTCCTGTTCTTACCATGGTAATATGGCATATTATAACTGTGTGGGAGACTGCAGTTCTTGTGACCATTTCTTGTACCCCGGCAATGGGGGAGGCCACTTGGTGGTGGGCAGAGCCAACATAGACAAAAGTATAAAAAGTTTGAGGGACAATTTTACTTTTGGGAGGAGGCAGAATTAATCTGGGATTCCCGCTGTGCTCTTTTCAACAAAGGTACAGAGTGTCTGTGTGTGTGTGTGTGTGTGGGGGGGGGGGGAGTAAGGTTTATTGTGCCTGTTCTTGATGACAGGTTCCCTTTAAAGAAATATAACTCAGCTTTGTAGTTTATGAACTTTCATTCACATGGAATGGCACAATCTTACACTTTCCACAAAACAGGGAAAAAAGAGCAGCCCATAGTGGACAGCAAGAAGGTACTGAACAGAGTAGCTGCCAAGGTAAGTAAACCTATGTTACAAATGGCCTTTAGGAGTGGATACAGGTTTTACCGTGTTTGATACTATGAACTACTGTGTACCTGATATAAGATGTGCAGATGTGCTTTGTATTATAACAGTTCACTTTTTACATAAGAAAGTACAATCAAAGTTATTTCTACTCTTCATTTGTCTTCCTCTTTGTGGGTCACATTTCACGAAAGGAACGATGGAATATAAAAGTCATCAGAGTTAAACAGGTCCGTCATTCTGTCAACAAAATAAGGTAGAGTTAAATTATTAAACTTGCTTTGAATTTATTTATTCAAAATGATCTACTTTAAGGGAATATTTAACCCCTTCAGTATGCAGCCAGTTTATAACGTAAGGCTCAACCCCATTCTTTGCAATCTGTGTTGCTTTACATGGTTATATATATAAACAGTTTAACTTATCCAAACGATTTTGAGATTTTTTTTTCATCACATGTTCTACTTCATTTTAGTGGGAATTTTTTGCTGATACGTTTTGTGTTGATTTATAAAAAAAAATGTAAAAATGTTTTTGTTTTAAATTTTGAAATTATCTCGTTTTCAGACAGTTAGTTTTGCCACCTAAATAGCCACCTTAGTAACCACATGACATTTCCCATATGTCTCCTTTATGTTTCCAGAATTTTCAAAATGTCTGCATATTTTATTTTAATGGAGGGAATTTCAGAATTGACTTTATTGTAGATCTTTATTGTTTTTAATGAAATTTGTAATATATAATACATCACTCCATCTTCGAATCTGCACCCCTCAAACTATTAGAAACTGTGTTTAGGAAGATTGTTAACCCCTTGAGTAATTAAAACAAAATGTAAATGAAATTTAGAATTTTGTCCGTAAATTTAGCCCTAAAATTTACGAATTCACAAAAGATAAAAAGAGAAAACCCATCTTAATATTTGTTATGCAATTACAGGCAGTCCCCGGGTTACATACAAGATAGGGTCTGTAGGTTTGTTCTTAAGTTGAATTTGTATGTAAGTCGGAACTGTATATTTTATCATTGTAATCCCAGTCAGAACTTTTTTGGTCTCTGTGACAATTGGATTTTAGAAATGTTGGATTGTCATAACAATCAGGATTAACAATAAAGCTTAATTGCAGACACCTGTGATAACTGTTATAGCTGTTTATTGTAGCCTAGGACTAAAGTACAGTAAATTACCAACATCCAGAGGTCCGTTTGTAACTAGGGGTCGTCTGTAAGTCGAGTGTTCTTAAGTAGGGGACCGCCTGTACTCCCAACTACGGGTGTAATTTATGGGTGCACAGCAAGGTGCAGAAGGAAAGGAGGGCCATGCATTAGCCTATAGAATTTTGTCATATAGAATTAAGAGGTTTTCAGTGTTGTTTATGGGGTACTTTTGTGAGCTATAAAATATTTGCTTTTCTGTTAATGTTGTCATGCAAAAACTTATTTTTTGCGGTATGAGATGCATTTTTTTGTGATTTTGTGGTGGTTATGTCCTATCGCAGAAAATGTAATACATTTTTTGTGCGAGGGGGTGGGGGTGGGTCTTGGTTGTAGAAAAAACATCAATTCTATCCTTGAATTTTTGGTCAGTACCAAAAATGGTATAGAAATATACAGTATAGTTTTAACAGTGGACAGGGAGCTCTACTATATACTGGGGGGGTGCCGGCTGGCGTGGCCTTATACTGGGGGGCTGCTGGCTGCTTTATACTGTGGGGGCTGCTGGCTGCTATATACTGTGGGGGTGCTCTGCTTGCCATATACTAGGGGGCGCTGTGGCTTCTATATATCGGGGGGGGTTGCTGGCTGCTATATACTGGGGGGGGGTGCTGGCTGCTACATACTGGGAGGGGCTGCTGGCTGCTATATACTGAGGGGGCTGCGGGCTGTAAAACATGGCAGGAGGCTGCGGGCTGCTATATAGAGCGGGACGAGGGGGGGGGGGGGGAGGCTGTGACCAATGCATTTCCCACCCTAGGTTTATACTCGAGTCAATAGGTTTTCCCAGTGGTAACATTAGGGGCCTCAACTATGCTCGGTAGCTTTTTTGTGGGACATATTTTTGGATTGAAATGTTTTTTTGATCACTTTTTATTGCATTTCATGTGGAACAAGGTAGTTAAAATCATAATTTTTGGTGGATATTTTTTTTTTACGTCTTTTATTGGGGGATTTAATAGTGATTTTTTTACATTATATGATTTTCACTTTTTTTACATTTTATATGTAATTGTCATATCTAACTGGGCTTTTATTCATTTGTTTATTTTTATTTAAAAACATTTTTAATTTTTTTTTTACTTGTTTACTTGTCCTACTCATCATTCGATTTCTTGTTCATTATAATACCCTGTAATGCTGATGTATTGCAGGGTATAAGCACTGTCAGCCTATGCTTATTTCCTGGACACAGCAGCTAACATGTGTATTGTGATGTTCTACAGCAGCTGAGGTGTGCATTGTGATGTTCAGCAGCAGATAAACTTTATCTTATGTTACATGAAGTTCTGCGGCAGCTGGCAACATAACTTGATGGGTTGGGAGTCACAGTTAGGCAGAGAGGCCCCCATCAGGAATTTTCCCCCTGGGCCAAGAGGACCCTATTTACACTACTCCAAACCTAGTCAAAAGCCTCTCACATAGAGTTGGGAATGTGTTGGGATATACTGGTTTGGCTTTTATCTCACAGTTGAACCCCCAGCAATCAGACATGAATATAGAAACACATCCTATCAACTTACTCCACAGCATCCGCAACATTTGCAGTCTCCACAGATTGTTCCAATAAGGCCATTGATGGCTTGAATAGCACAAAGAACACCTTGTACTAAACCGATGATAAGCAGAATTGAGAAGAGGGTTAAATTCCAGGTAATTATAACTTCGGTATCAAATTCACTTTTTCCGTTGATTTGGTATACTTTGCACCTCTCCCATAATGTTTTGTTTCCTAAATAGTTTCTAAAGAGAAAAAACAGAAAAAATATTTGGGTTTAGATCCTTTCCACCTTGATTGTGATAGCAGGGTTTCTAAAACCAGCACACCACTATGGTCGGGTCTAGACGTAGACCGGGGCTAGACTGGTCTACAGGTCAGAACTGGTGAAGACTGCCCCCATATTCACTAAAAGACCAGCGCCTCCTAATAAATAGTCTTAATAAATCCCCCCCACTAAATAAACCCCATTGGAGGATTCTCTGATACTTTGGTAGGCCATATCGACCCTGCTACTATGGATCAGCAGGGACACTTTATACCAAATGTTACATCCATTTCTGAAGATATTGGGGCAGATTTATCAAGCTGTCTGAAAGTCAAAATATTCCTAGTTGCCCATGGCAACCAGTTACAGCTCAGCTTTCATTTTACCAGTGCTCATGAATATTTTAAAAAGGGAGCTGTGATTGGTTGCCATGGGCAACTGAGAATATTATGACTTTCAGACAGCTTGATAAATCTGCCCCATTCTCTAGTAGAAGCAGTGCTGTTATTATAGAATTGCCCTGTACTGCCACATCATGGATCATTATTTTAGATTAAACCTTAAAAGCAATGTAAAAAAAGGAATTCATTTAAAATATTATTCATGGCTCATTTTCTATAGAAAATCTATGAATAGCAATTGCCGAATAAAGCCACACCTTAAATATGCTATGCTTTGACAAAATGCCACTGACAACCAAGAATTTAACAAACAGGCAAAAACAAAGGGATACATTACCTGCGGCTCTGTGCCTGCACATTATGTTGGTCCAGAGTCCAGGATTGGGCTCTTGATATATCCAGCAAGGTGTGGTCACTATTGTGCACCCGGCTCAGTACTACACCAGGCGTAGAAATGTGCTTTAGCCTGCGCCTGGCCATGGCTACAGCTACTGTGCGGGGTGTCCACACCCTACAGCAGCCCACTCCACGGTACAACACTGCACCATCCAAAGTGGCATAGAGTGAAAATTAGCCAAAATTCCTGGCTTGTATTCAGGTGTAAAAAATAAAAATAAAAAAGCATGAACAAAAATGGTTATTCTTATTTGGGACATATTTGGGCTCCCCAACCCCCAGCTCTCTGCTGTAGTGAGGTTGGATGTGGCTGTATATGTATGGTTCTGTATATGTATGACTAAAAATAGCCAAGTGAGGAGTAAAGGTTTATTTGTAAAATTTACTTCTTTTATCGCACCTGGTGATGCATCCACAGATTATGGATTGTGGGGCACTGTGTGAATTAGATAGATTGCACATGAGCACTGCACTGGGGAATTCTGTGCAACAAGTTAGTATATGATTAAAAACATATATAAGCATGATGGTGCCCCCACCCCTTAGTGCAGTGATGGCGAACCTTTTAGAGACCGAGTGTCCAAACTACAACAAAGACCCGCTTATTTATCGCAAAGTGCCACCACAGAAATGTAATTTGTGATTTATACTCCCTTCTCTGTCACAGTTTTCATTGATACCAGCACCCTGAGGACACCAATAAAGCAGAAAATAGTCCCAGGTAGCACTGTCACTTTAAAATAGCTCTGTGCACAGCAAGTCCTGGGCTGTCTGGGGCCGCAGGAGTCATCTCTGGTGATGGCCTGAGTGCCCACAGAAAGGGCTCTGAGTGCCACCTCTGGCACCAGTGCCATAGGTTAGTCATCACTGCCCTAGTGCATGCCGCATCGAGCCCTCTGATAAATCCCACCGAACAGCTGTTATGCACTGTGCCGGTGGGGAACTTCCTCGCCAGGTTTGACCTGGCATAGAATTGCGCCTTAGCTTTCACCTGGATAGGTTCAGGCTATAGGCAGTGCACAGATGCGAGGCAGGAACAACCCATATTGCCATACTGCCTAGCTCAGCACCGTCACTTCCCCAACCAAATGCCATAAAAGGTGGATAAGTCAAAATTTCCAGCTCTGCTCCAGGCATTGTGACTGCTTTGTATGCCTGGTTGCATAGAGCATTTTTATTTAGAATACATTTTTATCCGAAGCCTACAAACAGCCCAAATAAAACAAATTAGACACTTCTTTGTGGAATAATTCAAAACTAACTGCACTTACCCATCACTGAAGGGATAATCCCAAATATCTTTTCCAGCTTCTTTTCCCAAATAACATATTGGCCCATGGTTTATAGCAACTGCAGAAATAATGAAATTGTACGCAGCTCCAACAAATCCAATGGCAGCAAAAAGGATAGAAGAAAACATCTGGAATAAAAAAACAAAGAAAAGTTACTAAAAACATCAGTATTATATTTCATATCTCATTAAATGACCAGGATATGTAAGATCAAGCGTGAATTTGTTCTCAAATGAGATGTTTAGGAAAGGTAGAAGGAAAAATCAGGATAGGCTGGATCCATGCATGGTGGTGGTTCTTTCTGGTCCAGTGATGACATCCAAAAACAAGAGCTTGTCACTACTGTAGCCAATCACTGACTGTTATAGCAACCCCTTTCAGTTAATGGTTCATTGCTAGGAAATAAGACCTTGTGTAAAAAATCATCCCTGGAGCATAACGTGCAGACTGGTAGGTAACCAGCTAGTGCTATGGATAAAGAAACAGGGGATCGGTGAGGGGAGTGTCATTTTTTTTTTACAAATTTTATTAAGACAAAGGGTCTTTAAGTTACAATTTTGCCATATCAAAAGTTTGGGAATGTTGTCCATTCCCTATGGGCATTGACATTAGTTTACTTTTTAGGTTTGCATGCTGCAATCACTTCAATTCTTCAAATCCCACCCAACATTTTCTATGGGATTCAAGTGAAACCAGATGAAACCAAGCCTTGGTGGCAGTGGCGGATTAAGTGTACCTTGGGGCCTGAGCTTTTCACATGACTAGGGCCCAACCAGCATCCAAACCAACATGTGCCCAGATGCTGCTCTATAGATTCTATATTCTTAATCTTGTACTGTTCATTTAAAGGGGTTTTCCCACCAATCAAGTTATGCCCTATCCAGAGAATAGGTCCTAACTTGCTGATCGGTGGGGGTCTCAGTGACGATACCCCCCACAGATTGCAAGAATGGGGGATCCGAAGGGATTCCAGGTACCTCCGTTGGACCCCTCGTCACTCCCGGGGATGAGTGGAGCAGATGGCCGCGCATGTCCGTTCTGCTCCATTCATCTCTATGGAGCTGATGGAGATTGGTGATCGCAATTTTCTGATTTTGACAAATGAGCCATTACTTCTTGTGCTTTTCAGGATGTACATCTTGAACATTTCAGGGTCTAGAACACTTCTCCATTTATTTGTATGGAGTCATTACCATGGCTGTGGATTCCACGGCCACATGCATGAGCCAAATGCCCAGACCGCAAAAGATAGAGCAGGCAGTCTTTCTCTATTGTCAGCAGTGCATGAGCTTTCACCCACCAATGACAGTAAGACTGTACAGAACCATTGTTTGTGGCCCGAGGAACTCTACACGTCATGTTCAGGAAACATTATTCTGCAAACTGACACCTCCCTGTCTGATGCTAGCAAATGTTACTCATTACATTTTCTGCCATGTACAATAAGTCATGGCTCATTTAGTTTGAACTTCTAACTTATGCCTCAAATTGTATCTTGAGCACCATTCAATGGCAATGTACTTGCTATGTTTCTGTTCCTTTTTCCTTAAAGGGGTTGTCAAGCCTTAGCAAAATCTAGATAAATGGCCTGGGAAGGGGGGCTTTAAAAATAGACTAAGTGATGCTTACCTCTCCCGTCCCTCCTCTTGTCCTGCGCCGCTGCCCTTTCAGTGCTGTGCCCTGTATGTCTTTGACATTGGCGCTGCCATCTGACTACTTCCGCTTGCCCGGCTATGGATGGTGGTGTGCCTACCAAACAGGGATGTGGGAATGACGGGCGGGGAGTGGGCCAAAAGGAGACAATGCTGGCTTCATTGCATTACTGAACAGACACAGGGAGTACCAGAAATGGGTCTGATGCGGCACATTGGATCAAACCCCAGGTAAGTATAAAGAGTTTTTTTTGCAGCAGACACCAACAGACTTGCTAAAGGGCATTTGGATAACTAACCCACTGGTCCATAAAGAACTGTTGGTGGTTCAGTGTCCCAAATTGCCCTGACCTATTTAAAGGGGCGAAGGCATGCTAAAGGAGGAAAACATGTATTCACCACAGTTATTTTACATGAAAATACTAAAATCATAGAAAACTATATATCTTGCAGCTCAGATGACGTTACCAAAATTTTTAAGTTCTTCTCATCCTGCTTGAATACTTACAGCAAATCTCTTCCCACAGCTTTCATTGCCACAACATCCACAACAATCATTATTTTTCATACCCAGGAACACAAGAGCTGGAAAAATCATCTAGAGAAATAGAAAAATATCACATTTCATTATTTCCTCTTCTGACCTATTGTTTATCCTTTGGTAAAGCAATTTAGAGAATCTTCATTTTTATAGTTGAACTGAAGTTATTTATACACAATACTGGGTCACTCTTCTTAACACAATGCAAACCCCACCTCTAAATACAAAGAACCCTAAACATCCATTTATCAAATTGTGTCTATATTTATGTGGTACACATTAATCTGGCATTTACAACTCTCAGATCGGCACTTCTCTATTTTACTTTTGGTAAGGGTAAGCTTTTATTATATAATGTGGTGGGTGGTTCCATTTTTAACAAGAAACTTTCAGGAAAGTGGATGTAAACTGACAATACAGTTCAGAACACGGTTAGGCCTCATTCACATGTTGTGTGAGGGCATATACAGATATGCATCCCCTTAGATGCCTATGGCAAGCCAGTGGTGGTATGGTGCCACACATGTGTGGCACTGTACCGTTCACAGGGAAAATATAGAGCATGCTTTATCTTTACCCGTGTCTGAGGCCCTACTGCGCTATTTCCTATGGAGAGGGGAGGAGTGAGCAGCCATCCCCCCTCCTCCTTTCCAGTGTGCTGAAGTGTGCGGTAGCCCAGGCGAGCAAACGTTAATCTAAATGCAGCCTGTGGGTGCGGTCACACATGGCGTTTAGCGCATTAATTAACACAAGCCAATGCCACAGCTGAAGAGAGATTTGCCTAATGAAATTGCTGTTGACATTTGATTTACTAAGAGCGTGCTCAGTTCCACCCGTAAAACATGTTGAGTTAGTGGAATATGTCCTCTGGCAGTAGCTTATTTCTCAGAGAACAAAATAATTACATATATTTTCCGCTGTATAAGACAACTTTGTAAGCCCTAAAAAGCCCTAAAAAGTCGGGGTCGTCTTATACGCTTTTGAAGGGGGCACCATGTGAATGCATCTCGGGCAATGGGAGGATCGGGCTCGGTTTGCTGCAACTGCAGGAGGTGGCGGAGGCTTCTTGTTTGTTTTAGTGGGCTCCGTGCGTGATGTTGTACATGGGGCACTGGCTGCTGCTGCCGAGGATGATGAGATGTCCCAGGTGGCTTTGGGTGCCTTCCTCCTGCTGCTGTTGTCGATCTCCTCTTCTAAAGGTGGGCCCAGTGGAGTCACGTCACTGCTCTCCAATGCCCGGTGGAGAGAGGAATGGACAGCTTGGGGAGAGGACTGCAGGACTTTGTCACGGACGGCGCCAGCACCCTGCATACCCAGGCAAGTGTCGGAGCCTAGAGCTGCTGGGGGCCCACTGACGGCCACATGTAAGTCACAAGCAGGCTGGCAGTGCTCGGTGCTCTGCAGGATGCCGTCCTGTGTCTCTGCACTGTGTGGCTGCCAGGCAATAGGATCCAAGTGAACACAGCAGAACAGAAGCCATGGACCTGATCAAAGGATTTTTTTTCTTTTTTACTGGTCACATTTAGTCCATGGAGGTGAGGAGGGGCTGCATAAGATTTATGGGGGTTGAAGATGGGCCCAGGCTGCCATGGAAGGTTACGGAGGCTGCATAAAATTAATTCATGAGGGTGAGGAGGCTGTATATAATAAATCTATAGGGGGATGAGGGGAGCTGTATATAATGAATCCATGATTCTACATGATTTAACATGTAAGGTATTGCCCAAATTTCTGAAACAGCACTTTTTCACCATTTTGCAACATATAAATATGTAATAAAAAGTGATCAAAATGCTGTACCGTCCTCAAAATGGTAGCAGTGAAAACTTCATCTCATCTCGCAAAAAAAAACAAAATGACACGTCACACAGTATGAAAAAGTTATTAGCGCCGGAAGATGAAAAAATTAAGATTTTTTGTGTTCAGGATTTAATTGATTAAAATTACCATATTGAAATCAAATCTGATGTTTTTTTACAAATCTGTATGTTTCCAGCATTAGAAACACGTAAATATATTAGAATTAGTACACAATTTTCTATTTCTAATGGCCTTATAAAAAGTGGTCATAATAGGGAATTCATATCCGTAATGGTATATCTCAAGGTAACAAATGGCTATTAAGATTTGAAATAGTCAAAAATGAATTATGAATAATTGATCAAGAAAGATTTAACTTGATGATGTCAAAAATATTTCATTTACTCCCCCAAGCTTGTCGGTTTTTCTTGTTTTTTTCTTGGTTTATTATTAAAATATCTCCAACTTGCAAATTGTAGTAAGAAGGAGAAACTTTAGGATCCATGGCTTACAATTCCTTCCTTTCATTACTTGAAAATGAAAACAATTTAATAAGTTTTTAAGTGGAAGTTTGGAAATTCATTAACAAGTAACCAATGCATAAATTTAAGCAGCATCACCAATAATTCATGAACTGCAAGTGAGAAGTTTTTATGTGTTTTTTCTGCTAGAGATTTGCTTTTCTAGTAGTAATTTGTATGCTGCCTGTACATAGAGTTTGTAGATAAAATTGGGGGAAATAAAAATGTAGTCAGCAACTATGTATTTAATTGTAATCACCATTTAACTAATTTTTATGTGTAAGGGATGCAATTTAAACCATTTTTTTAATATAGTTTATAAGGGGATTTTGGGATGTTTTGTTACGAATCTACCTTGAAAGTTTCCCTTGACCAACCCTATAAAAGCCCGTGACGACGGAAAGCCGTCTTTACAGAATGAATGACGGCTCACTGGTACAGTCTGTATAAAGTCTGCACTATCCCTACTGCTGTCTACATGTACAGACAGGTGGTACCCTACTTAAGAACACTCGACTTACAGATGACCCCTAGTTACAAACGGACCTCTGGATGTTGGTAATTTACTGTACTTTAGCCCCAGGCTACAAAAACAGCTACAACAGTTAGCAAAGGTGTCTGTAATGAAGCTTTAGTGTTAATTCTGGTTCTTATGACAATCTGACATTTTTCAAATCCAATTGTCACAGAGACCAAAAAAATTTGGCTGGGGTTACAATTATAAAATATACAGTTCCGACTTACATACAAATTCAACTTAAGAACAAACCTATAGAACCCAGAATCTTGTACAGACTACCTGTCTTTACAACTAAATCATTCCCTTCACTTAGTAACCTATCTATTCCTTGCTTCTTTAGATTGTAAGCTCTAATAGCCGTGATTGTCCCTTCACACACTAGTGATCTGCCAGGGGAGAGGTGAGCTGAGATACGGACTGAAACGCGTAGATCAGTTACCTTCTTTATGGATGTACATCTCTAATTTTAACATGTTACAATAAAGTATATTTTTTATATTTTTCCCTATATCTGAAGTGCTGGAGATTTTATCTCTTTTTCAATATATCTGAAGTTTCCCTCTGTGTGAAGGAACAATGTCGGCTATCAGAGCTGGCAGTCTAAATAAACAGATTGTTTACAGTGCAGGAAAAGATTGAGCTGTAACTATACATGTAGGCAGCAGCAGGGAGAGTGCAGACATTATACATAGGGGGTAATTTATTTTCTTCTTCCCTGAGCTCTTTTTGTGAGTCTATTTTTTGCACCTCATTTGTTTTTGTAGTTTTGGCTCTCTGTCAAATGCAGATTTTTTTTTCTTAAAATGATAAGGTGCAAATTTGAAAAAAGGCACAGTTTTTTGGCGCAACTCCTTTGCATGGCCAGGACCGGCATGTTTTTTTTCAATTATTTGTGCCCTTTTAAGCACAAATCAATGTTAAATAAAGCGCAAACATCTGGAAGTCAGATAAATACAAGGACAAATTAGGCGCAAACCAACCAGGATTACTAATACCCTGCTGGAGAAAAGCAGGGAAAAGTTGCGCAAAAACCCAAATCTGCCAAAAAAATCATCAAAATAGAACCAAAAAATGTGCAATTTTTTCTATAATCATTCTATATAGCACAGGATGAAGGGGGCTTTTGCATAGCACCGGGCTTTTAGCAAGTAGTACATTTTGTATAAAGCCTCACAAACTCAAAAAATTTAGCAGCTACCAATATTTTTCATTTTTTTCTTTTGTTGATGTTTAAACAATTTGTCAATTTGTGCAAAAAACTCTGACGGGGTTGCTACAAAACTTTTGTTAAAAAAAAGTCATAAAAAAACCAACAGACTCAGGACTAAAACAGGCGCACCTTTCCCATTTGACCCCCTGTGTACTCACCAGAACTCCAGAACCCAAGAGTCCCCCGAGATAGAAGACTTCTCCTGTGATATGATCATTGCTCTCTGCTACTTTTCCAGCTGGGAAAAATAGCAAGATATGACCCAGCACAGCCAGGATAGCGAGGGGGATTAGGGTGATGCCCAAGCACTTTGCACATTTTCCTGAACACATCTTTATAAATATGAGTTAGTTTCTAGCAGTTATGAACGGGAGCGATGTTGGTCCTGGAATCCAGTATAATGTAATCCCTCAGGGTTCTACTGCTATCTGCAGTTTTTATGGTGACCTGTCAATTTTATACCGCACAGCCTATGAATAAAAGTTGGAAGAGATAATGTTCAGGGTAATAATTTGTCATGACAACTAATAACCCTGTTAATATTCTACTCAAACATACAATGACACGTAGGATAGCAAAGGATTTCTTTGTCCACAAGATGAATATAAAGATAATCTTCACAGCTCAGATGCAATATTGATGCTGCTCACACAAAGGCGGAATTGTTTCACAGAAAATTCTAAAAATGTGTTTTTGTTAAAAGTTTAGCATTTTCCAACCTTTATATCAGTGTCCATGTTTTTAAAACTAACCTACCAAAAAAATATTTTATAAAACAAAAAATAAAGAGAAAAAAGCTTGCAACACGTGCTGCCGAGATCTCCCGGGCCGACTGCTGCAAAACCGGAACTGAACTGTCAGTTCAGTTCCGGTTTGCAGCATTCGGGCCGTGCGTTCCCGGCAGCATGCGTTGCGAGTGTGATGAGAGTTCATCGCATCACACTCGCAAGTGTAGAACGGGCCTTATGATTTGTGATGGTCACTTGAAGTTTAGTGAGTGCAGGATTTATTTTATAAATATGTTTTTTTTTCTGTTTGTTGCAAACTTTGAATTATACCTGGCCACAAGTCAGCTAAAACCTATGACAATTTGGCGTGATTTGGGAAGGAGATACAGTGGGGGATATATATTAAGCTTTCTCTGGCAGTTTTCTGGCAGAGACGGCGCATAAATATCCCCCTCCCCACCAGATTTCTGGCTTCTCTGACCCACATGGCTCTTTGGGCAGGGAGCGGGGCAGGCTGCGGAAAATACAGCAAAAAACTCTGACAGGTCAGACTAGGTATAAACTGGCGGAGTTTGCGCCCAAGCCACTAAGAGGCCGAAACCTTTTAGTAGATATTGGCGCCTGATATCTACTATAGTCCTAATGAAGGTCCCCCAGTGTCCTCTGAACCAGGCAAAGGTGATTCCAATAAAGAATGAAATCACACATATCTGAGGAAGCTATCTCGTTTCTAACATTTTTTTTAAATAACATCCAATTGTAGAAATGTTCACATATGGCAAATGCATTAAATTAAATGTGAATGCCCAGATGGGAATACCCTTTGCCACGGGCAAAGCCTATTTAGATCGCTGTAGCCGCTGCGGGCATGGCCATATTAATTCAAATGCTACTGGCAATATTGGCATTTAATCAGTTAATACCCCATTGCAGGTGTTTTTAAAATTGCACCTGAATTTTAAAGGCTCCGCTCTTCAGTATTCACAAGGTAATCTACACTGGCAGAAAAAAAATTGCATTTTAACAGTGGAAAGGCCGGGATTTCCTGCATGATAAAGGGAATGTCTACCTTCAAGGACACATACTTGGTTTGTAATTGCTTAACTTGACTAGTTCTATTTTTACTTATCACAGTCACAAACAGGTCATTGATAATGTACATTTTACTCACAGGCACATGGCACGTAATATATATAAATCCTGATAAGAGAAACTTGTGACGTGGGAGGCTGATGCTACCAGGCACCTGTTAATTTAGAAATCTTATCACGCATGAGAAATAAACTAGGGATCAAATGAAGTTTCTGAACTATTTGGCATTACTTGTAATCTGACGAGTTTCCTGGGTGTAAACTGTGGGATTAAAAAGAATTATGAGGATCAGCTTAAAAGGGGTTTCCCCATGTACACTATTTTTCACATATCCACAAGATTGATAGATTTTACATGCCGGTCCCGTCTATTTTGGGAATTAGGTCTGCTACAGCTAGTTTAAATGGAGAGAGTATGAGAACTGAATGGAGAGTGCATGAAGTTAAAGCTGGTATATTTTATAATTGTAACTTCAGACAATTTTTTTATTTCTCCAAGGAACAATTGGATATTCAAAATTTGGTTCTGTCACCTTACAGCTGATCATTGCAGTCCTTAAGTCAGGGACCGCGTACATATCCTGTGCATATGTCATATATAATGTAGATGGGCTAAAGCCAGCCTGTCCATGCTGCAATGGCTTAGTGTGCCCCCTTTGTGCTCTTGCACGCACTGAACTTGGGAATAGACGTTGGTTTCATGACAGTGTATCATGTCCCCTGCCATACATTATTCAAACCCTGGAGACCACCTTCCCCTATATTGTATTGTAACATTACCTCTCTTTACCCTAATATACTGTCGATTTGTCTATTTGTCCATCATTACATTGTGTGTATGTATATCACCCTAATGGGATTTATCTATTTTAAGTTAGCATATGTTCCTTTGTAATTTGTGCCAAAGTAGCCTACTACCTGTCAGGGTAGTGGACCCCCTGGACCATCGCGGGCGATGACACAAGCCGACACCTGGGATCGGAATCTAAGTGGCAAACGATTTTTAACCAGAGCCCGCCACAAAGCAGGTTGGACTTACTGCGGCGTGGTACCACCAGATCGTTCCACAGGTGTGACTTTGTCCGCGGTGGCAGCCAAGGCGAGGTACAGAGTCAGAAGGCAAGTTCGTGATTGGGGTCAGACAGGAGGTCAAGACAGGTGGCAAAGGCTCAGGGTCAGAGGGAGAGATGAAGGTCAGGGCTGGCAACAGAGGAGCATAAATGAGGACAAGTCCGGGATCACAACGGGAGGTCAACAGAAAGGATTATCGCAAGGGTTCTAGCTTTCTCTTAGGCATATAGCACGAAGATCCGCCAGGGAATGCTGGGAAGAGTCGGCTTTTATCTAATTCCAGAAAGTGGCCAGCGGCAATCAGTGGTGCGATGGCCCTTTAAATCTATGAGCGCCGGCGCTTCTGATCCCTAGGAGACGGTGACGCACGGAGTGGGAACTTGGGATGGTACCAGGAGCATGGAAAGTTGAGTGATGCCGGGGGAATGGGCGACGCAGAAAGGGGCACGGGTGCGCCTGCGACCTGGGATGTGTGTGACAGGAGCACCCGTGGCGCTACCACTGTGGTGAAAACCATCCACCTCGTTGGTCATAGATTAGAGGGGCTTGAGACATGTTAACCTATTTGTGTGAAGCTACATACCAGAGTGCCCTATGACTTACAGTACTGATCCAGACCACATACGTAAACAAAACTCTATGTTTATTGTTTGTAATTTGTTTGCACCCTTTTCTCCATAACTTTTGGGTCCTATGGACTATTCTTGTCCTATGTCTTCTAATTCTTTGCCTTCCAATAAACCATATTATGAAAAAAAAAAATAATGTAGATGGGAAACCCCTATTCATTTTCAAAAGAAAATACAACTATGAAAAAGAAGAATCACCAGTTCAAAGGGGTTTGTCCAATGTATACAAGTTTTTTTTAATGATTCCTTGTAATGGGGGGAATTAGATAGAAGGAGGAAAGACAAGATGGGATCGTGAGACTAAGGCTCCAGCCCACCGAAAGCCCTGCCTGCTTACTTGTGCATATACTAAGTGATATCAGACAGCCACAAAGACAATCCCTCCTTACACCAAAGCAGGGACACAAAACAAGACAGACAAATAAAACAATAGAATAATGAGCAGCCCAGGCGACAAAAGAGATAGCATACAAGGCCCAAAATCGCAAATTCAAAGGGATAGTTACAAAGCGAGAGCCAAAATTGAATGACCAGAAGTACAGATAACAGAGTAACCCTCACACAGACAGCAGAGCAAATAAGGCAAACTTTTAACCAGCAAGGGGCAAACAGAACACAGGATCATTTAAGTGTCTGCAGGAACTCAGCCTCAGGTGATAGGAGCGGAGTTCTGTCACAGAGTGTTATGTCTGGATGATTCAATGCCAGGCTGCAGAGGAGATGCATGTGGTGAATCAACTAAACCACTGTTCCCACTGCTCAAAGAAAGTGAGACAAAAAATGTCAATGTCTCCTGCTTCCCACAGCTGCGCTGAACAGAACGTGCTCCTATAAGTTTCAATGGAGATTGGAGACCCTGTGCGGCAGACTTTCCATTCAGCCCAGCTAGGGAAAGCGGGTCAATGGGTTTCCTAGAATTGGGAAAAACCTTTAAGTTTTTGAAGGAACATACAAACAAGAAAAAGGAAGGAAGGAGGTTGTACGATGAATGCAAATTTTCTTTAATGATTCCTCTTATAAAGTAAAAAATGTTACTATTTGAAACCTTTTAAAACATATATAAATACCTTAAGAAGATAAATTCTACATTATGACAGGTTCCAATAGCCTCTGCCATGCTAATTTTAAAAATGCCTTTATTGGCATCCTGAAAACTGCCACTGCTTTCTAAAACTTTATTTCACAGTACCTGGTTCCCAGCAGCATCCAGTAAGTCATAGAGGTGTCCTCATTGCAACCTCCTCCCCCCTCCTCACTCATTCCCATTCCTCCCCTGCATCACAACTCAACGTGCATGACAGTAGAAGGAACTCACCACACAAGTGCCAGAATTGCTTGCAGCTTAAGTTGACTTAGGCGTGGGGAGCGAGCAGGGGAGAGGCTGCATCACGGAGATGAGGACTTGAGCCATTAGTAGCTGCCCCCCATGACTTGCCACACACTGGAAGGGAGACAGATAGTGTGAAATAAAGTTTAATAAAGCAGTGGCAGTATGCAGAATGCCAACAAAGGCATTTTTAAAATCGGCATGGCAGAGGCTATTGGAAGCGCCATTATGTAAAAATGACCTTCCTGATGACATGTACCGTATAAGTACTGTATTTGCACAAAGCTAGTCATTCCCCCCACTACAAACATGGTTTTCAATATCACAATAGTGATACGGGAATTATGTGCAGCATTACTGTCTGCAGTGCTTCTTTCACATTCCTTTTCTTTTGGAATGAACATCTATTAGCCCTCTATCAGCTATTTATCCGTACTAAGATGCCTAATGGGCCACCTCCACTATTTTAGCAGAGCAGCAGAATTTCTCAATTAAGAAGGCCACTTGTCACAGCTCATCATAGAAGTAAATAGTCTTCACCAAAATGGCTGACACAGCACTTCCTGTATTTTTATTACAAAAGTTGTTTCCCATTTCCAACATGGCAGTCTCACTACTTCCTGTATGTACTGAGCGTGTGTAATGAGCCATTGGCTACTTCAGGTTTTATCACTAAGTAACGGAGGCGGGAGTTGTGCCTCCCATGAAGTGATTGGCTTAGCTACATGACACTCTGTGTGTGCTTTATGTAATGCTGTGATCAATGTTCATAACATATCATGTTCAGATAGATATAAACCTGTATGACTGCAAATACTTGGTGAGTGTTTAGTCGTCTCCTTTTTGCAAACGTCTGCACTGACAATATACATTGATCTTACAGCATTATACTTTATTTTATGTATTTCAGCACTTTCTATCACATGTTTTCATTATATATACTGATAGTTTACAATATTATATACATACTGTCACATATGTATATAATGACTGCCATTGTGTTTATCTGAGCACGTTGTTTACAATGTCATTTCTTTGCATTTCTGAATATTTGTTGCACCTGTATCAGTTTGGTCAAAGAAAGTTGACCAGTGACCAAAGTTGAAAGATGACCAAAGAAATCTTCTACTAGTGCAAGGCTTCATTCCCATCATGGAACTTTCCATGATGGGAATGAAGCCTTGCACTGGTAGAAGATAATAAATATGAATCTGTTTTCCTGGATTTCCAATGTAGAGCTTCAACTGTTTATGAAGTATCTACAACCATGGATCAGTCTGCAGCTTCTAGGACCTACCACATTTACACATTGGGGACGTTTCATTGAGACTGGCATTTATAATGCCAGTCTTAAAACTCCCTCCGACGGTCCCCATATTTATGCGTTACGAACTTTAGACCACGTCGGAATTGGCAGAGTTTTTTTCTATAGTCTTTGCTGGTTTTCTAGTTTTCACTTCCCAACCCACCCTACACTTGCCCCGCTCAAAGCCCAGTCTCTGCCCGGATGTGACTATAGTGGCCAGCAGGGATCATATAATGAATAAATATATGCAGTATATATAATATAATGAAGCCATAAGGAATTTCCACCATTGAGAATGATAATATTCATGAATGTAAGATTAAGGTCCTGGCAGGATGACTGTTCATGGACAGTTGGATCACATAACCCCGTATCTGCAACCATTTTATGGACAGGAATGTCTGGCTGATGAGGTAAAAGACAGGAGGCTTTACTCATATCAAGAATGCGGAGCAGAACTTTTAATAGATGTAAAATACCTAATATCCTGCCCCATACTTTTACATATTTTTATACACATTACAATAGCTGAAGAAAGGGGATCTGCTCAAGTACATTGCAGTTACAAAAAGAAATGTAAACACCATGTTAACACATATGTTAACATCATCATGTTCACTTATTGTTTGGTAACATGACAAAGTAATTAGGCAAATCTACTCTTCTCAGCTGGTATGATGCCTTTCTAAATGCAATGCAAACGCAACGTGTGAACGTGGCCTCAAGAAACTCTGCACGTGAAATGGGCCTCAGTCATTCACAGCTGAGATAAGAATTTACCAGTCTCTTTTAGGCTGTGATTGTCAGTGTTACGGAAACAGCAGAGCGCAGCTATTCTACGCTTTCTTTCTGATATTCCCAGGATAATTAGTAGCTACGGAAACAATGGAGTATAGCTACATTCAGCACGTTCTGTAACAAGGACAACCTCGGCACGGGAAAGGCAGGGATGTGCTCATCTTAGTTGTTAGCAGCTAAGATTGCATTCTGCCTTTATGGTTTGTCCTGAATTTGTAAGGTCAGTTTTGCTGTAATTTGTTGCAAATTAATAAAATGCCTCATTATGTTTGATACATTTGGCACATTTTTGAGTGCTTATTATTGCATCCCTTTTTTTCTCTGCATGTATCGATACATATGTATCATATACTGACCATTTATTCTCTCTGTAATTTTCACATTGAAAACATAGATCTTGTGCAATAGTTTTTGTTTTTTTTTTACGTTTGCGGATAATGGATAACAATTTAAAACTTTGGGTCGGCGAAAAATTATCTGTGGTCAGTTTTTTTTTCTACCGATGATGCTGGTAACCAGCTGTTATGCCTTCTTATTGATGTTATAGCATAGTTTTTTTTGTGGGAATGGAAAAATCAAAGGGAAAAATGGATGCCATATGAACTTGGAAAAAAAAAAGTATGCAGATACAACACAGGTAAAAAGGATTCCGGTTTTAATGGTAGCGCATCGGACGGATCTGTGTGAATAAGCCCCTTACACACTTGGGAGTGTCATCCGTCCAACTTTCATCACACTCACAGTGTGTGTTGGCTCAACTGTTCGGCCTGAGTAAACTCAACCCAGCATTTCGGTTCTGTTCCAGTGGAGAGCTCTCGGGCTGGCCGTTCCAGCCAGCACACAGTAGTTAGTGTATAAGGGGCCGAACACTTCTGTCATAAAGTGCAAATTGGGCCTAGGGTGAGAGCAGGGAGACATTTAGTTGGGCAATTCATCACATGGACAGAATGAGTGTGCCATGAATTACACCTATTCAGGGCTTGTACAACACTCTTCAGGCATACAAGCCCTGATAAATGTGCCCCGCAGTGATGATGTGTAAGATTTTAGCCTGTTGCCTCCTAGAATCACTGAATTGAATAGAAATACTGATTTCAGTTCACTTATTCAGAATTTGGTCTAGTAAATCCTTTGCAGATATGTGTACACCTACATGCTTGAGATTGGGAATGAGCACGTTTCTACATCACAAGCTCAGTAACATTAGGGGGGGGGGTGTAAAACGGCACTTTTGAGGGGGGGGGCTTGATTGATTTATTTTACAGAGTATAACATTTAGAGTATTAAATTTAAATAAGTTACTGAAAAGTTACACACTTTTAAAATGTTGCCTTCACCAGCAGGAGAGTAGAGTGTTTCGGGGTTTTTTTTTGGCTTCCAAAGGTAAATTATGCACAACACTTGGATGCAAGATCTTTTGCAGGGCAGTTGACAAAAATTGCAAAAAAAAATTAGCAAATCCACCACTATAATCCAAAAATTAGCAAAAATGGAGAAATAAATGCATGTCTCTCAACACTTTTCATTCAAGTGAATATTATTCAATACTCTCTGCAGATATTCATATTTAATAAATGAATAGGGGTCAATCCATCTGTTTGTGCTGCTATGACTTGCAGCCAAATATCTGTAGGTTATGTCAGAGCAATGTGGCAGAGAAACCTGGAAGGTTCCCGTGAGTTGTAGAGAGATGTTACAAATTGCAGGAAGCCTAAAACTTCCATGGAAGCCGGTAGTAAAATTGTGGTATTACTGTAACTCATGAAAGGTTTGTGAAGTTTCTTGTGGCTCTCATTTTAATAGAAAACCATGGATATCATTGAGAGATGTTATAGTAATTTTTGTGAAGCCAAAGTCAAAAGTCCCGTTAGTGCATTGAGGTTACTATGGAGCTGATTGTAACCAATAAAATCTATGACTGCTCCCATAGTATATTTTTTATGGCAAGCTGTACTAACCAATATCTTTTTGATACCGATCACTAAAAGGATTTCACCCAATGATGTTCTGTTTTAATGCCCAGGGCTGTAACGATTCTGAGTACCATGGCCAACAGCAACTGTGGTATCTAGGGAGTTTTAGAGAGAGGGGGCACCCCTCTAAACACGAGCAGTGACTGTCATCAGTGTTAGTTAGTTTTCAACTGAATGTTTATGCATTTACAAGCAGGATTGTCAAGATTGGAGCACGAGTCACACAATCAGAAGGTTTATATTAAAAAATGTTTTTTTTGGTATCTCAGGAACACAAAGCATTTCAGAGTAAACTATGACTCCTTTATCAAGTGGAAAGAGACTGCAGCGCGGTTAAAGGGTTAACTACCCAATCATTAAAGGGCTATTCTAACACTATTGATGACTTCAGAACAGCACATAAATTTCAGTTTGGTGGGGATCAACTGTTCTCAGCAGTTAATACACCGAGAGAGGAAAATGACAGCTCAGTTCTTGATGTATCATCCCAAGCTGAGTAACCCAGTCTGGCCACTACCAATCTGATATTGATGACCAATTGTAGAAATAGGTCATCATAATTTTTCATTTGGAAAATCCATTTGAAATCTTCTTCAGCATGTGACACACAAATACAACATAGTCACACCTCTCAACCAAAAAATGTTGGACAACCGGATTGTGACAAATCTAACCGTATCTCATCATGAGTGATGGAGTCATGAGTTGTTCTGTTGTCACATTCCATGACTGACCGCTGTGCTTATCTTCTAGGAGTGTCATTGTTCTGGTTTGTGGTGTTTCCTTATTCCATTGGAGCCAAATCTGAATATAGAACTATAAAAAAAGAAGAAAATGTACATTCATCCTTATACCTCCAGCCAGCCATTGTTGGTTATCCAGCATGCAAATAGGCAAAATCTCCAGTTGGGCTTAGAAACAGAATCAGGAGACACTTGCATACATGACAATGAATGTACATATGTGTAAGAGTAATTTGATGGACAAATTCACCTCCAACTATCTGCCTGCTGTGGGGTTGGTTAATTTCAACCCTGCTAGGTCCCTCATGCCCTCCAAGCATCTAAAGAGTCTCATCCACCCCCACCCCACACAGAACAATTCTCTACAGAGCATGCAATTGTTCTAAGTAGGTAGGGGATTTTTTTGTTCATGAGAAACTCATCAGACGGCAGCTCATTTCCTGGTAGAACATGAGATCACAGTTGTTAAAATGCTGCACTCCAAATCCTTTTATCCCCAATATTTGCCTTAGACATTGGATTGTTGGCCAGTGGTCACCTTTAGGCTTCTCCAGGGTGATTCATAGAAGAACCTACCAATACATATTTGTTAATCCCTTTACTGTTTCTTAAAGTATCACCACAATGAAATTAAATGTTTAAAGCCATCGCTCATCGTATCTTCTAATCAGCTCTAATCTCAGCTATATATTTTATAGGTGAAATGTAGTATTACACAATGACCTTTCGAATTGATCCATTCTACCGTCCTTACATCCATTCTCTTTATCACTAGTATTACTTTGTACAGATCAGAAAGTCACATTCAGGCATCAACAAGGTGGAGGGCTTAGAGAAAGCTAAAATGTTAAATGTTTTTTTTTAAAGGAACTTTTGTACTGCAATGCGTCGTGAGGGAAATAATGTTGGTACTCATGGAAAAAGTGACTGACATTTTGAGGTCATTTATGGTGCTCTGAAATGTGTACTATGTCCTTCTCCTCTGGAACTGCAGGACAATATACCATCTTATCTTCATCTTATCATCAGTAAATGTACATCTATCTATTCAGAGACAAACATCACATTTTCCTACTTCCCTTTTGTTATCACTTTATGAAAAGGATCTTCATATTATGTAACTTTTTACACTGAATTATTTTATCCTATTTATATCAATCCATTCCCTACATGTGTATTATGTCCCTGCTTTTACAGTACACTATTCCTGTGTCTGCACATATGTGTGGGCTCATTGTTTCATATATAATTCATTGGAGCCTTTCTGTGTTTTATTGCTATCAATGCGATAAAATGACAGATTTCTGTACAGTTTCATCTACTATAGGCGAACTTTAACCCCTTACGGACACACACCGTAATAGTATGGCGCATGCCGATGCAGGGAGAGGACTCAGGGGGTAAGCCCTCTCCATTGCCGGTAGGTCTTTGCTGCATATTACAGCAAAGACTTATCGGTAACACCCGCGTAATTTTATAAAAAAGGCCCGGATTGGATCTCACTGAGGACCTCAACATCATCCAATGTTCACATAACTAACCTTCAGATATCCTCTTTATAGAAATTATTTTAGTGGTGAATTTTAGCCATTTTAGTGTGCAGTTGACCTTAGAGACCATTACCTTGTAATGGTTAGGGGGGATCTTCTACACTTTGCAAATGTACTAAAATAAATTAGATAAAACCTACTCCTACAGACAATTAGAATGAGTAAAATAAATAGTACAATCAGAACCTACATCACAACGCTGACTGGGTTCATCACCAGCCTCCACCTCTTAGTCCCTCTTGACATATAATTTCAAGTCAATAATGCTCAGCCAAATACTTGCTGGGGTGGGCCACCAGTGTGATTAATGATTTATTGAGAAATTATTTCTTCTTTTTTTTTTTTACATTTTAATTTTAAAGTCTTTGGTATACATGTGGTTACTAGGTCTTCCTAAACATTGCACATTCAGGTTACAGCCCAGGTTCTATATCTTTATTTTCTGCACAAGGCAGACCGGTGTGTTTTGTGACTCAGAGTCACATGCCCTGCCAACCATTAGTTATGCCCATGGTTCTTCCAGTCTCAGGCTGTGATTTTTCAGAATGATGAATTGGCACATGGCCAAAGCAATGGAGACCCGACTATAGAGAAACACATACTCAGATTACAGGAATGGTCTGTTTTGAGTAACCTAGTTTTGTTTTTCTTTATTATGCAGGTAATTTTTAGATTTTCATAATCCCATATTTTTCAGATGATGAGATACACTTTTTAGCAAGAAAAAATCTTGCTAAAAAGTGCCTGCATCTTATAGTCATAGGTTAGGAGGATCCGGCACTGGCAAACCCTCCTAAACAGTTAATGAAGATTGGGTGAGCACTGACATAGCACTTCATATGATCTCCTAGAGATCATAGTCTCTGCACTGCTCTCTCCCTCTCCTAGCCGTGTCCTGACTGTAACACACAGGACCTGGAGTGATGTCACAAGCATGTGACTGATCTCATGCTACCTACATCACTCACAGTCACTCAACTGCAAGGGATGGGGCAAAGAAGAAGCTAAGGGTTGGGACAGGGTAAGAAGAAGAGGTGTGAGTTTTTCTGTGTATAGCAGTACCCAGTTAGTGTGCCTGTGTGTGTTTGTGCATAGCAGTGCCTAGTGTCGTTTGTTGAGAGAGATGCATGAGGCAGTACATAATCAGGGAAGACCTATTTGCTAAATCCACTAAATATTTGATGTACACAGAAAATATGTCTAAACGTTTTAGGCAAAATAAGCTGAAATATTGAGAATCCATACCCCCATTAAGGCCATAGACTTCTAGTTTCTGATTTATAAAACAAACAGAAGCAATCTCCGATTCCCGTGCTGGGGTTCAGTGACATTGAGGGCAGTGCTACAGCCACAGCAGCATCGGCCGCATTCCCACTTTTTCAAAATATCGTACTTAGAGAAGCCAAGTGAATTATGGGAACAAATTCATTTATTGAGAATGCAAATACTGAATAGACAGAAGTGGTTCTGTAACGTTCACTATTTGATGCAAAAAACAGTAGTTAAAAATGAATTGGTTCGTTTCCAGTCGTGCAGTGACTTTGTGAAAGCAAACATAGTAAAGGCAGTATAATCATGTACATGCGGTCACTGCTGCTTGCTGTGGAATAGCATTCATTATTAGACACAAGGTAACAGGAAACACAATGTCATAAAATGGGGGGTCATTTACTAAACCTCGTTTATTAAAGTCAGGACGTCAGCAACCCAACGCCAATATAGGTGTGAAAAGGCGTGTAGCTGGACAGGAGGAGCCTATTAGGAAATCTGGCTGGGGCGATGCCAACAAAGGCACCCCAATAAATCCCACCCAATACGTATTTAACTTATTTTTAATCAGGCCTAGCAATTATAATAAAGTATAAAGTAATTACCGCCGGCTTCTATTTGATAAAAAGCTGCCTGCTGTCAGTGAAAATGTTCATATAAAATTGGCCGTATCTTTAATAAATTCTCAAATTGCTTCTTGGTGTGCTTGGATTACATGACTTCAAATTAGTAAACTGAAAAGTCAAATAATCTGGCCTTAGGCTGTATAATACAGCTATATTTGGCACCATTCACAATGGCCGTAATTGCTGTGATCTGGTCACAGTTGTGGCCAACCGGCTACACTAGAAGTCTATGACACCCCGACACAGTGCTGCGAGTCATGTGTTCTCACTGCACTGTGCCGAGCCAGCCTATATTTGCCCGTGGCTTTCGATGGAGAAGGAAGGGGTGAGGAGGGATCACTCCCCCTCCATTCTTCCACTTGGCCATGTGGTACGCCGTTGTATGTCATGTAATAGGTCTTTAGCGTAGAGGTTCATATATTCCTGCCACAATGCCTGACCCCTTTGATTTCTGGCCCAATATTTAACGTTGTTCCCGATTTTAGCAGGATGGACTGAAAGACATGAATCATCTGGCAGAGGTGTGAGTTAGAGGCAATCCGTTTTGACCAAGTCAAACATACATCTATATGGGTAAACTTCATATTTATGTTCGCCAATTTACATGTGAGAAGCCCAATAGCGGAACTGAAATCAGTGGAGTAACAAATCCAGCCGCCACGGAGCAAGTTTTACAGTTACCTAAAGTTAACCATCCAGACAGCTACCTAAAGTGCACTTGCAGCCTAATTATTCATTCCAAAGATTCAATTCAACCAAATCAGACTTTACAGAAAATTCTATTATTTTGCCCCTCCCATTAACTTGCAGCACATCACAGCATTTTTCAGCAAGTCTGTATCACAACACATCAACCTAATGCAGAAAATTACACTGTCACATTACCCCATGTCTACTTTCCCATGCAGCATACTGCTACCCTAATGCCCGCCACAAACAACCTTGAACTGTTTATTTGTCTATTTTGGCAATCTTTTTACCTTTTTTAAGTGACTGATTTGGCTAATTTATATTCTGGTGTATTATATGTTCAGAAATGTAAGATTTGTTTTGGTTATTATACTATGCAAAATATAATACAGAGATATAAACATCATTTGTTTGTTCCTTGTGTATGGTGTTAAACCAATATAAGTAAATGTATAGGATCCAGTCTACACACAGGTGTCAAGTGGGGTAACTGCAGGCCACTGTACATCAGTCCTTTTATCTTATTTAGTATTGTCTTGTAATTCACTTTCCTGATACCGACCTTTAAACATTCCCATTAATGTGACCTTTCTATTGAGTTGGGTGACTATTTCTTGTGTACACAGAAACTAACAGTCAGAAACTGCAAAGGGAAGGAAAGCATTAGAAGTCATAGCCTGTAATGCACAGGCAGGGACATTATACTTAGCTGATAAACAAATCATTTTTTTATTTTAATTTTTAATCTGAACTAATTAAAGGAACACCCCAGCCAAAGCCAATTCATTGAATAATACACGGTGCAGGGCTGAAGGGAGGAGCAGGACTCGTTTCATCGTGTTATAGAACCAGAGTCCTGCTCTTCTCTTCAGGCCCGCACAAGGTACCATTCAATAAATCAGCTGTGACGGAGTGTTCCTTTAATGCTCGTGCAAAATAAGGGGTTGTACCACGTCAGCAGTATATGGCATAACAAGCATGGACCACCAGCAATCCTGAGAATGAGGTTTTGTTCCCCTTCTATTCAGTAGTACGAAGTGTTGGAAATTGTCAGCACTCTCATAGACAGTGAATGGACTGCTGGAAATAGTGGGGAGTCTGAGCAATTGGACTGAACAGTTTATTATCCCCTACTAAATGAAGTGTGGGGGAAGTCTGGGGGAACTTCTTATTGGTAATGAAAATGCTATATAATAAAGTTTTATTCATATAACCCCTTAGATTACATAGTTATACGGTTGAAAAAAAGAACGTCCATCAAGTTCAACCAAGGACAGATGAATTTCATAGGACCTTCATGTATTATGTCACTTGTAAAAGGCATCTAGACCCTTCTTAAGTTCTCTGCTGTCCCTGCTGTGACCAGTGCCTGAGGCAGGCTATTCCACAGATTGAAAAAGCCCTGTCGCCTTGGTGATTAAACCTTGTTTTCTCTAGAAGCAGGCACTACCCCCTTTGTCTTTGATTTGATTTACATGGAACAACTTTCCACCATATTTTTTGTATGGACCATTCATATATTTATATGAATTAATCAGTGCCCCTCATAGTCGTTTCTTTCCACGACCAAATAAATCTAGTTGTTTTAATCTTTCCTATACCGAGACCCTCCATACCTCTTATCATTTTTTGTGGCTCTACGTTGGACCCTCTCCAGCTCACAGGGCATCCTTTTTATGGACGGGTGCCCCGAACCTGGACAGCTATTCCAGGTGAGGCCGAACCAATGCCTTGTACAGTGGTATATTACATCCCTATTCCGAGAGTCCATACCACTTTTGATACATGACAAGATCTTGCTTGCTTAGAGACAGCTGATTGACATTGCATGCTGTTATTTAATTTATGATCTGTGGATTATCAGCCCCCAGGTGCATAACATTACATTTATCTACATTGAACCTCATTTGCCAAATGATGACCAAACACTTAGTTTTCCAAGTCACCTCAAGCATATGAAAATCCTCAATAGCCTGAATTACCTACACCAGCTTGGTGTAATCTGCAAATAGACAAGTGCATCAGTGCTATAATTTGCTACCTTAGATCATTAATAATTAATAGTATGGAGCGAGAACGAACCCTGGGGTCACCACCTTATAACTGGTGACCATTCTGAGTAGGAATCATTGACACAACTCTCTGAATACGATTCTTTAGCCATTTTTTCAATCTAACTGAAAATGATTCCTTCCAACTAATAGACCTTATTTTCCCCATATTTATCATATTTAGCATGCTGTACAGATCAAGCTGTACATCACAAATAAAAAAGACATTACAGGATGAGGATGAAAGGCCTGCTCACAGAACTTGCAGTCTAACGTATTAATGCCCAATGCCATTATCCTTTGGAGATAAGCCAAATGAAACACCATGCACTCCAGCTGGGTCCAAGCATGCATGCGCATGGTGTCATTAAGAAGATACCAGTTAGATAGGTTTACATATACTGACTCTCACATTGCTGCAATCATTTATCATACATTAATTGAATGGCCACACAAAAGGCATTTTCCCTTGAGCTCTCTGCTGCAAAGAATATTTAGGCACTAGTTTTGAGAGTCATTTCATATTATAGGGGATGTATTCCACTGTATTGATGCACCACGGTTGTAGAGATGATACCGTTCCAGTACATGGCAGCACGGCTCCTCATTTTCTATGTACTCTGGCCAAAGTGCGTCCAATTTTGCACACACATCGTGTGCACAGGCCAATTTTTGTACAATTTATCTAGTAAGTAGGATGAGTCAATGTGTTAAGGAACATCCAATTACGATCAGAGCAACTTTCTTAACATTTGGTTATTCAGCTAAAGACTATGGCCCACATTACCAAAAAAAGTTCAGTCGGTACTATGTGCAGCTGCCTGTGCAGTGTGCAGTGTGTGCCAGATTCTGGATTTCTGGTGCACATTCTTCATAATTCTGACGGCTCCCTGCACTGCCCCGACAGAGTGCACCAGATTTTCTTGGTTGCCTTAACATGGGCCGTACAACACACTTCTGTTGAAATTGCATGTTAAATCTGGCACACAGTCCGAATGAGCACCGAAATGCCCTTTCGATGCAGAAATTTGTGTCACATGAAGAACATGCAGCCCTGCCACAAAGGTTGCATGCGCCAGAAATGTGTCCCAGACACTTCTTAAATACCTGTGCCAGCGTTTGCACTGAAAAGAACATAAAAAGTCTAACAGAAAACTGGTGAAAGCACCTTAGTAAATGGGGTCTATATGTTGCATAATTTTGCTGTACTGTGGTGAAAGTGAAGACTTTATATTTGTTTTGTATTTGTTTCTAAGGTGCCTTTCCTCTTATCAACAGAAATTGCTTGTACCCATTAGCTAGAGGATGTAGACGGGAATCAAAGACTAATTTTAGTTAATTTTACTCTTTTACATTGCCATTTATACCCATGGTGAAGAGTGGATATATTCAGATTTAAAGTAAAATGTCTATTTACTGCTACATATATTTATACATAGCCTCTTTATCTCCCACACCACCACATCAGAGATTAGTGACCTTGGTTCCCATCCAAGCGAGGAAGTAAGTATTAAACTCTATTAACCGACTAACTAACGTATATGTTCCTTCCTACGTTCCTGACACTCAGAATAAATCATAGGTAACCGAGGAGAGATCCTAAGAGGTATTTCTGTAAGAGGAGGAGACATACAGCAGGAAACAGGATAAGAGCTCACACACAGATGGAATATAATGTATACATAATTGATCGGATTCCTGAGGCATTATATAAAAAACCAATATGTAGCAGGTAAGAACAAATGAAATCAGGAGTCATTTATAGAGGAGCAGGGGATGTGCTGTCACTGTGGAGGAAATGATTCAAGATTAATAGCAGAAAGTTTTCTAATGGTTAATGTAGTCAAACTATTGAATGCCTACCTAAGAGGTAGTAATGACTGATCTATTCCACTAAACACTAATCTATTGTAAAGACAGTAGATTTAGAAAAAATATCAATATATATTGTGATTATTGATGTTAGAAGCAGCGGCTGCAATAGTTTGACCAGGGGATCTGTGTTTTGTCTTTGACCCGTACAAAAACACTTAAGGAAAAGTAGCCACACAATTAATATCCTTTATTACGGTAAGACACATACATTAAGTCTGCTCCTCTTTAAACAATGATATCTTTGGAACAAATGTATGCGTCATAACCATTTGTCTTTATTTATGATATTTGAGATTTAATTTCATAGGATAATTTTTTAGTTTATAGGTGTTATTGTTTATAGAATATCAGGAAATCCTTAAATAATATGCTTTTTTTGTCATTTTTCACATTTTACATAAAGTTACTAAAAATGTGAAAATTATGTGCTGTGTTAATATGTTACCCTTCCCCAGGTCAGCTACCGCTGCATGTACTTCTGCAAACTGTCATCTGGTCTCCCTACAGCCTCCACCTAGCGAATTTCCTTGCTGCCTTCCGTTGACAGGCGGTGGGGGGCACATTTCTGACAGTTTGATCTGTACTAGAAACAAAGTTCTGGTGTCATTTCAAAACGTAAAATCTTCCCTTTAATAATGGAACAGAATTGTGTTTCTAGATGCCCATAACCAGAGATTTCTACATTAAAAAATTACAGTTGGGAGGAGGAGCTGTATATAAAAATTGTTTATATATAATTGTATTACAATTTGGTGCATTACTAAAATGACACCAGTCACAATACTAAGTGCCACAGTTCAGAAGATGCTGCAACTGTTTAAAGTGTTCCCCCGCATGACGTCTATGAACATGCTATCTGCACAGGGTATGCTATAGGACGTATATAGACATACAGCAGGACAAGGGTTAGTGTTAACTGGGTTTTAATTTTTTTTACTCAAAACACTATATAAATTAAATAAAACTACGGTTAAGATATGTCTATTGTCCTTCAGAAAAGTGTCAACAATCTCATTATTTGATCAAAGCCTTTTTTTTAATACCTTTCTGAGAAATCTCAGAAATATGAGTAAACACAGGCCATAAATCTGACGTTGTTGTGCCTGGCAGTTACCATATTTATCTTTAAATCCACCATAAAGACTTCCTAGAGAAATAATTATTCATAAAAAAGTAGCTACAGGAGTTCCAGGAATGGTAAAAGAGGTTGTTACGTGAATGATTTTACTATCATTTTATCTCCCTTAAATTAGGATTGGAAAAAATATAAATTAAAAAGGATGACAGAAAATGACAATATGAATGTTTTAGTTGCAGGTGACTTCTAAAATGAAAATGGTCTTAAAAAAATAACACAAGGTACTTATCAATAAAATACCTAAGCCATTTGTGTAGCAAGTGGTTGACTGGTTGCGACGCATCCTCCGGTGCAGACAATTGGTGATCTTCTGGAAATGAACTCCAACATACTAGTCATTGTTGGCTGGGGTAACTATGTTGTCCTAAAAGACAAAAAAACATTCAATCAACGAGACTGAATACATAAGATAACAGGTTTTGTTTAAATATGTGAATTTGTAAAGTACCATGTTTTTGGCACTGCTACACTCTGGGCACTGCAATACACACTAGGCACTGCTATGCAAAAAAACACACAGGGGCACACTAAACTGGGCACTGCAATACACACTAGGCACTGCTATGCACAAACACACACATGCACACTAACTGGGCACTGCAATACACACTAGGCACTGCTATGCACAAACACACACAGGCACACTAACTGGGCACTGCAATACACACTAGGCACTGCTATGCACAAACACACACAGGCACACTAACTGGGCACTGCAATACACACTAGGCACTGCTAGCACAAACACACACGGCACACTACTGGGCACTGCAATACACATCATGGCACTGCTATGCACAAACAACACACCGGCACACACTACTGGGCACTGCATACACACTAGGCATGCTATGCACAAACACAAACAGCACCTAACTGGGCACTGCAATACACACTAGGCACTGCTATGCACAAACACACACACACTAACTGGGCCTGCAATACACACTAGGCACTGCTATGCACAAACACACACAGGCGCGCTAACTGGGCACTGCAATACACACTAGGCACTGCTATGCACAAACACACACAGGCACACTAACTGGGCACTGCAATACACACTAGGCACTGCTATGCACAAACACACACAGGCGCGCTAACTGGGCACTGCAATACACACTAGGCACTGCTATGCACAAACACACACAGGCACACTAACTGGGCACTGCAATCACACTAGGCACTGCTATGCACAAACCACACAGGCACACTAACTGGGGCACTGCATACACACTAGGCACGCGTATGCACAAACACACCCACAAGGCACACACATAACTGGGCACTGCTGTACAAGTGCATAGCAGTGCCTAGTGTGTACAGCAGTGCCCAGTTAGTGTGCCTGTGTGTGTTTGTGCATAGCAGTGCCGTGCATAGCAGTGCCTAGTGTGTATTGCAGTGCCCAGTTAGTGTGCCTGTGTGTGTTTGTGCATAGCAGTGCCTAGTGTGTATTGCAGTGCCCAGTTAGTGTGTGTGTGTTTGTGCATAGCAGTGCCTAGTGTGTATTGCAGTGCCCAGTTAGCGTGCCTGTGTGTGTGTGGATAGCAGTGCCTAGTGTGTATTGCAGTGCGCCAGTTAGTGGGCTGTGTGTGTTGTGCATAGCAGTGCCTAGTGTGTATTGCAGTGCCCAGTTGTTGCCTGTGTGTGTGTTGGATAGCAGTGCCTGTTGTATTGCAGTGGCCCAGTTAGTGTGCCTGTGTGTGTTTGGGCATAGCAGTGCCTAGTGTGTATTGCAGTGCCCAGTTAGTGTGCATGTGTGTGTTTGTGCATAGCAGTGCCTAGTGTGTATGCAGGGCCCAGTAGTGTGTGTGTGTTGTGCATAGCAGTGCCTAGTGTGTATTGCAGTGCCCAGTTAGCGTGCCTGTGTTGTGTTTGTGCATAGCATTGCCTAGTGTGTATTGCAGTGCCCAGTAGTAGTGTGCCGTGTTTGTTTGTGCATAGCAGTGCCATGATGTGTATTGCAGTGCCCAGTTAGTGTCCGTGTGTGTTTGTGGCATAGCAGTGCCTAGTGTGTATTGCAGTGCCCAGTTAGTGTGCCTGTGTGTGTTTGTGCATAGCAGTGCCTAGTGTGTATTGCAGTGCCCAGTTAGTGTGCATGTGTGTGTTTGTGCATAGCAGTGCCTAGTGTGTATTGCAGTGCCCAGTTAGTGTGCATGTGTGTGTTTGTGCATAGCAGTGCCTAGTGTGTATTGCAGTGCCCAGTTAGTGTGCCCCTGTGTGTTTTTTTGCATAGCAGTGCCTAGTGTGTATTGCAGTGCCCAGAGTATGTAGCAGTGCCAAAAACATGGTACTTTACAAATTCACATATTTAAACAAAACCTGTTATCTTATGTATTCAGTCTCGTTTGATTGAATGTTTTTTTGTGTCTTTTAGGACAACATAGTTACCCCAGCCAACAATGACTAGTATGTTGGAGTTCATTTCCAGAAGATCACCAATTGTCTGCACCGGAGGATGCGTCGCAACCAGTCAACCACTTGCTACACAAATTGGCTTAGGTATTTTATTGATAAGTACCTTGTGTTATTTTTTAAGACCATTTTCATTTTTAGAAAGTCACCTGCAACTATAAACATTCATATTGTCATTTTCTGTCATCCTGTTTAATTTATATTTTTTACCAATCCCTAATTTAAGGGAGATAAAATGATAGTAAAATCATTCACGTAACAACCTCTTTTACCATTCCTGGAACTCCTGTAGCTACTTTTTTATGAATAATTATTTCTCTTAGGAAGTCTTTATGGTGGATTTAAAGATAAATATGGTAACTGCCAGGCAACAACAACGTCAGATTTATGGCCTGTGTTTACTCATATTTCTGAGATTTCTCAGAAAGGTATTAAAAAAAATGCTTTGATCAAATAATGAGATTGTTGACACTTTTCTGAAGGACAATAGACATATCTTAACCGTAGTTTTATTTAATTTATATAGGTGTTTTGAGTAAAAAAAATTAAAACCCAGTTAACCCTTTCACAACTGCTGTATGTCTATATACGTCCTCATAGCATATACCCTGTGCAGATAGCATGTTCATAGACGTCATGCGGGGGAACACTTTAAACAGTTGCATCTTCTGAACTGTGGCACTTTAGTATTGGTGACTGGTGTCATTTTAGTAATGCACCAAGATTGTAATACAATTATATAAATATACAATTTTTATATACAGCTCCCTCTCCAACTGTAATTTTTTAATGTAGAAATCTCTGGTTATGTGGCATCTAGAAACACAATTCTGGTCCATTATTAAAGGGAAGATTTTACGTTTTGAAATGACACCAGAACTTTGTTTCTAGGTACAGATCAAAAGCTGTCAGAAATGTGCCCCCCACCGCCTGTCAACTGAAGGCAGCAAGGAAATTCGCTAGGTGGAGGCTGTAGGGAGACACAGATGACAGTTTGCAGAAGTACATGCAGCTGTAGCTGAACCTGGGGAAGGGTAACATATTAACACTGCACATAATTTTCACATATTTTAGTAACTTTATTGTAAAATGTGAAAAATGACAAAAAAAAGCATATTATTTAAGGATTTTCCTGATAATTCTATAAACAATAACACCTATAAACTAATAAAATTATCCTATGAAATTAAAGTCTCAAATATCATAAATAAAGACAAATGGTTATGACGCATACATTTGTTCCAAAGATATCATTGTTTAAAGAGGAGCAGACTTAATGTATGTGTCTTACCGTAATAAAGGATATTAATTGTGTGGCTACTTTTCCTTAAGTGTTTTTGTACGTGGTCAAAGACAAAACACAGATCCCCTGGTCAACTATTGCTAACCGCTGCTTCTAACATCAATAATGCACAATAATATATTGATATTTTTTCTAAATCTACTGTCTTTAACAATAGATTAGTGTTTAGTGGAATAGATCAGTCATTACTACCTCTTAGGTAGGGCATTCAATAGTTTGACTACATTAACCATTAAGAAAACTTTCTGCTATTAATCTTTGAATCATCTTTCCTCCACAGTGACAGCACATCCCCTGCTCCTCTATAAATGACTCCTGATTTCATTTGTTCTTACCTGCTACATATTGGTTTTTTATATAATGCCTCAGGAATCCGATCAATTATGTATACATTTATAATTCCATACTGTGTGTGAGCTCTTATCACTGTTTCCTGCTGTATGTCTCCTCCTCTTACAGAAATACCTCTTAGGATCTCTCCCTCGGTTACCTATTGATTTATATCTGAGTGTCAGGAACGTAGGAAAGGAACATATACGTTAGTTAGTCGGTTAATAGAGTTAATACTTCCTCGCTTGGGATGGGAACCAAGGTCACTAATCTCTGATGTGGTGGTGTGGGAGATAAAGAGGCTATGTATAAATATATGTAGCAGTTAAATAGACATTTTTACTTTATGAAATCTGAATATATCCACTCTTTCACCATGGGTATAAATGGCAATGTAAAAGAGTAAAATTAACTAAAATTAGTCTTTGAATTCCGTCTACATCCATCTAGCTAATGGGTACAAGCAACTTTCTGTTTGATAAGAGGAAAGGCACCTTAGAAACAAATACAAAAACAAATATAAAAGCCTTCACTTTCACCACAGTACAGCAAAATTATGCAACATATAGACCCACATTTACTAAGGTGCTTTCACCAGTTTTCTGTTAGACTTTTTATGTTCTTTTCAGTGCAAACTGCTGGCACAGGTATTTAAGAAGTGTCTGGGACACATTTCTGGCGCATGCAACACTTTGTGGCAGGGCTGCACTGTTCTTCATGTGACACAAATTTCTGCATCGAAAAGGGCATTTCGGTGCTCATTCGGACTGTGTGCCAGATTTAACATGCAAAGTTCAACAGAAGTGTGTTGTACGGCCCATGTTAAAGGTGCACCAGAGAAAATCTGGTGCACTCTGTCGGGGCAGTGCAGGGAGCGGCAGAATTATGAAGAATGTGCACCAGAAATCCAGAATCTGGCACACACTGCACACTGCACAGGCAAGCTGCACATAGTACCGACTGAACTGTTTTTGGTAAATGTGGGCCATAGTCTTTAGCTGAACCAAATGTTAAGAAAGTTGCTCTGATCGTAATTGGATGTTCCTTAACACGATTGACTCATCCTACTTACTAGATAAATTGTACAAAAATTGGCCTGTTGCACACGTATGTGTGTGCAAAATTGGACGCACTTTGGCCAGAGTACATAGAAAATGAGGAGCCGTGCTGCCATGTGGACTGGAACGGTATCATCTCTACAACCTGTGGTGCATCAATACAGTGGATATACATCCCCTATAATATGAAAATGACTCTCAAAAACTAGTGCCTAAATATTTCTTTGTCAGCAGAGAGCTCAAGGGAAAAATGGCCTTTTGTGTGGCCATTCAAATTAATGTATGTATAAATGAGTGCAGCAATGTGAGAGTCAGTATATGTAAACCTATCTAACTGGTATTCTTCTTAATGACACCATGCGCATGCATGCTTGGACCCAGCTGGAGTGCATGTGTTTCATTTGGCTTATCTCCAAAGGATAATGGCATTGGGCATTATAACGTTAGACTGCAAGTTCTTGTGAGCAGGACCTTCATTCCTCATTCCTGTAATGTCTTATTTTATTTGTGAATGTACAGCTTGATCTGTACAGCACTGCTAAATATGATAAATATGGGGAAAATAAGGTCTATTAGTTTGGAAGGAATCATTTTCAGTTAGATTGAAAAATGGCTAAAGAATCGTATTCAGAGAGTTGTGGTCAATGATTCCTACTCAGAATGGTCACCAGTTATAAGTGGTGGACCCCAGGGTTCTGTTCTCGGCTCCATACTATTTAATTTATTAATGATCTAAGGGTAGCAATTAATAGCACTGTGTCTATTTTTGCAGATTACACCAAGCTGTGTAGGGTAATGCAGGCTATTGAGGATGTTCATAGGCTGCAGGGTGACTTGGACAAACTAAGTGTTTGGTCATCCATTTGGCAAATGAGGTTCAATGTAGATAAATGTAATGTTATGCACCTGGGGGCTGATAATCCACAGATCATAAATTAAATAACAGCATGCAATGTCAATCAGCTGTCTCTAAAGCAAGCAAGATCTTGTCATGTATCAAAAGTGGTATGGACTCTCGGAATAGGGATGTAATATTACCACTGTACAAGGCATTGGTTCGGCCTCACCTGGAATATGCTGTCCAGTTCGGGGCACCCGTCCATAAAAAGGATGCCCTGGAGCTGGAGAGGGCTCAACGTAGAGCCACAAAAATGATAAGAGGTATGGAGGGTCTCGGTTATGAGGAAAGATTAAAACAACTAGATTTATTTGGTCTGGAAAAGAAACGACTATGAGGGGACATGATTAATTCATATAAATATATGAATGGTCCATACAAAAAATATGGTGGAAAGTTGTTCCATGTTAAATCAAATCAAAAGACAAAGGGGTAGTGCCTGCTTCTAGAGAAAACAAGGTTTAATCACCAGAGGCGACAGGGCTTTTTCAATCTGTGGAATAGCCTGCCTCAGGCACTGGTCACAGCAGGGACAGCAGAGAACTTTAAGAAGGGTCTAGATGCCTTTTTACAATATGTTACATAAATAACATTGAAGGTCCCTATGAAATTCATTCTGTTCCTTGGTTGAACTTGATGGACATGTCTTTTTTTTCAACCGTATAAACTATGTAATCATAATGGTGTTATATGAATAAAACTTTATTATTATAGCATTTTTCATTACCAATAAGAAGTTCCCCAGACTTCCCCCACACTTCATTTTAGTAGGGGATAATAAACTGTTCAGTCCAATTGCTCAGACTCCCCACTATTTCCAGCAGTCCCATTCACTGTCTATGAGAGTGCTGACAATTTCCAACACTTCTGTACTACTGAATAGAATGGCAGGAACAAAAACCTTCATTCTCAGGATTGCTGGTGGTCCAATGCTTGTTATGCCATATACTGCTGACGTGGTACAACCCCTTTATTTTGCAGAGCATTTAAAGGAACACTCCAGTCACAGCTGATTTATTGAATGGTACCTTGTGCAGGGCCTGAAGAGAAGAGCAGGACTCTAGGTTCTATAAACACGATGAAAACGAGTCCTGCTCCTCCCTTCAGGCCCTGCACCGTGTATTATTCAATGAATTGGCTTTGGCTGGGGTGTTCCTTTAATTAGTTCAGATTAAAAAATGTAAAATAAAAAAAATGATTTGTATTATCAGCTAAGTATAATGTCCCTGCCTGTGCATTTACAGGCTATGACTTCTAATGCTTTCCTTCCCTTTGCAGTTTCTGACTGTTAGTTTCTGTGTACACAAGAAATAGTCACCCAACTCAATAGTAAAGGTCACATTAATGGGAATGTTTAAAGGTCGGTATCAGGAAAGTGAATTACAAGACAAATACATAAATAAGATAAAAGGACTGATGTACAGGTGGCCTGCAGTTACCCACGTGACACCTCGTGTGTAGACTGGATCCATACATTTACTTATATTGTATAGTTTAACACCATACACAAGGAACAAACAAATGAATGTTTATATCTCTGTATTATATTTTGCATAGTATAATAACCAAAACAAATCTTACATTTCTGAACATATAATACACCAGAATATAAATTAGCCAAATCAGTCACTTAAAAAAGGTAAAAAGATTGCCAAAATAGACAAATAACAGTTCAAGGTTGTTTGTGGCGGGCATTAGGGTAGCAGTATGCTGCATGGGAAAGTAGACATGGGGTTAATGTGACAGGGTAATTTTCTGCATTAGGTTGATGTGTTGTGATACAGACTTGCTGAAAAATGCTGTGATGTGCTGCAAAGTTAATGGGAGGGGCAAAATAATAGGAATTTTTTCTGTAAAGTCTGATTTTGTTGAATTGAATCTTTGGAATGAATAATTAGGCTGCAAGTGCACTTTAGGTAGCTGTCTGGATGGTTAACTTTAGGTAACTGTAAAACTTGCTCCGTGGCGGCTGGATTTGTTTACTCCACTGATTTCAGTTCCGCTAATTGGGCTTCTCACATGTAAATTTGGCGAACATAAATATGAAGTTTACCCATATAGATGTATGTTTGACTTGGTCAAAACGGAGTGCCTCTAACTCACACCTCTGCCAGATGATTCATGTCTTTCAGTCCAATCCTGCTAAAATCGGGAACAACGTTAAATATTGGGCCAGAAATCAAAGGGGTCAGGCATTGTGGGCAGGAATATAATGAACCTCTACGCTAAAGACCTATTAACATGACATACAACGGGCGTACCACATGGCCAAGTGGAGAATGGAGGGGGAGTGATCCCTCCTCACCCCTTCCTTCTCCATCGAAAGCCACGGGCAAATATAGGCTGGCTCGGTCACAGTGCAGTGAGACAACATGTACTCGCAGCACTGTGATCGGGTGTCATAGACTTCTATTGTAGCCGTGATTTGGCCACACAAATTGTGACCAGATCACAGCCACATTTACGGCCATGTGAATGGTGCCAAATATGCTGTCTTATACAGCCTAAGGCCAGATTATTTGACTTTTCAGTTTACTAATTTTGGAAGTCATGTAATCCAAGCACACCAAGAAGCAATTTGAGAATTTATTTAAAGATACGGCCAATTTTATATGAACATTTTCAGCTGACGCAGCAGCTTTTTATCAAATATGAAGGCCGGCAGGTAATTACTTTTACTTTATTATAATTGCTAGGCCTGATTAAAAAATAAAGTTAAATACGTATTGGGTGGGATTTATTAGGCTGGTGCCTTTGTTGGCATCGCCCCAGCCAGATTTCCTAATAGGCTCCTCCTGGTCAGCTACACGCCTTTTCACACTCATATTGGCGTGTGGGTTGCTGACGTCCTGACTTTAATAAACGAGGTTTAGTAAATGACCCCCCATTTTATGACATTGTGTTTCCCTGTTACCTTGTGTCTAATAAATGAATGCTATTCCACAGCAAGCAGCAGTGACCGCATGTACAATGATTATACTGCCTTTACTATGTTTGCTTTCACAAAGGTCACTGCACGACTGGAAACGAACCAATTCATTTTTACACTACTGTATTTTTGCATCAAATAAGTGAACGTTACAGTAACCACTTTCTGTCTATTCAGTATTTGCATTCTCAATAAATGAATTTGTTCCCATAATTCACTTGGCTTCTCTAATTGCAGATATTTTGAAGAAAGGTGGGAATGCGGCCGATGCTGCTGTGGCTGTAGCAGCTGCCCTCAATGTCACTGAACCCTCCAGCACGGGAATCGGAGGGGATTGCTTCTGTTTGTTTTATAAATCAGAAACTAAGAAAGTCTATGGCCTTAATGGGAGGTATGGATTGCTCAATATTTCTAGCTTATTTTGCCTAAAACGTTTGAGACGTATTTTCTGTGTACATAAAATATTTAGTGTATTTAGCAAATATGTCTTCCCCTGTAATTATGTACATGCTCATGCCACCACACCTGAAATCCATCTCCAAAATCCACACTTTTTCTCACTGTGCAAACTACAAAAATTCCTATTGTCGTCGAATACTGTAATTCATTGGGATTCAGTCTTTTCTTCGATAAATCTTATAATCTCTTTGCCAGCTGTTCTGGTTTTAAATGAGGACTACCTGGGGGCTGAGAAGGGTTAATGAAAAAACATTTCTAACCACACTCCTTATGTCTTTTCCCTTTGACAGTCACTTTATTTTTTTTCCATTTACAATTAAACTCCTCACCCATAAATCTCTAAAAGTGATGCATTTTTTAATAGTTCCTCCATCTACATCTGACAACATTCTCCTCTCTACCAATTTTTAATAATCAGACTGTCAAGATGTATCTCAAGTCTTTTCTTGAGCTGCATCTATTCCATGGAATGCAGTACTCCAAACAATCGAGTGTCTAACCGTATATACGCGTCCATGCAATCTGCCGGCGAGTGCACACTATGATGCGGCGGTGTCATCATAGTGTGCGCCGGCGGGGAGATCACATGGACGCGACTGCCGGCTAGAGAAGAAAGAAGACAGAAGCCGCTGCGAGCCACCACCGTGGATCAGGAGCCCCGCCGCAGATCGGGAGCCGCCGCCGGGGATTCGGGCACCGGAGGGTGAGTATTACGTTTTTTTTTAAATGTGCTTAACATACAGGGGCTGGCTGTATACTATATGGGGCTGTCTGGCTGTATTCTGTATGGGGCTGTCTGTATACTACATGGGGGCTAGCTGTATACTACATGGGGGCTGGCCGGCTGTATACATCATGGGGGCTGGCCGGCTGTATACTACAGGAGGCTGGCCGGCTGTATACTACAGGAGGCTGGCCGGCTCTATACTACATGGGGGCTGGCTGGCTGTATACTACAGTCAATAGGTTTTACCAGTTTTTGGTGGTAAAATTAGGGCTCTCGGTTTGTACTCGGTTCGGCTTATACTCGAGTATATACGTTACACATTTTCAACACTTTTAGCTCTCTATTGTCACGGTTACACCCACGATCCTCGGTACGGATTGAGGGTGTACCCGTGCCTGCTGCCGCGAGAGGGAGCACGCGCGGACTTCTCCCAGCCTTAAAGGGCCAGCGTCCTCCTTATTGGATCTTGCATTCCTGGCTCGGCTATATAGCCTGGCGACTCCCAGCATCCCCTGCCGGATCTTCAGCTCATTCTACTGAGGAGAAAGCCTTCTTGTGCGTTTCCAGACGCCTCTGATTCCCCGTGTTCCCGAGCGTTTCCAGACGCCTCTGTGTATTCTGCTATTCCCGTGTTCCTGGTTTCTTGTGTTCCCTTGTTCCATGTTATCCTTCCCGTGGTCCTGCCTGCCTGACTTCCCGTGGTCCTGCCTGCCTGACTTCCCGTGGTCCTGCCTGCCTGCCTTCCCGTGGTCCTGCCTGCCTGCCTTCCCGTGGTCCTGCCTGCCTGCCTTCCCGTGGTCCTGCCTGCCTGCCTTCCCGTGGTCCTGCCTGCCTGCGGGCTCTGGCGAAGACCAGGAGTTCACTTAGACTCCGCTCCCGGGTGCGGCTAAGGTTGTTATCTCCCGCGGTGGTCCAGGGAGTCCACTCTCTTAGTCCTAAGGGACTATTCCCCATAGACTGTGACATCTATTCATGCTTATATCTCCTATTTCTTTGTAGGTTGTAAGTTCTTATCAACATAGACATATCAAGATTTGTATGAATGATTTAATTTCCCATGTTGTAATGTCTTATCTTGACATATTCATTGTATGGTGTGACACATTGTGTATTTTTAAAATTCTTAATAAATTGCTAGTGTTTGTCTTTTAAATAGTGGAATTTTCCAAATTGAACAATCTAAAGACTTCTAATTATTAGCAAAACTGTTCATAAAACCCTCCACCCATACGATTAATATATAATCCACAAGAGAAAATTCTTAAACTTGGGTTGAAACGAATTGTTAGGTCAGTTAAATTGTCAGTTCCTGCTGTAATTACAGATAACTTATGTGAAGATAAATAGAGTTCATCATTTTATCTATGAAAGCAATGGAGTTCTAGGTGAATTTTTTTTCACCTGCACTTGAGCAATCTAGGGTAGATGGTGAGCTGAACACAACGGGGCAAATTTACTTACCCGGCCAGTCGCGATCCAGCGACGCGTTCTCCGTCGAGGATTCGGGTCTGCCGGGATTCACTTGCGGCCGATATCCACCAGGTGTCACTGCTGCGCCGAGGTCCGCCGGAGTTCACCTGCTTCTTCCTGGTGCATGTAAGTGCTGATCTTGCGACAAAATTCTTTTTTAAATTCCGCGGTTTTTCTGAATCCGTCAGGTTGTCCGACAGCCAGTCCCCCAATTTCTGTAGCGTGAAATTCGGCGCCGATGCGCCAAAATCCCGGGGCAATTCAGGGCAAATCGGAAATCGTTGGGAAACCCGACGAAAGTGCGCGATTCGGACCATTAGTAACTTAGCCCCAATCTCTTTCACATAAATATACAATGTAAAAAGTGAGCAGTGTGAATGGAGCTTGAATGCGCTCCCTCTCACTACATTCAAAAGCATTAAAAGACTAATGTTACATCTTATTAAACATTGGGTGTCATGATGTTTCATGATTCATTTATTGAACCTTTGCTGCTTAAAGGACACCTGTCATCAGCTCTCTGTCACTAGTCTTGTCACTACTACCTGTTGGAGCAGCTCACAAGGATCCCATCCCAGCCTTTATCTAGTTATTTCATACATTATTCATTGTAAAATCATCTATTTTTTATCATGTAAATGAGGCTGGTCACATGGTCAGAGGCAGTGATGTCACTCCTGTTCCCCCTCCCCTCTCCTCCCCGTGCTCATGTCTGTGTGTAATGTATAGTAAAGCATGGCTAATGTGTTTGCTGCATCTGCTGACATGCTGCATCCTCCTAATATACAGGTGAGAGACACAGACATCAGCTACACATGAATCTGACATGCTCTGCTGTAACATGGCTGCCTGGAGCTGCTGTATCTCTCCTAAACACACACACATGCACACACAGGCTGCAGGGGGCGTGGCCACCAGCACCAGGAAGCACATCATTATACAGCCTCACATCATTATACAGGCTGTCAGTCATGCACTGGGGGTGTGGCTGTGCCTCCCACTCATGAATAGAGTGGACAGCTTGAATATGCTAATGCTTCATTGGACATTTCACAGGTCATTTGCATATAGCTTTAGGACCTCATTGCTTAGGTTTACAGACATGTAGAGGGACAATGAAGGGATAGAGGCAATGCTCTCTAATGGCAGTTTATGAAAATATATTTAGTTTAGGGGGGTTATTTTGCATGACAGGTTCTCTTTAATACAGTTAAGACCACTACTTTGAGAGTATTTTTTGCCACCAAATACTATCATTTTTCTAGTATACTGGTCATACATTGTTATCTCAGATGGCTACACACCTCTGTTCCACTTCTTTTGTTGCATTGCAAGACCAATGATTACAAATTAACCAGATTAAGCTCGAAATTATATTATTGTACCGAAACTCTGATCTACTGATGCCTTAACAGTGAATGGGAATTCTGGAGATAGCCAAGCACTATGCCATGATCTCCAGACACTCCCATATTATGGACTGGAGTGCAAGGCTGAGCATGCTTAACATATCTTTCCATCGGTTAGTAAGAACAAGACCCCCACCGATTAGGTTCTAACTTGAAATGGTTAGGCCCCATAGCATGCGTAGAAATCTATAAACTGTATGTATTCTACTAATATGTAATATAGAGGAAATAATCTAGGTATTGTGGTTTATTTATGAGACATTTAGCTAAGGTTGAGGAGTTGTTAAGCCAAACTTCCGACTCCTGCTCCTCAATTTCCCTATCTCCAAGTCCAACTACTACTCTACCATTATGGTCACCAAGTCCACAACCCGGGATTTGGCTAGTGAAACCAATGGCCCTGTTTTCTTTTATTTTGTGCACCACAAATATTTCCTTAGTCACAAATAAATTTCTCTTTTCCAGTGGCAGAAGTCCAATGGCCCTGAGTTTGGAATTGCTCAACCAACAAGGATTTAATGAAGAAAACCCCCTACCTCCTATGCATGCACATAATGTCACTGTGCCTGGTGCCGCTGCTGCTTGGGTTGATACTGTCTCTCTGTTTGGAAGTAAGAAGGTAATTGAAGAGTTATAAATAGTGATGCACAATACATAAAGGGGTATACAAGAAAACTACTAGAAAAGGTTGTATGAAATTAGTGAAAAATATATACAGGCAGTCCCCGGGTTACATACAAGATAGGGTCTGTAGGTTTGTTCTTAAGTTGAATTTGTATGTAAGTCGGAACTGTATATTTTATCATTGTAATCCCAGCCAGAACTTTTTTGGTCTCTGTGACAATTGGATTTTAAAAATGTTGGGTTGTCAAGCTTCATTCCAGACACCCTTGATTACCTACTGTTAGCAGCTGTTGATTGTAAGCCTAGGCTAAAGTAGCAATGAAATTACCAATATCCAGAGGTCGTTTGTAACTAGGGTCGTATGTAAGTCGAGTTGCTGAATTGAGGGGACCGCCTGTATGTGGTTTCCCCTACCAGTCTACCACTCAGGGTAGAAGATGTATATGGGCAAACATTTTGCTGGCAATATTTTATAAAAGCACTCTGACATTAGTATAATAAAGGTTACCTTATTTTGTTGCGGGGATAGCTCTGGTTGGCTCTGCTAATAAGGACACTGTAAGACTGCGAATAGGGCATTATGGGAAATACTATTAATAGAGACACCTTAATACTTTACTTTGATTTGAACCATGATTGGGGGTACACTGGTTTCTTTTGCGTTGTGACTGTCAGGATGGGTCAATTGATTTATTTTTAAATGTGGACAACCCCTTTTACTCTAATTTCTTCTCTCAATTTATGAATTATCATTAGCTAAACCTTGAAGAAATTCTGCAACCAGCGATTGATTTAGCTGAATCTGGATTCCCTGTTTCTGAAGTGAGTGCTTTCCAATGGAATACTGCAGCCTACAAACTCCAGTCTCCCGATAACAAATTTGGGGCAGACCTTCTGATTAATGGACAAGCCCCACAGCATGGACAGCTCTTCAGAAACCCATCTTTGGCAAGAACATTTAAGGTACAAATGTATTTTATTATCTTTTTGTATTTCATGACATATTTGTATATGGAAAGTTAGCTTGTAGAACTGCTAAAATGTCCTTTGGAGCATCACATCTAAAAAGTACTTGTTAGAAGATCAAGAGCACAACAGGGAATTCCAAAGCTTAGCTTGTACTCATGAAGTTGAATACTCACTCAACTCAACTTTTTGATTTACTTATTTGAATGTTTTCCAACTTGACCAAAAAGGTTTTAAATCAGATCATATATATTTATAATTAGTTGTAGGAAAAGCATGGTTTTTTACTCTTCTATCACCGCTACAATGGCTTCTGATTTGTTCAGAACGACAAATGCTTTTCAAGGTGTTTTTGAATTCACATTTCTTTTCGCTTCCCTCTAAATCTATAAATATTACCTAACGTTGCAGAGGATATGTTATTTGGTTTTCAACAATGTGACTTGATTGTCAACTGAAATAATTGAACACAAGTGACTGTACACTGACGTATATAATGACATTGCCAAATGGATGATGTCAGTGATTGTGCAACTCAGCTAATCTTAGCTCTACCTTGTGATCTGCTAATAAGTACTTTCCTGAGTATTCTCTTGGGATTTCCAGGTTAACTGTATAGGATAGTGAAATCCATTCCAAGAATAATCTAGAGATACAAATGATCTCTCATGTCTATAAGCGGCATAAAAATTACTGACTCTATTTGCTCAAATCTTGTTTGACTGCTATGATACTGCTGTGGGGCTATGGGGCTTGTTGGTATTCATCTATTTTATTCACATAATGGTAACCTGTCTGGGGGGGCTGACTCGCAGCACATGTGTTAGCTAGAAGACACCCCCACCACAATCCTTGATTTGCTATGACAGCTGGGAGCATCTCATAGGCCCCTACCCAAGGCCCGTCATTCTTGGATCTCCGGCACGCCTCAGCCAGGCTGTGATATAGAAAGGATATATTTGCAATATGCTACAATCCAGTTTCATTAAATTAAATTACATAACACTCTAAATGAAAATACTTTTCAAATGTCAGAATTGTTACTTTTTCGCCATTTCATCACCCACAAAAATGTAAATTAAAAGTGCTCAAAAGGTTGTACAACTCCCTAAATGTTATTAATGATGATTCAGCTCATCCCAAGAAAAAAAATTTACGCCATACACTCTGTGGGGTACATTTATTATTTTCCCCCAACACCCAGTGGGGTAGTTCTATGCCAGGTCCCGTCTATTGGTAGGAATTTCCCTGCACTGGCCCACTTTGCTGTTGGCCACACTTCCTTCATGCCCTTCCATGCCTACTCACTGTAGAGGTGGCGTAATAAGGGAAATAGATGCAATTCCTAACCGTACACTAAAAATTGCACTTCTTCTAAGGGTTTTTAACACATTTCAGGCATACATTTGGTATTTTATACAAATTTTGTTCTTACATTTGGACTGCAAAAAACGTGAAAACCATAAAAAAGGCACAAAAGTTTCCCAGTAGATTGTAACAACAACTTATAACAAGCTAAATCTAAAAAATATAAAAAAGTAATGGCTTTTGGAAGGTTGCGAATAAAAAACTGTAAAGCAAAAATGGGCTACGGCATTAAGATGTTAATGTACCCGAAGTCTTTTGTATTTACATCAATACACAATTCTACATCAAGTTATTTTATTTTATTATTTGTTAACACAACATAAAAATAAGGAATCTAGAAAGAATAATAAAAAAGGAATAAATGTTTAGAAAAGAGACTGCACACAGGAGGAATTTATTCATTTCAATATGCAAGTCTTAATATTGTACCGTACACCAGATTTACTAAGAGGCTGCAACCTAAGAAGTTAAATTCTAAGTAGTTAGATCACGACCTATGTACTTTGTGCAACAATTAGAATTAATTATAAGAAAGTATTTATGTACAAACTCCATAAGACTCTGATTATTTTACCAAATACTTTTTTGTTACTAAACCTCAACATCCTCCACAAAATTTGTATCATTTATGTTTGTGAAGGAATCATAAGTCACTGAGACAATCTGATAAATCAGAGGACATGCTAATAATTTTTATTACAGTTCTTCTGAAAACATAGATTATATCTTGTTCAAGCCAATATATATTATCAGTTCATCTCTGTGCTACAAGACAGACTGCGCGTACTCATGATATCTGATGTAGGGATCCTTTATCTCACCTGGTACCTAGTAAGATTACAATACACGCCTAGAATTTCCTATTAAGATAACATTACACACCTAGAATTTATGACATAACACGGGGCACAACAGTGTATCCAGATTCTAGATGTCATCCAAAGAGAAGTCTATGAGAGTGATCATTAGTTTAGAAGTAAAAACCTGAGAAGTAGTGGAAACTTTAAATGGATTGCTATGTTTCAGAGAATAAATGGTATTTGTATGAAAGGTTCTACAATTTCCTATATATTTTCTGTATCACTTCCTGCTGGCTGTAATTTTAGAGGACGCTCCATCGTTTACTTCATATAAAAAATGGGTGCATGCCTCGTAAGTATCACAGAGAGTAATCAGAGCTGTGTGTTATAATGAGCCGTTGACCTGTGTGACATCACATGACCAGGGATCCATTTTTTATCCACAGAAAGTAAGCAATGAGGCTTAAAATAGAAGGACAGCAAGCAGAGATGTAGAAAACATTGAGGAATTGATACAAAAAGTCTATTGGATAACTTTTCATTATAAAAATATCTACTTGCTGAAATGGAAATACCCCTTTAATTCTCTTTAGGAGTGGGACGGAAGGGGAATCGCGGTGTGAGATGGGGTTTTAAACCCTTTAGATGCTTTAGCCAACAAATGTGGAATCTTTAATGGTTTAAGGTAGAGGGAGAACATCAGGCATCAGTACACCCACAATAGCTTGTTGCTGATATTGTTCCATAACATCAGTGAATGTACAGGCGGTCCCCTACTTAAGGACACCCGACTTACACACAACCCATAGTTACAGACAGACCCCTCTGGTGAAGCTTTCTGAATGCTTTACTATAGTCCCAGATTGCAATGATCAGCTGTAAAGTGTCTGTAATGAAGCTTTATTGATAATCCTTGGTCCCATTGCAGCAAAAAATGTTTAAACTCCAATTGTCACTGGGGCCAAAAAAATTTTTGTCTAGATCTACAATTATAAAATATACAGTTTCGACTTGCATACAAATTCAACTTAAGAACAGACCTCCGGACCCTATCTTGAATGTAACCCGGGGACTGCCTGTATATAAGGCAGAGCTGTGTCCTCTATCTGCTGATTTAGTCTTCCACTATCTGTATAATATAATGGCCTATGTGAGTAGTGGAAAAAAACTCAAAAACTCATATGTATCTAAGTATGAACCAACAAAAGAAAGTCACGTATTTAGGAATTTTTCACAAATAAACACTGTCACAAAACTGTCATTGCAGAAAAATAAAAAATGGCTCTGCAACTCTGAAACAATATGCAACATCCCCCACCGGGGCCTAGCCCTTTGCGGTGAGGCCTGGAGACAGCCGGGGCCCGCGGTACCGGAGTGGCTGGCGGGTTGCGGCCTAAACACGCTATCGTCACGGTGCTTGGTACGGGGGAACCGGAGGGCTGTCCTACAGCCTGGCAGGTCTCCAGCAGGGTGGTGTTGGCAAGAAAAGATGAGGGAGCGGCTGCTATAGCGGATCTCCCTGGGGCAACCCCTTAGTGTCCCGAGTGTGAGTCTCTGGGTGATGGACAGGGTGCCCGGTGATGCAGGCAGGGGTAGTAGCAGGGACCAGACGGAGACAGAAGTTGAAGAAAACAACTTACAGTTCTTTATTTGAACCGCAGGAACCGCAGGGGTTTTATTACCTCCCTTTGGTCAGGTGGTGGCTGCTCCTCCAATCACATCTCAGCTTACAGAGCACAGGATGTAACACATATCATTGGACAACAGCATCTTGCATCATACAAAATACTTAACTCCTGCCTTGCCAGGCAGGATTAACCACTGCAATACCCCTATGTCCTATAAGGACCATGTTGTGTAAGGTGATTACATGCAGGTGGGACGTATTCGCAAACCCTCCCTCGCCATTGCATCGGCGAGGGTGTTGCATACCCCGGGGGCAATTGAAAGAGCCGCCCTCGGCTCGACTACAGATGGTTTGGGGCACAGAGGGGGCTAAGGGCACTTCTAGGAAGTGCAGGCTATGTGAGGTGTAGGGACAAACCGCCCATGGTCCTGGAGACAGGCACCTGGGTTGGTGTCGGACTAAGACAAAACATGTAGCTGTATGACAGTTGGTCGCTGACGCCATTAAACCGAACTGTACAGTAGGAAAGGTGTGGTGTCATGTCCTGTAATCCACTCCTTGCACCAAGGCCTGTATATTTGTTTTATCAACGCTTCTTCCCTGGCGGCAATTATATAGTGTATATATGCATACATTGGCATATGTGACACAATAAAACATTGTACTACATAGAGACGGTCCGACACAGCCACACTACAACCTGAAAAGCCTATGAAAGGGTTCCATAACATCAGTGAATGTACAGGCGGTCCCCTACTTAAGGACAACCAACTTACACACAACCCATAGTTACAGACAAACCCCTCTGACCTCTGGTGAAGCTTGCTGAATGCTTTACTATAATCCCAGACTGCAATGATCAGCTGTAAGGTTTTATTGATAATCCTTGGTCCAATTACAGCAAAAAAATGTTAAACTCCCATTGTCACTGGGGCCAAAATTTTTTTTGTCTAGATCTACAATTATAAAATATACAGTTTCGACTTACATACAAATTCAACTTAAGAACAAACCTCCGGACCCTATCTTGAACGTAACCCGGGGACTGCCTGTATATAAGGCAGAGCTGTGTCCTCATAGGCTGCTGATTTAGTCTTTCGCTATCTGTATAATATAATGGCCTATGTGATTAGTGGAAAAAAACTCATATGTATCTAAGTATGAACCAACAAAAGAAAGTCACGTATTTAGGAATCTTTCACAAATAAACACTGTCACAAAACTGTCATTGCAGAAAAAAAAAATGGCTCTGCAACTCTGAAACAATATAAATTTGTATTTTCTGTTATTATAACAACATAGAGAATAGATCTACTTTACTTAAAATATGACATAACTGCTATTTTTGTAACCCTCTAGAGGTCATAAAAGCTAATTAATTAGTGTGTATGTATGTAAATATATATGGGCAACATGGTGGCTTAGTGGTTAGCATTATAGCCTTGCAGCGCTGGGGTCCTGGGTTCATGTCCCAGGGTCAACATCCGCAAAGAGTTTGTATGTTCTCTTAGTGTTTATGTGGATCTCCTCCGGGTCCTCTGGTTTCCTCCCACACTCCAAAACATACTTGTAGGTTGATTAGATTGTGTGCCCCATTGGGGACAGGGACCGATTGGCAAGCTCTGTGCAGCGCTGCTATATACTTATTCCAGAATGGTGCTATTAAACACCCCAGCTTGTCCACACAAAAAAGCCTGCATACATTTAAGCAGAAAAAAAAGTATTTGGCAACAGAAAAATGAAAACAAAATGGATCTTTAAGGGGGCATGTGAATACTTACTCCTGCTGTGACTCCTATTGAAAATTAAAAAATATATAAACAATTTGACTTTATATACTTGACTTTAATACAAATTTGGAATCTATTATCTTTAATTGCACATACATTTAAATCTAATTTGGAAATACTACTTTGTATGCATATATTATATTTCCAATACTTCCAATAATTGAAAGATGAAATTATATGGAAAATATATGTATAATTCAAGTCCTGCTAACATACCGTATATTGAACTGACTTTCCCTGTTTTCCCATCGTCTTTGCAGGATCTGTCTCTGCATGGTAAACCAGGTTTCTATGAAGGACGCATTGCCCAGGCCATTGTACAGGTTGTACAGAGCCACGGTGGGCTATTGGACCATAATGACTTGTCAAGTCACAGCACCGAGGAAGTGCAACCAATTTGCACAACTTACAAGGTAAATATGATCTGTTATTCCATTTTTTAAATGTAAATAAGAAGTTGAGAAAAAATGCAACTTTTTATTTTCTTCCAGAAGTACAAGCAGCGGTTTGTCCTTTTAAGTGAGTCGGATTAAGAAATACAAAATACTATAAAAATCTAGCAGTGGTGATGCTAACTACTGAAAAATACATTCAGATTTTTTATTTTTCTAAAAAACTATTTATAACATACACATTGAATAGTTCTTCAAAATTAAGGCTATATTCACACGAACGTATGGGGGACGTATATACGGCCGCCTTATATTTGGCCGATATACGTCCCCCATACACTTCTATGGGCGCACGGCACCCTACGGGAGCGGTACGGTGCCGCACACGTGCGGCACCGTACCGTTCCGTACCCGGGAAAAAGATAGGACATGTCCTATCTTTTCCCGTAATACGGCGCCGTGCGCCATAGGTTGCTATGGAGAGGGGCGGGGGTGAGCTGCGCTCACCTCCTCCTCCTCTCCCCGTACACTGCCGTTGCCCGTACGGGAGGGCACGGCAGTGTGGAATCTAGCCTAAGTTGTAAGGTACACGGGCGCCAAACTTCCACAGATGGACTGTTCTCAGCAGCTAATCGACAGCGAATGGAATAGGAACCTGACAGCTCCATTCTACATATAGTGGTCAGACCAGGTTACTGCAGATTTACTCCCATTTATATGATTGACAGCTGAGCTTCACTGACTCATCTCAGACACTACACAGAGAACAGAACTGTGTGTTTTCTGTTTCATTCTCTGTTTGTTAGCTTATTTGAGGGTCTTTTCGGTGTTGGAACCCCACAAATCTCCTATTGAGGAACTTTGCTGTGGATAAGTTGTCAATAGAAGAAATACCATCAAATAATGTTACCTCGTATTGTTAGAATATGCCATAATTTGACTGGCTGACATTTCTCTGCTTGGACTTTAAGTAAATAGTAGCACTCAGTCTGACACTCTGGAATATTGTCAATTTTAGACAGTCGGTGAATTCTATGGCACTCAATCCCAGATAGGCTGAACAAACCCAGACTTATAATTGCATCCACCAAGAGAAACCTGACCTGGCCAGCACCATATGATACCCATCCTCCTCACCTAAACATAGACAATAATAAAAAATGTTTCCCAATGTGATATATGGGCTTGGAGCCATTCACACCTCCCTGCACAGCAATGCATCTATATCGCTTGGCACTCTGCCCAATCAATGAGGGGCTCCTCGGACTATCCTAGGGAAATTCAGTATGGGAAAACCCATTAAATTGAGATATTAAAAACATACTAGTGATACATCCATACAGCCTATTATTATTTCTATAAATGTATTTTATGTAGGTAATCTCTAATGTAATTTCGTAATGGGTAACATTTACTATATACTACTAATAGTTTACACCTCTTCTCATGCCAGCAATGCATATTAGCAGCCAAATCTAACATTGACACTTAGCCAAATGAGACAAACACACCCAACCTGATTGTTGTGAGACCAGGCAGCCATGGGTATATATGTAAGCACAACTCGGATACTGGGTGCCATTGATTCTAACATCCCAGGAGAATTGTTCAATGTTAGAACTGACCAGGATTTTAAAAAAAAACCCTCTGATTACAGGTTTTGGTTAGCCACAAGCTGTCTGAGTCATAGTATCGCCTACATCTACAAAACAAACTAATTAGTCACACCTATTAAATGAAATCTACGAAACCGGGACTTGGTACTGCTCCACTTATGCTCTGGAATCTTACCTGCAATGTGGTATAGAGCCTTTTGGTTCACAAAGGAAATAAACTTGGTTATTCTTTGCTTATGTGCATTTTTTATGATTTCCTTCTATTACCTGCTGTTATTGTCTTTCACAGTATTTATCATAAGGGATGCTTTTTGCAGGTTATGATAAGGTTGAAGTAGATTAGAATACAAAGAATATTCTAGAAATAAAAGATAGACCCAGATCACATATATTTCAGCATATAAATGCTATTGTTATTGTAATGAAAAGTTAAATAATTTTCTAATATACTTTCTGAATCAATTCCTAGAACTGTACTTGCTGTCATTTAATAAAAAGCCTACTTTACAGTGGTGAGCTGACCCGTTAAAATTCAGATCCAGTTGAGCCAACTTTGAAATTGTGGGTGTTAACTGTTTTAATAAAAGTTGAAATGCTGCTGCCTGGGGGAAGTTGAGACGAACCTGGTCCTGGGGTCCGGGGGACCTGAACCTGTAAAGTTCAGTATGCCCTCGAACTTTGAGATTTGGGTCCAATGAACACTATTCATTTAGAGCTTTAAGTGATTAGAAGTTTGTCCATGGTCATGTGACATCACACAGATGCATGGTTCATTAAAGTGATCCGAGCTGTGTGTTATAACGAGCCGTGCACCTGTGTGACTTCACATGACCATGGACACATTTATATCCACTGGAAGCAGACAATTAAAGGAAACCTACCATGAGGAATCTAATATCAGACGTTGATGTGATGGTAGATTCCTCTTGCCTGCCTCTGCCCTAATCTGTAATTTAATAATCCTGGAACCAAACCTAATTTATTTAAAAACTTTATTTCAGAAATATGTAAATTAACTGCAGACACCACTGAGGCATGTACCAGCCTTAGCTCCCAGTGCCCGCCCAGGCTAGTACACGCCCCAGTAGCCTCTGCAGCTAATTTATATTGGATACTCTATGCATTTTTTAAATATTATTTTAGATTAATCTTAGATATATATATAGATATATATATATATATATATATATATATATATTAACATCTTTAAGAAAAGAGCATTCCCATAACCTTATCTTCAGACCTTTAGACTATATTACAGTCACTTTGAGCCCAAATTACAGGGGTTTTCTCTGATAAGAATAAATAGTCCGGAAGACAACACTATAGATAAACTATCATACAAGGAATGCTATGGTCATTCAGAAAACGATCTTTGAACACTACATACGAATGGCTTTTAAGTAGTCTTGATAACGGAGAAGAGTCATGCGAGAAGGTCCCCTCCTGGCTTAATGGATGTCCCATAGTGCAGACTCATCACATGTCTGGGTTGAAGCTGCTGATGATGATCTTGCCTTTCGGGGCATTAGTTAGGCGAGAATGACTCCTAAGGTTATTTGCATGCAGCTTTTGAAATTTTTGCATAATACTGAATCTCCATGAAAAAATTTGTTTATGAATGTGTTTCATGAGTCTTCTTATACATGCTGGGGAATTTATCAGGGCTCCTGGACCTAGACGGGGGCGTAGAAGCCCTGAAATAATCATAGCTAGCACATATTCCCTTGAACAACAACTCCATGCCAGGAGTGGGGGGGCCTGCCAGGCAGAAGTCTGGAGCAGGACACTCCTGTCCACCCACCGACATACTCACTGCAGCCAGAGTTTTTTCAAACAAATGCTGAGTTGAGTCCTACCGTATACATCAAGAGGCTGCACGAGTGTCTGCGTATCATAAATAATAGCCACAGTATTTTTCCCTGCAATACCAATTGATGGTCAACACAACTTAGCAAAAAGATTAGCAAACATCTTTTTTGCCATCAACTAAAAAAAGAGGTATATTGGTAAATGTAAAGTAATTAATAGTAATAAGAATGACATGCAGTCATTATAAAGCAATTATAATTTGTTCAATTATGGTCTTTATAAAAAATTTTTATTATATTCCACTAGGGAGTAAAAGTTTGGGAGATACCACCCAACAGTCAAGGAATCACTGTGCTAATGGCTCTCAATATCTTGGAAAATTTCTCTGTCAAAGGTAAGTGATGGTAGGACCTGGCTTAGAAATAAGAGGCCTGCGCCTCATGATGTAACCAGCAGCACTGCAACAACTTTATCACGCCAGCGCTCGTATGATAAATAACCCCCAAATAGTTATTTTCAAAGAGCAGTGGAGAAGTGTTTGAATACAGTCTAAAATCTTATTCTTGATCATAATATTGATAATCCCACGGAGCAGCCAGCAGTCACAGGGATGCCCCACAGAACAGCTGCCGGCAGTCACAGGGATGCCCACAGAACAGCTGCCGGCAGTCCACAGGGAGGCCCTGCGAAACAGCTGCGGCAGTCACAGGATGCCCCACAGAACAGCTGCGGCAGTCACAGGAGCCTCGAACAGCTGCAGGCAGTCAGGGATGCCCCACAGAACAGCTGCAGGCAGTCTCAGGGATGCCCCACAGAACAGCTGCAGGCAGTCACAGGGATGGCCCCCAGAAAACAAGCTGCCGGAACAGTCACAGGGAGGGCCATGCGGAACAGCTGCAGGCGTCAAGCAGTGGATGCCCCACAGAACAGCTGCAGGCAGTCAGGGATGCCACAAACCACCCCCCAGAACACTGCAGGCAGTCACAGGGATGCCACAGAACACTGCAGGCAGTCCACAGGGATGCCCCACAGAACAGATTGCAGGCATCACAGGAGGCCTGCGGAACCGCTGCAGGCAGTCACAGGGATGCCCCACAGAACAGCTGCCGGCAGTCACAGGGAGGCCCTGCGAAACAGCTGCCGGCAGTCACAGGGATGCCCCACAGAACAGCTGCCGGCAGTCACAGGGAGGCCCTGCGGAACAGCTGCAGGCAGTCGCAGGGATGCCCCACAGAACAGCTGCAGGCAGTCTCAGGGATGCCCCACAGAACAGCTGCAGGCAGTCACAGGGATGCCCCACAGAACAGCTGCATGCCAGTCCACAAAGGGATGGCCCCACAGAACAGCTGCCGCAGTCTCAGGGATGCCCCACAGAACAGCTGCAGGCAGTCACGGAGGCCCTGCGGAACAGCTGCAGCAGTCACAGGATGCCCCACAGAACAGTTGCAGGCAGTCTCAGGATGCCCCACAGAACAGCTGCAGCAGTCACAGGGAGGCTCCACCGAACAGCTGCAGGCTATCTCAGGGATGCCCCACAGAACAGCTGCAGGCAGTCACAGGGATCCCCCAGAACAGCTGCAGGCAGTCACAGGATGCCCCACAACAGCTGCAGGCATCACAGGGATGCCCCAAACATTGCGCTGCTGGATCTAGAGGTGGTTGCCAAGGTGTAACGTAGTACTGCTTTACTGATCATAGGTACTTGCCTATTAAAGACACATGTACATTAGATTATTCAGTAACATGGAGGTGAGAGGCCTCTCAGTCCCTAAGACCGTCGGAAAACATATTTCTCCAAAGGGGTCGCAACCCAAAGCTTCCGAACTGCTGCTTTAAACTGACCCTATTCATAGATTGATTGATTTTTTTTCGAGATTTTGGTGGATATAGTCACGTGCCTTACTTATGATAAGTAAACCGACTGGTGAATGAAACAAAAAGAGAGTTTTAGACACATAATAAATTAGAATTCTGATCTGTTGCCCATTGGGAAAGAATCCTGACGCACTGAGCTTTGAGTAAATCTCTCCCGTGGTGTTGGATCATTTTACTGTAGCTTATTCTTATACTTTTGTAGTTGTATAATGCCTTTATAATATGTCACATTGCAGAGTTGGGTCATAATAGTGCAGACTACGTCCATACCTTAACTGAGGCTCTGAAATTTAGTACATCGGATTGCCAATGGTACTGCGCCGATAGTGCGGCTGTTCCCGTACCCACAAAGGAACTGCTGAGTAAAGATTACTCTACAAAGCAAGTGAAACGTATAGATACAAAGAGGTAAGTGTTATTAATCATATGTGAAATGTGACACATAACTCTGATACATAGTGCCTATTGTCATTGTCAGCTGCACAGATTATTTTACTACTGCAACAAGGAAATATTACTAGAACATCAGCCGGTCTGGATTTCATTTTGGTGACAGATTCATACAGTAATCACTGTAAAAATTTCAAGAGTAATTAATTTTCTGGTAGATATTCTTATACTGATGGTAAATCTTCTATAATGCTATATAATTATGAACCTTGAAAAAAACAATAGAAAATCGCCCTGTACCAGCCATCTTAGATTGCTTTATATTTTTATGTATGGGGTCAGACGTACATATAGTTCAGCCTAGTTCCAGGCATTGGTGAGGGCCCATACTTAAAGAGGACCTGTCACCCCAAATTAGTGCCCCCATCCAAACATACCAACTGAATATACTCCGCGGCCCCTTTCTAATGCTGCCCATTTCAAAGTCCTGGCATTAATCAAACTTTAGTAATCGGCGCTATAGCATATGACACATAACATACTTGATGTCCGATCGACGGACAAGCAGTCCGGCTTATTCATTAGGGGGCCGTCCAGGCACTCCTCTTCTCCGCAGGCTGCCACTCCCCCGTGCTCTAATCGTCACACTGCGCATGCGCAGTAAGTGCCGAGAGCATGAAGACTGCAGCGCTTGCGCACTGGATGCCACGATCGCCGGCATCTATTGCATAGGAAAAGAACTGGTCCCCGGTGGAGCAAAGGAGTGCCTGGATGGCCCCCTAATGAATAAGCCCACCTGTTGATTGGACATCATGTATGTTATGTGTCATGTGCTATAGCGCCGATTACTGAAGTTTCATTAATGCCAGGGCTTTGAAATGGGCAGCATTAGAAAGGGGCCGGGGAGTAGATTCATTAGGTATGTTTGGATGGGGGCACTAATTTGGGGTGACAGGTCATCTTTAAGTTTTCATAGAAACATCTTCTTTTTTTACACTCTTGTCCACCGGAATGTTTCTATCAACCCGTTTACTGCCGTATACCACTAGTAGAGTTCTCAAATTCTGGATCGTGCTAGTACTTCTGGTGTTTGCTACCTGCACTGGACATTCTGCAGCATATGAAAGGCTTTCCTGGACCATGGAACATCACTTTTCAGGAGACCGATCATTGTCTGAAATGGAACCCATGACCTCCTAGGTGGACATAGGTATGGAAGACCGGCAGCGTCAGGGCAATGTGAGAGAAGGAGCAGCAGGGCCGGCGTCAGCACTGGGCATACCCAGGTTGCTGTGGGGCCCACATAAAGCTGTACGTAAAGAATCCATGGGGTTGAGGGAGGTGGAGTTTGTTTTAGTTTCAGAATTTTTAATTCGGTCATGTGAGTTAACTGAAAAGGGGCAACTTGTGGCTCTGTCACCCAGGGGCCTCCTGAAACCTGGAATGGACCCTGTGGATCTGGGTGAGTATTCTTTTCTTTTTAACTGTTGCCCCAGCCTCCACAGGGATTGCCAGAATATCCATAATTCTTATATTAATATTAATAGCAATGATGGATTGTTTCAATAGTGCATGTTGGAGTATTTAAAAAAAAATTAATTAAAGTTACAAACATGTTCTTTGGTATCTGCTGGTTCAAATAATTCTTCATAAAATGTTAACCAAAACATAATGAATACTTTTGTCTTGTTTATTAGTCAGATGAGAGCAGTATAATTGCAGTAGTGACACAGGTAGAACAAGAAAGCCTATTAAAAGCCATTTGTACAATAGTTGTCATTGCCAATATAATTCACATAAGTGCATGGAGTAATTTAATAATTTGGTCTAATGCACATTGATGATGACGGCCCAAGTCATTCTAGTTCAGTCTAGGTGCCAACTGTGACTTAGAAGAGAGGAAGAATTTTCTGCTTTCCTTTCTACTAACTTGATATCCAATTTAATAGATACAGGCAATCCCCAGGTTATGTACAAGATATGATCATTAGGTATATTTTATAATTGTAACTTAAGACAAAAATTTATTTTATCCATGTGACAAATGGATTTTCAAAATTTTATGCTGTCATGGGGACAAAGCTTCATTACAGATACTTTATAGCTGATCATAGGAGCCTAGGAATAAAGTAAAGCATCCAGAGACCCTCACCAATGGACACAGTGGGCAGAGAGGTCTGTCCGTAAGTCGGGTGTCCATTAGTCAGGGACCGCTTGTATTTCTATGATTAGGTATTTTTAGCAATGTAGTATGTGTGTATGTATATATATTATAGAGCAAAATTCTAAAGTATTCTCCTAAAGTAAATTGCTAGTGTAACCTCTAGTCCATTAGGGCTGTAAAGTGTCACAGCAGAGGATGACTTCATGACCACAGCAGGGTGCCCTGTGATGTTGGTACCAGTGTGTGTAAGACTGTTTTGTGTGCTTTAGATAAGGCTATTTACTTAACTTGCTGGCTGCTCCCTAGATATTACCGGGCCATAAAAACATTGCAGACTTTGGAACCCTTTTGCATTTTTCCCAGTCTCTTATTAGGATGAGCCAAAAGATGAGACAGCAGTGCCACCTAGGAAACCCCTAAGCATGATCGTGATTTTTGGTTGCAATGTGTCCTCAATATACTGATAATTAAGTTGGTGTGTGCTACAATATAGTAAATGATAACCTTCTACAGTTTTATGGTTTGCCATCCCCTTTTCTTGGCTGTATGGACAAACTTGTGCAACATCCCCCACCGGGGCCTAGCCCTTGAGATGAGGCCTGGAGACAGCCGGGGCCCGCGGTACCGGAGTGGCTGGCGGTTGCGGCCTAAGCACGCTATTGTCACGGTGCTTGGTACGGGGGAACCGGAGGGCTGTCCTACAGCCTGGCAGGTCTCCAGCAGGGAGGTGTTGGCAAGAAATGATGAGGGAGAGGCTGCTATAGCGGATCTCCCTGGGGCAACCCCTTAATGTCCCGAGTGTGAGTCTCTGGGTGATGGACAGGGTGCCGGTGATGAAGGCAGCCGTGTTAGCAGGGACCAGACGGAGACAGAAGTTGAAGAAAACAACTTACAGTTCTTTATTTGAACCGGCAGGAACCGCAGCAACGTGCCTTTAACAGGTAGATGGAGTGCTGAGATGTGAGTTGGAGGGAGCCTCAGGAGATAGTTCACCAGCCTGGATGTAGAGGGCAGGCTGGGAGGCAGCTGTGTCCTGGTAGGAAGCTTCAGCTTGTCCTGTAGGGCTTCAGGTATCACCTTTAAAGGTAAGATGATACCCCTTTTCCTCACTACACTAACTCTAGTCTGATACTCCACTCTTCAGAGGCAGGGGCTAGGCTCTTCCTGCTCTGGTATGGGCTAGACTGAGATTGCTCACTCACTCACTGATCTCTAAGTCTACAAGATCTTCTCCTCTTCTGGGAGAGACTTCTCTCAGAGTTCTCCAGAACATTCCTGGCCAGAGGTTTTTATTACCTCCCTTTGGTCAGGTGGTGGCTGCTCCTCCAATCACATCTCAGCTCACAAAGCACAGGATGTAACACATATCATTGGACAATAGCATCTTGCATCATACAAAATACTTAACCTCTGCCTTGCCAGGCAGGATTCACCACTGCAATATCCCCTATGTCCTATCAGGACCATGTAGTGTGATGTGGGTACATGCAGGTGGGACGTATTCGCAAACACTACCTCGCCATTGCATCGGCGAGGGTGTTGCACTTGCAATTATCATTTTGGATCATTCATGAAATCCAACGTTACCTGCAGGAAAAATGGAAAAGTAACCAAAATCATTCATTTTATGTGAAACTGTCACATGTAAACTAATAATATACCACTGTAGGTGATGTGTCCTGCATGAGCAGAATATTGTTCCAAAAAATGTTAAGAAATCTTTATTTCTGCTTACTTTCACATTAGCATTTTGCTTCTGCACCATGGGTTTGGAGGTGTAGTCGTGCTCTCTTGCAATATTTCAATTCCCACCACCTCCTACTCAGCTTTGATTGACACAAATATACATGCAACACCCCTGCTAATACATAGGTAGGCTGGTAGTTGCGAATAGTGTCCTCTACAGGTCAGGAGCTGTTAGAAAGAGACGCGAACCCTCTACGAAGGTTCCAGAACCTGGTCATTATGTAATAGCAGCTGCAGCCTCTGCCTGGAAAGGCAATAGTTAAATGGGTGTAAGATGTTATCCAATTATGTGGCTGTATTGTAAACTAGAGCGTGATTGGAGAGGTGCTACCATCTAACCAGGGGGAGTATAAAATCCCTGTGCAGGGGAACATATGGTCCAGACCTTATGCTCCTTCTTAGGAGTCTGTCCTTTATAGTCTGTCAGCAGTCCAGACCACATGGTCTGAGTGAAGAGAGAGAATCACACCTTCAGTGCTGCCACAGAAACCAATCCCAGGAACTGAGTCAGGAGACTCTAACCAGAGCTGCAGTTTCCACAGTTTGGACACAGCTCCATCTCAATTCTCCCAACCTGCATCCACCGTATATTTTTGACTATAAGACGCACTTTTTAGCAAGAAAAAATCTTGCCAGACCCTCTTACCAACACTGCCAGACCCTCCTGACTGCTGTAATGGAGATCGGGTGATGCCCTGATATAGAGCTGCACCTGATCTCCCAGAGAGGAGAGCCTCCGCACTGCTCTCTCCCTCTGCCTACAGGTACAGGACCTGCGGTGATGTCCGCATCGTGTGACTGATCACATGCTTCTCACATCACCACCTTATACTGGGAGAATGGGGACATGCTGGGCTGGGACAGGCTAAGAAGTAGGGGAAGAGGGGAAGTGTGTGTGTGTGTGGTGGTGGGGGGGTTCTGTGTGTATAGCTGAGCTGTGTGTATATCTGTATGAATAATGCAGAGCTGTGTGTGTAACTGTATGGATAAAGCAGAGCTGTGTGTGTTACTGTATGGATGATGCAGAGCTGTGTGTGCTGTGCTTTAGTGGGAACAAAAGGTATATTTTAATTGGTGTTAAATATATTTTTCCTTATTTTGGAAGCCTAAATCTGGGGTGCCTCCTACAGTAAGAAGCGTCTTGTAGTCTGAAAAATATGGTACTACCAGGCTGGTGCTTTATTCTTGCAGACCGCTCTCCATGACTACTCCATTACCAGAATCTGAATCTGCTGTTTGTCCGTTTGGGCCCGTTGCTTGCTACCTGTTGTTCAATAAAGAACTTTACGTTGCCTCCGTCTGATTCCCGGATACGGCTGTCTGCCACCACAGGCTTCCCATACATTACCCAGGGACTTATCTTACAGACACTCAGGGGTTGCCCCAGGGAGAACCAGTACTTTAGCCTCTCCCTCCATATTTCTTGCACACACCACCTGCTGGATACCTGCCAGGCTGTAAGATAGCCCTCCGGTCCCCATACCAAGCACTGTGACCACAGCGAGCCCAAGGCCACAATAGCCAGCCACTCCAGTATTCTGGGCCCCGGCTGCCTCCAGGTCTCAAGAAGAGGCTAGGCCCCGGTATTGCACACATGATACATTAAAATGTTCATATAAATAAAAATAAAGTTTTCTAGGCATTCAGGCTACATATTCTCTCAAGAAAGGCCTATCTATGATGAAGGACATTTCAATGACAAGACAATTTGTTTGTTCTGTAACCTGTCACCACAGCTAACACCTGCCAGTAAGTGCAGTGGCACCGATTAGGTGCTGCAGTTGCACCCAAACCCCAGTGATGCTGCCGGTGGGCGTCAGCATCTTTATTTTAACCATTGGAGGGCACCGATTGGTTGCAGTGACAGCTGTGAGCCTGTTAAAGGTTTCCATACAGTTCTGTTAGGCTGACACAAGGCCATTGAGAGATTCTTCACTTACCTGTTCCAGGCAACTATGTCAGACCCACACTGTTAAGTTTTTGGGGGTACATCCCCTTCCTCATACATGCCCAGTTTCTTTCATCACTACTGTGATTTATACATTGCACCGAAAATCTGTGAGCTAGTGACACAATTTCTTGCATATAAAATTAATAAAATACAATTTACTGTAGATGAACAAGATTACCAGTACAGGCAGTCCCCAGGTTACATACAAGATAGGGTGCATAGGTTTGTTCTTAAGTTCAATTTGTATGTAAGTCGAAACTGTATATTTGTAGATCCAGAAAAAAATTTTTTTTGCCTGCGTGACAATTGGAGTTTCAAAATTTTTTTGCTGTAATGGGACCAAGGATTATCAATAAAGCTTCATTGCAGACACCTTATAACTGTTCATTACAGTCTGGGACTAAAGTAAAGCATCCAGAGAGCTTCACCAGAGGTCACAGTAGGCAGAGGGGTCCGTCTGTAAGTCAGGTGTCCTTAAGTTGGGGACTGCCTGTATATGTTATTTATCACTATGTATATTCATATTGGTCATTCTGTATTACAGAAGTAATAGTAAAAAATAAATGAATTTATGAAAATGTTAAGAAATATAAAAGCAGAATATCAAATTAACCCCCTTGCCCTGGAATGTGTATAAAAATGCAAAAAAAAAATCATAAACATCTGAACTGCAAAGTAAAAGTTATAAAAACAAAGCCCATAAAAAAATAGTGCAACAGGTTTTTTTTGCTAATTCTACCACATTTAGGATTGTATCCAGCTTCCCAGTACATGGCACAGAATAATTAATGATGCTGCTAGAAATTACAATATATCCCACAGATAGAGCCCTTGTACATCTCTGTACACAGAAATATTACAAAGACATGGCTTGTGGAGAGTGAAAAGTGTCAATTAAAGAGTCCACCCTTCCCAAAGGATTAATGATGTGCCCCTTCAACTAATGCCTAAAATAGGAACCTCCAACCCCATGTTTCCAAGACCTGCTACTATAGAATAACAGCCTGGGCCCATCCAGGTAAAAAGCCATTTGCGATCTGGTGAGAGATTTTTATATTGTATACTTTTTTTTTCTTTAAGAGCCTCAGAAGGAAATGACCATGGAAGTCCCTTTGAAGTGGGAAATGACACAGTTTACTTCACTGTGGTGGACGTGCATGGCAATGCCTGTTCATTTATTAATAGTAATTACAAGGATGTGGGCACAGGACTGGTACCCGAGGGTTGTGGGTTCACTTTGCAGGTCGGTAATTTTTATACTCATAAAACATGTAAATATTTGGGGAAATATATTAAGGTTTTAAAAAAATGTCTTTACAATATGACAATTTTGTATGCAACTTCTGCTACTTCTGCTAACAAAAAAGTTTAATTCAGTCACTTCTTTTGAACTATGATGTTTGGTGTTAAAATCACAATGGCCTTTTCCTGCCACTCAGAAATGGTAGATTAAACATAGAACTAATGCTACTGCAACTCTCTATGAATACCCTGCTTAGTGGGCCCACACCACTTCAATAAATCAGGTGGGCAGTCATTTAACAGCTCAGAGTAGCCGCCTAACAACAAATAACCCCTAAAAACTGTTCACAGAAACCACTATCCATCAACATCAAATTGACCTTCTATGGATCTGTCCTGGTTGCTTTTGAGAACCCCCCCCTTTGGTTGCTTCACTATGTTACATATAACCCATGGTAGAGTGTTGACCAGGGCTATCTCCCCTCTCCATATAACATAATGCAGCATGGCCGTTCTTATGGCCAAAGATGGAGCATGCTGTATGTTTTTTTGCGGCCACGCCACGGAATGGTGCAATTTAGTGACCCTTCAAGGGGTTGGGAAAAGCCAGCTAAAATCATCTTCCAGAATTCAAATTTTTTTAACGGATCCATAAAAGCAGCTGACATGCAGCCGGCTCGCGGATTGGTACAGCAAAGCATTACAGACTGACTTTCGTGTTCTGGTAGCTGGTTGTGGGTGTCAAATCCATGTGTTATCCGGCTAATCTCACTGCCACTAAGCTGTGCCTTCATGGGAGTGGGGAAAGTATTTTTTGTTTCCACAGTGAAATGTAGTGTGGGAACACTTACTATTGGCTACCGTTTGGAGGGGCACTGTGACTACCAATTCCGTGCAGAAGGGCACTATGATGGCTGACTACCATGCAGAGGGGCCCCATGACTAGGCACATACTGGCCAGGCAGGTGCCCACAAATGGCTGCCTGTAATGTTAATGCTGATTAAATGTATAATGACCAGCTGGAGTAGATACATTTTTTTTAAATATAATAGTTCTTTATTTATATAGCACACACAGATTACACAGAGTTTGCCAGATCGTTCCATGTCCCAATGGGGCTCATAATCATATCAACCTACCAGTATGTTTTGAAGTCTGGAAGGAAACTGGACACCCATGCAAACACAGAGACAATACAGGCAGTCCCCGGGTTACACACAAGATAGGGTCTGTAGGTTTGTTCTTAAGTTGAATTTGTATGTAAGTCGGAACTGTATATTTTATGGTTGTAGCTCCAGACAAATTTTTTTTGGTCTGTGTGACAATTGGATTTTAAAAATGTTGGATTGTCATAAGAACCAGGATTAACAATAAAGCTTCATCGGCTTATACTCGGGTCGGCTTATACTCGAGTATATACGGTAAATGGGTGTAAGATGTTATCCAATTATGTGGCTGTATTGTCAACTAGAGCAGGATTGGAGAGGTGCTACCAGCTGGAGTATAAAATCCCTGTGCAGGGGAACATATGGTCCATTCTTAGGAGTCTGTCCTTCATAGTCAGCAGTCCAGACCACATGGTCTGAGTGAAGAGAGAGTGTGGAAGCACACCTTCAGTGCTGCCACAGAAACCAACAGAGTCAGATTCAGAGGAACAGACTCTAAGCAGAGCTGCAGTTTCCACAGTTTGGACACAAGTCCACTTCAATTCTCCCAGCCTGCATCCACCGTATTTTTTGGACTATAAGACGCAGTTTCTAGCAAGAAAAAATCTTGCTATACAATGATCTCTTCTGATCATCGCCTCATTTGTACAAGACATAGGTCGGCGAAGAGTTAATGGCTGATTGCATCTTTTATGCAGCCAAAAGTAATGTAAATGAATGGGTGCATCAATGATCACTCATTGGGGTAGATGTATCAATCTGTCTACGACAGAAAACTGGAGTCGTTTACACTTGAAATGCCCTGCGCCACATTCTTTAGACCATTTTTAGGTGGTTTACCAACTCCACCCCTCAGTAAAAGAGGACTACACTAGAAAATAACGCATGCGCCAGAAAATTCAATATTGTGGCGCAGCAAACTAGACCAACCACTAGGAGGTGCAAAGTACAACTCCTCAGTCCTATACTGCACCAGATTAATCATCCACATACAATAACAATGATTAATCTGGAGCAGCGGAGAACTGTCTAGTTCTACTCTGCACTGATCTAAAGACCCTCACATTAATATATCTCCCCCATTACGTATGAACCATTCAATACAGATTATTGCTCTGTCTATATGCATTCTGTTGAAGATGCAATCATTGTGATGACCAATAGCTCATATAAAGCGAACCATGGCCAAGTTCTAACTCTAACCCACTTAAATTATTAGAAGTTACTTATCTATATGCAGTGTTAGATGCTGTTATTGTTTCGTGATCATGATAAATGTCTTGTTTTTTCTTTTAAATTAGATTGATCTTGACAATTCTATTTATGAAATGTATTTTTTATCTCCAATATCTTTTGTAGCAAATAGCGTTTGCTGATGTCTCTGTCAGAATGGCCAGACATGAATATGAAGAAGCGCGTTGTATTTTTGCTATAAATGACATGTATAGTGAGTAGTGGTGGGGGGGGGGGGGGGGGGGGGGGCTGGGCAGAGTGTAACAGACTTATGTATTTACTCTCTGTAGTCTGTGATGAATCCATAAATGTTACTTTTTATACAAAGGTTGTAATGGAAATGAGTCACAATGAAGTATAAAGCAGATACTTCTGTGTTGGGGTTGGTTGTATAACCTCATTATAACACTGTATGAAGCTGATACTAATTAAAGTAGTTTTGTCTTCTATTTCTCTTCCATTACACTTTTCTTGCAATATTTAGTTATATTTATTATTGGGTTTTAAATGGAATGGAATTGGAGGTGAATTACCGTCTTGGGAAAACATGTCCAAAGATTTTTGTAATTTTTATCACCATCGCCTCTCAATAGTCTTAACTTTTAACTGTTCGACTGTATCATGTTTAACGCCATTGAGGCCTTATATTTTGTGGATTTATCATTGCTTCCTACACATTTTGTGGCGTGAAGCCCTCAATAATGCACATTCTTGCACACTGCAAGAGATCACAATTATTATGCTACTACAACAGCCACCATCCCCTCACTTATGTGGGCCTGAGTGGCTCCAATGGCCCAACCACCAGTATAAGTGCCACCGTTCACATTATAACCCGTTGCCTGTGTACTTTCTAAATATTCATGTGCAAACATTCATACCAATAATTTTGTTTGCAGGTTTCTTAGCAGAGCTATACCAGGTCAGTGCACCTGGTGTATTTTTGTCCTCAGCACAGCTCAGCACAGCCTGTGGATTACAGAACCATGCCCTGATCATCACATGTCTATCAGTGTATTCATTTTACTAAATCATCTCCCCATCATGGGTGTCTGTGTATATACAGTATTACTCGCATCATCCCCCTATCATGTCTATCATTGTATACACGGATTATTTACAAGGCATTACATCCACCATAAATGTGTGTCCTATGTATATCACATAATGAATACAACCAGGGGCACACACCTTCCGGAGTCGACTTGAGACAATCGCCTCAGGTCGGGCGCCAAGTGGTGGACACATGGGCTGCATCTTTGTCGACAAGTATGAAGCAGTCCGTTATGTGTCACTCATTTAAACAAAAACTTCATAATAATTACTGAACACTGCACCTCTGGCTGCCAATGCTGAAGTCACAGGCTCTGAAGGTAGCTGGGGTGGCAACAGCACTTTCCACAAGGTGAGGTTTCAGTCAGTGCATCAGAGCTACTGTGCAGACTGGCAGTTGCATAGAGGGCACAAATCTTAGTAGTAAAGTTTCACTGCCGGGCAGTGAGATGCGATTGTACTGATATAGAGAGCAAACAATCAACGACCCAGTACATGCTTGTAGTAGTGTGCAGGAACGCTAAGGGAAACAAGTCCTTTCTGATTCATCTGTAGGCAAAAAGAGGAGTTGCCGCCTCTGAAGACTCAAACCAATGCGCAAGGCGCTTCATATTCGCTCTTGCACTTCACTAAGAAGACTCCCTGTGTCCTGCTGCCTCACAACCAGGGGGATCTGTCCCCATGAGGCTCAGCAGCAGGCAGGTCCGTCACATGACCTCTGATCAATGCTGCCCATCACCCTCATGCCTTGGCTGTGCTGGTAACGGAAAGCCCTAGCAGTGACCCTCACCCCTGGCACACCCCCCGCTGCCGCCTCTCAGACTGTACCTTAAGTCAGTATAAGGTAGAATTGTGCCTGTTAGGTTTGCTAAAAATCTCTCTATTCATTATGTCAGTATATATCTTTGGTACAGTATGTGCCTATATCTGTAATATTTTACTGTTTGTATCTGTCCCCATGATAGATTACTGTGTCTGGCCATGTGTATTAGCACTGTGTTTAATGTGGTACAGATAACGTAAAATGCCCGTCCTTATGTAAGAGTGGCTGAGGTGTCCACGCCCATCTCTGCTAACATCTGAACTACAATATAAGTTGCAGCATGGCTGAGATGACAGATTGTAGAATGAATGAGGTTACAATGAATTTATTGAGTCCTAATTTATCATTAGGGATTAGTGTGAAGAGTGCGCCGGAACTGAAGACCAGTGCGCGGTCTCATAATCCGGGCGCCTGCACCGTGCCTATAGGCTTACTGAGTGCACAAGATTTTTTTTCCTGTGCACTCAGTTTTAACGGGCGTACAATTATGTCAGAACTTTAGACATATATTGGAGCAATGTCAAATCGGCAATGGAACCCATCTTTAGGGTGTCAGAGATTTTGTGTCGGCAGTGGACAACAGTGCTAGCCATATACATCACAGACTGGCTGAAACGCATTAGTAATAAGAGAGAGTAAAAAGTCTGCTTTTTCACCATTTTTGAGAAATTTTAATAAAAAGTGTTCCACCTGTTCAACAGAGTCTCAATAATGTCATATCCCACAACAATTACACTTGCCTAGCTCCTACGGTCATAGCCCAAATAATTTTATCGGTCCAGAATTTGGGTGTATTTTTTTAACTTCTTAACACCTTTTTTTTGTCCCCTGTTTTTTGCTCCGCGCCTTTTAAAATCCATACTTTTTTTCTTTTCACAACTACAGATCCGTATGTGGAGCTAGTTTTTCATTCATTCAGCTAAACAAATTTTACACTTGCCAGTGAAATGGGTTGGAAATGGCAAAAAGTGGTGGTTCAAACATATGGGCGTAATTTTGTATTACGGGCTTTCAACCCGGGAATAACATGATACGATCAGCGCCATTTTGTGACATGACGAAAAGAATATGTTTTTATATTTTTGTTGTTTATTTTTATATCAGTTTCTAGGTCGGGTCATTTCAAACTTTTAGGGTTTAATATAATTTTCTTTTTAACTTTTTAGAACCCCCCCCCAGGGGTATTTGACCCTTTGGGAGTCCTCAATCTCTTTTACCATATACTGGTGGCGATGATGTGGCGGTGTTCATGAATGACGAACCGTTCGTCATAACAACGGTGATCATCAGGACATCCCTGTTGACTCACAGGTGGAAGGGTGATTCATCCATCCAGTGCCAGCAATATGCACGCAATATTTGCTAACACCCACCTTGTTTGGAGACGGCTCAGCTTGTGAGCACCCTCCCCCTCTCTAGTTTAAACACTCCTCCAACCTTCTAGCCATTTTTTCCCCTAAAACAGCGGCCCCCTCCCCATTGAGGTGCAGCCCATCCCTACTGTAGAGCCTGTAGCCGACAGAAAAGTCAGTCCAGTTCTCCATGAACCCAAAACCCTCCTTCCTACACCAACTTTTGAGCCACTTATTTACCTCCTTGATCTCCCGCTGCCTTTCTGGTGTGGCACGTGGTACAGGCAGTATTTCGGAGAAAATTACCTTTGAGGTCCTTGCCCTGAGCTTATGGCCTAAATCTCTGAAATCATTTTTAAGGACCTTCCACCTACCTGTTACTTTGTCATTAGTGCCAATGTGGACCATGACCGCTGGTTCCTCACCAGCCCCTCCCAGTAATCCGTCAACCCGATCCGCAACATGCCGAACCCGAGCACCCGGCAAACAACACACTGTTCGGTATGCACGGTCTTTGTGACAGATTGCCCTGTGTGTTCCCCTAATAATCGAATCTCCCACTACCAGCAATATGTTAATGATTTTTGTTGTTTATTTTTATATCAGTTCTAGGGGGGTCATTTAAACTTTTAGGGTTTAATATAATTTTCTTTTTAATTTTTTTAGACCCCCCCAAGGGTACTTTGACCTTTGGGAGTCTCATCGCTTTTACCATATGCTGTGGCGATGAATGTGGCCGTTTCATGAATGACTAACCAGTTCTCATAACAACTGATCGTCACCCACTGTTGACCACACAGGGGAAGGGTGATCATATCCATCAGTGCCAGCAATATGTAGCTAACACCCACCTTGTTTGGAGACGGCTCAGCCTGTGAGCCCTCCCCATCCAAGTATTCCTGAAGGAAGGTGTTTATATAAATCTAATCTATATACATTTTATAATACTGACCATACTAACTTCATTTGGATTGCACAATAAGAACGTAAAAAAATATGTGGCTTCAAAATTTGGGGGGAGAGGGGTGTCTTTCTATAGTTCGCCTCAGGCAGCAGACAAGCTAGGTTCACTCCTGACCACGCCATCTCCTCATCATGTCTATCTGGGTATATGCAGGTGCAAGATTACTACATCATCTCCCCATCCAGTGTGTCTGTGTATATACTGTATAGGATTACTATAGCATTTCCCTATCACGTCTATTAGTGTGTATATACAGGGTTACTACAGCAGCTCCGCATCATGTGTGTCAGTGTATATACAGAATTACTATGGCATTTCATTACCTTATCTGTCCGTGTTTATGGAGAAGGAGCTCCCATATCATTCTCTGTGTCTGTTTACCCTGTAATTTTTTTCTCAGTTAACTTCATGAACAAATTGACAACATAAACTTGAAATTTTTATGACTTTTTTTTACTATTTAAGGGGTTGTCCGGTGGTAGAAAAGAAGGGCTGATTTCTTCCAAAAACAGTTCCACACCTTACTATAGTTTATGCCAGTATTGTAATGGAGATAAATGGAAAAAAAAGAGGCCATGTTTTTCAACCTTTGGACAGCCCTTTTGACTGTATTGCTTTGATATGCATACAATTGCATTATTACATTGTGGACAAATATTAGGAAACACTTCTGCTAGGTGAACGAAGTGTGTTCACATGATCCAAACACCTTGGTTATCTGTAAATGTAATATCGTTGAACAGCACAGATGGAATATATGTACCGATCAGTGCTAGGATGTGTGACGTTACTCAATACCTGTCACACCAACAAGTGTTTGTCTATATTTTTAGAAGAAGGTTTTTTCTCAACTCTTTTTTAAGCGATAATAAAATGGAGTAAAATTGAAATTGCCTGGAAATATTGGAATAACTACTTGGGGACAGCTGTGGAATGCAGCCTAGCACTATTTAATGGTATTGAATCCAACGGGAAACAACGTTATACCTGTTGTAGTGTCTTAAGCTCTCTGTTTGTTATTGACTGTTAAATTCTGTATCAACCCCTTAGCCGCACATCCAGGACCGTTTTCTTTACCTAGTATGTCCTTTCTGGGTGCTAGAGTGCAGTCTAGCGACACGGGGACACCTTCCTAGTTAATAGTCCTGATCTTTTTACCTTGGAACGGCTACACGAACAGGTCAGAACCGGTACCACGACTTCCAGAGCGGCTGTCAGCTCGTTGCTCACGCTATCATCTGATAATTGCACATTCTTGCACACTGCAAGAGATCACAATTAATTATGCAACTACACCACCTCCACTCCTTATGGGCATGGAGGTGGCGTCAAGAGGCTCAGCCGCCAGTATAGTGCTGTTCACACCCCGTGCCTGTGTACTTTCTAAATATCTGCAAACATTCACCAAAATTGTTTGCAGGTTTCTTAGCAGAGCTATACCAGGTCAGACCTGGTGTATTTTTGTCCGGCAGCTCAGCACAGCCTGTGGATACAGAATGACTCCTGATCAATCATGTCTATCAGTGTATATACAGTATTACTACATCATCTCCCCATCATGTGTGTCTGTGTATATACAGTATTACTCCATCATCCCCCTATCATGTCTATCAGTGTATACACAGGATTATTACAGCATCTCCCCATAATGTGTGTCAATGTATATACATAATGACTACAACCAGGGGCACACCTTCCAGGAGGCGACTTGAGACAATCGCCTCAGGCGGCGCCAAGTGGTGGACACATGGGGCGGCATCTTGCTGACAAGTAATGGAAGCAGCCCGTATGTGTCACTTGAACTTCATAATAATTCTGAACACGGCACATTCTGGCTGCCTACGAGGGCTGTAAGGTGGCAGGGGGTGGCACAGCCACTGTCCCAGGTGAGCTTCAGTCAGTGCACCAGTCAGCTACTGGCAGAACTGGCATGTGCAGTAGAGGCACAAGGCTTAGTGTAAAGTTTCCTGCAGGGCAGTGAGATGCGATTGTACTGATCAGAGAAGCAAACAATCAGCCCAGTACATGCTGTGTGTCAGGAACGCTAAGGGAAGCAAGTCCTGAGCTGATTCATCTGTAGGCAAAAAGAGGAGATGCCTCTGAAGACTCACAATGGCAGGCAGCTTTCTATTCGCTTGCACTTCACTAGAAGACTCCACGGTGTCCTGCTGCACTCACAACCAGGGAATCTGTCCCCATGAGGCTCAGCAGCAGCAGGTCTATGACGTCTTATCATGCTGCCCAGCAGCCCTATGCTTGCTGTGAGAAGCTTGGGTAAGGAAAGCCCTAGCATGTGACCCTCACCCCTGGCACAAGCTGCCCCTCTCCTGTACACTAAAGCCAGTAATAAGGTAGAATTGTGCCTGTATAGGTTTGCTAAAATCTCTCTATAATTATGTAAGTATATATCTTTGGTACAGTATGTGCCTATATCTGTATGTTTACTGTTGTATCTGTCCCCATGATAGATGACTGTGTATGGCCATGTGTATGTAGCACTGTGTGTATGTGTACAGAAATCTGTGTTATTGAGATTATTATAAGTTGTTTCCATTGAAAAATAGATAAAGTAAAATGCTCTACCTTATGTAGAGGGGCTGAGGTGTCCACCCCATCTCTGCTACATCTGTCTACAATAGTAAGTTGCAGCAGGGCTGAGATGGACAGATGTAGAATGAATGAGGTTACAAATGAATTTATTGAGTCATATTTATCATTAGGGATTAGTGTGAAGAGTGCGCCGGATTATTGAAGACCAGTGCGCGGTCTTCAATAATCCGGCGCTCCCAGCACTTGCCTATAGCGCTTAAACTGAGTGCACAAGATTTTTTTTCTGGTGCACTCAGTTTAACGGGCGTACAATTATGTCAGACTTTAGACATATATGTGGAGCAATGTCAAATCGGCAATGGAACCCATCTTTAGGTGCAGAGTTTTGTGTCGCAGTGGACACAGTGCTGCCGTATCACAAGACTGGCCGAAATGCTTCATAAATACTAGAGATAAAAAAAGTCTGCTTTTTCACCATTTTTGAGAAAATTTTAATAAAAAGTGTTCAACATGTTCAACATAGTCTCCAATAATGAGCTTATCCCACAACAATTACACCTTGCATAGCTCCTTACGTCATAACACAAATAATTTATGGGTCTCAGAATTTGGTGTATTTTTTTTAACTTCTTAACAACCTTTTTTTGTTCCCCTGTTTTTTGCTCCGCGCCTTTTAAAATCCATACTTTTTTCAGTTTTCAACATAGAAATCTGTATGTGGAGCTGTTTTCAGCTAAACAAATTTTACTTGCCAGTGAAATGGGTTGGAAATGGCAAAAAGTGGTGGTTCAGACATATGGGCGGTATTTTGTATTACGGGCTTCAACGCCGGGAATAACCTGATAGATCAGGACATTTTGGGACATGACGATAAAGAATATGTTTATGATTTTTGTTGTTTATTTTTATATCAGTTCTAGGGGGGTCATTTAAACTTTTAGGGTTTAATATAATTTTCTTTTTAACTTTTTTAGACCCCCCCCCAGGGGTACTTTGACCTTTGGGAGTCTCATCGCTTTTACCATATACTGTGGCGATGAATGTGGCGGTTTCATGAATGACTAACCAGTTCTCATAACAACTGATCATCATCCACTGTTGACCTCACAGGGGAAGGGTGATCATATCCATCAGTGCCAGCAATATGCAGCAATATGTAGCTAACACCCACCTTGTTTGGAGACGGCTCAGCTTGTGAGCCCTCCCCATCCAAGTATTCCTGAAGGAAGGTGTTTATATAAATCTAATCTATATACATTTTATAATACTGACCATACTAACTTCATTTGGATTGCACAATAAGAATGTAAAAAAATATGTGGCTTCAAAATTTGGGGGGAGAGGGGTGTCTTTCTATAGTTTGCCTCAGGCAGCAGACAAGCTAAGTTCACTCCTGACTACACCATCTCCTCATCATGTCTATCTGGGTATATGCAGGATTACTACATCATCTCCCCATCCAGTGTGTCTGTGTATATACTGTATAGGATTACTATAGCATTTCCCTATCATGTCTATTAGTGTGTATATACAGGGTTACTACAGCAGCTCTGCATCATGTGTGTCAGTGTATATACAGAATTACTACAGCAGCTCCGCATCATGTGTGTCAGTGTATATACAGAATTACTACAGCAGTTCCCCATCCAGTGTGTCTGTGTATATACAGAATTACTACAGCAGTTCCGCATCATGTGTGTCAGTGTATATACAGGATTACTACAGGATCTCCCCATCATGTGTGTCTGTGTATATACAGAATTACTACAGCATTTCATTACCTTATCTGTCCGTGTTTATGGAGAAGGAGCACCCATATCATTCTCTGTGTCTGTTTACCCTGTACTTTTTTTTCTCAGTTAACTTCATGAACAAATTGACAACATTGACAAGTTTTTATGACTTTTTTTTACTATTTAAGGGGTTGTCCGGAGGTAGAAAAGAAGGGCTGATTTCTTCCAAAAACAGTTCCACACCTTACTATGGTTTATGCCAGTTTTTTAATGGAGATAAATGGAAAAATAAACGGCCATGTTTCAACCTTTGGACAACCCCTTTGACTGTATTGCTTTGATATGCATACAATTGCATTATTACATTGTGGACGAATATAAGGAAACACTTCTGCTAGGTGAACGAAGTGTGTTCACATGATCAACACTTGGTTATCTTTAAAATGGAACTGTAGGATCAGTGTAAGATGTGCTCCTCCATTGTCACATGACTGCTTTGTTTGTTATCTTTAGAAGAAGGTTTTAACTATAATAAAATGGAGTAAAATTGAAATTGCATGAAATATTGTAATAACTATCCTTGACAGTCTGTGGACTGCAGCCTAGCACTATTTAATGTATATCCCAAGTGGAAACAACTTTCTTACCTTTGTATTGTCTTAAGCTTTGTTATGTTATTGACTTGTTAAAATCTTTAATAAACTTTAATATGAAAAAAATTGAATTGCAATTACATGGATAATAGAAAATTGCATGATTTTGTGTTCTCTACACAGAAGGTTGGAATCCTCCTGTCAGTCCTGTGTTTGCTGTTTGCCTCCAGGTCGTCCATTGTGTGTATTGTTTGATGATTTCCCAGCAACCTGCCGGTTCAGCAGAGTTGTCCGCACACGGCACCATAGTGACCTGATATACAAGCCTAGCTCCTCGCTAGTAGCTGCTTAAAGATGTTTCTTAAGAATTGCTCAGAATATTCCATTCTGGCTCTAATTCCCCTGGCTGTATGGAGTATTGTTGTGAACATCCTTCTATACTTTCCCAATGGTGATAGCACGTATGCTGCCAGCAATCAGCTCACAAACTATGTTTGGTACTTCCAAGGGATCTGTTTTGGGGGACTTATGGTGAGTAATTTATTAAAACATTTTATGGAATATTTTTTGTACAGGTACAAAAGTCACAGGAACTTTTTATTTCATAAGCAAAAGGGTAAATGGCATTTTTGAACACCACGTAATGGGTGAGGGCGTCACTCTTTGAGGCTATGCCCACAACATGGCTGCCGTCTTGGGTCAAGGGGAAGTGGAAAGGTGGTCATCTAGCATATGAAATGAGCCCAGAATGTTCTCAGAAATCAATTGCTGCAGATTTGCAAAATCTTGTGGTTCATACATTATCAACACAATTGGAAATGTTCCCTGTGATGCACAGTTATTTCACAAGTTATCTATAGCTCTGAACACCAAGCTCATTCTCTGTGCTAATAACTTGTAAATCACAATTTACAATTCTGTTCTTCTTTGATAGAACAATTGGACGATGGTCATGTTATGGGAAAAACTTGTCCTTGTTACAGTGTGGCGGCTTTCAAGCTGGAGGCAAGTTCGGACATTCTGTAAAAGATAGACCCCCTCATCCATTACTAGCTGGGATATTCAGAGATGTCATTTTCTCTTTACTTTCTAAAATTGGGTTGTCCTGGGACTTTTCACTAACCTTGAATATCTGTAATTGTAGTGACGTGTAAAATGCAAAGAGCAATAATAGAATTTTTCATTTAACCAAAAATATCCTTTTTCCTAGCTGGCCATTATTAGAGTTGTAATTCCTCAAATAGATATTTTTTGATTACATGGTAGAACAATATTTGCTGTATAGTTATGGCTATAAAGATAGATTCAGCACCTCATAGTTGTTACTTGTGGTAACCGTGATATAAAATATAATAATATCACTTAATGAATGGAAAAGAAGAAAAGTGATTTTTTTAAGCGTTATTATTAAATGTAATTACGGTAGTTATACGACTCCAGGACATGGCTGATGGAAGATCAGAGAACAGACCTTACCTTCCAGCCTGTCTGCTCCTGTGCCTGTAACTTTTATCTTTTCTTTTTCTTCTGTTATATTTGCAATTTTGGGGGGTTCATTGGTAGATTTGCAATCAAAAACTTTTCAAGTGATTTATCTTTAGAAAAAGGCTGAAAAAATGTGTACATTTTTGTGCTAAATGCCCCAACTTTCCTTCTATTTGGAAGGTCTGTGGTTGTGTGTAGAAGTAATCAGTGTAAAGCAGTGGATCTATTTGTGTTGGTCCCTCAGTTTCCTCTGGATGTCAGGCTCCTCCAGAGAGACAGACACACTGAGTCAATATAGTGCATGCGCAGTCGTGTCTGGCTGATGGGGGAGGGAGAACACAATGCAGCTCTACACAACAGGGAAAAGGACAGACCTGTCTCACAGTAACATCTAGTACGGGGTACATGTATAGTATGGGATTACACTGTCAGTATGCTGTCTTTACCAGTATACTCATACAGGGAGTCCACCGGGGTTACGTACAAGATAGGCTCTGTAGATTTGTTCTTAAGTTGAATTTGTATGTAAGTCGGATCTGTATATCTTATAATTGTAAACCCAGACAATTTTTTTTTTGATCTCTGTGACAATTGGATTTTAAAAATGTTGGATTGTCATAAGAACCAGGATTAATAATAAAGCTTCACTGCAGACACCTTTTATAACTATTACAGCTGTTTATTGTAGCCCAGGGCTAAAGTACATTTAATGACAAACATCCAGAGGGCCATTTGGCTGTAAGTAGGATGTTCTTAATAATAATGATACTTGATTTATATAGTGCATACAGATTACGCAGCGCTGCACAGAGCTTGCCAATTTGGTCCCTGTCCCCATGGGGTTCACAATCAAAACACAGTACCAGTATGTTTTGGAGTGTGAGAGGAAACCGGAGTACCTGAAGCTACTTCGGGTTAACTCAAGCATTACAATGTGCTATCAGCACAGGAGGTTTTATTTTTTTAAAATGTATGAAAACATTATAAAACCTATACAAATTTGATATCCTTGTAATCGTACCGAACCCAAAGAATAAAGTAGACAGCCCACAAGAATACGGCACAAATGTGTTTTTCTTACCAATTTCACTGCATTTGGAATTTTTTTCCTGCTTCCTAGTACACGGCATGGACTATTAAATACAACCATTTTGAAGTGTAATTTGTTACGCAGAAAATAAGCCGTCACACAGCTCTGTACATGGAAAAATAAAAAAGTTACAGATTTTTGAATGTGGGGAGTGAAAAATGAAAACGCAAAAACGAAAAAGGGCTGCGGCGGGAAGGGGTTAAGTAGGGGACCACCTGTGAAGACTGATGAAATCACATAAATAATGTGGCTTTTGTAGAGATATTAACATACTGTAGTTATTGTTTGCTTTTTTTGCAAACAGCTGGAAAATTTGCTAATTTTACTTAGTAATCTAATTTGCAATAAGATTAAAAATATAATGACTGCAACTGTATAATGTATGAAGGTTGTGAATGACAACATCCTCTCTGTTTCTGTTTCTATGAGGAATAAACAGGAGACACCAGCTCGTCTTTATAGTAAAGTTAATCTTTTTCTAACACAATAACTATCTTCTGCTTTTACAGATGATCATTTTATCTGCTGTGCTCCTGCTGGTGGATTTCTATAAATGCAGCTCATCCTGCTGTGCTGGGAGACAGTCATATAACATACATTGCTCTGTAAGTATTAACCTGATATGGTGGGAAAGATAGGAATTACAGGAACAAGAACAATCAGCCCTTTAACCACAGCCATTGTGGGGATGTGGCCCTTGGTGAAGGTGACTTGAGCCTCTTGCCTCAGACGGGAGCACCTGCAGTAGGACATAGGGGCAGCATCCTGTTGTTAACAGAAACCATTCACAATACTAACAAAACGTGGGATGGTTTTCATAGCAATTGCATTGCCTGCAGTACAGTCCCTTCACACCTTATGTTCGCATGGGTGGAAGACTCTGTATGGTCAAGGGAGCGGGTAGTTTATATAGTTCATCTCAGTCAGTAGAGAGTCTAGGTTCACCACTGTCTGCATCAATGCAGATCTGCAACCTTTGCCCAAGGTTTGAGAAAGTGCACACTGCGCGAAACGGCCCGTCACCCCGGCGTGGCGTACATCCTACCTGCTATGAACTCTTCCCCACAATAAAGCGAACATTATCCCTGTTACCGGTGAGTGCCGCATGTCTTTTTTCTTTTTGTTTCTTTGTTGCTGACTGCCATATCTGGCGTGCACCGCGGTTTGGGACGTGGTATATGTGATCCAGTTTACAACCCCGGCTCCCGGACCTGAATTCGTCCTTGATGTGATATGCGAATGTGGTAGTGCCGGTAGTCTGTACCTCTACTGCTTGGATACTGCATCAATTTTCTTCCACAAGTTGTAGTAACTCTGGCTTGCTCTGCCCACTTTGTCAAAAAAGTCATGTGAGATGGCAGGCATACATGGCTTGCTGATTTGGTCCCATTGTATTTCCTAACATATGTCACTTTTCTGTATTACAGAGACTAGGGTCTGCGCTGTTTGCTCTGCTGGGTGTCCTGTTTTCTGGCTATTCCCTGATAATCTCCTCCCTGGGATTGTCTCAAGGTCCGTACTGCAGAACAGAGACTGGATGGAGTTACCCCTTTGCTAACACAGCTGGAGGGTACTGATCGTATTCTAATGAAATAATAGTAGTACATGATAGCAAAGTATAATGCAGTTAATCTTTAGACCTGTGACATTTCTTAGGCTAGGTTCACACCTCTGCTTCCGTAATGATTAAATCGATGTATCCTAAGGACTAGAATAGGGTAGTGTAGGCTTCCATTCAGGTGTCTGGTACCAGACAAAACAGTTCTAACAGATCCTCTCAAGCAGAAACAAACCTAGCCTTACCTGTTACTCCCAAGCCATTCCTGTGCCCCAATCTTTGTGTACCTGGCTAGCAAGATGGCGTTCCTATACCTTACATTGTTCCATTTGTTTATACCCCAGAATATTCTGAGCTGATATCCATATAATTTTTTTTATCATGTCACAAGTTTAAGGACATCTACCACCAGGATGAGGGACTGTAAACCAATCACACTGACATACTGGTGTGTGCCCCCTCTGACAGGATCAGCTCTTCTTTTAGCTTTATATGCCCTTGTTGTTTTTTTTTTAAAGGCTTTAATTATTATGCAAATGAGCCCGAGGGCTCTGGGCTTCACAGTTGTTAATTAAGCCCAGAGCCCCTCAGGTTCATTTGCATAATTTTTAAAGGACATAAGAAGCTAAAAGAATAGCTGATCCTTACACAGAGGCCACACACCAGAATGTAAGTGTGCTTGGTTTACAATACCTAATCCTGCTGATAGATACAGGGACAGTTTTGCACCTCAGTTTGGGAACTCGGCGACATCTTCCCCCTGCATGGCAGTTTTACGAAACCTTGTAGTGTTATGGAGGGGCTTAGTGGTGAGGGACTAAACAAATGAACCACATTTTACACTGGACATCGTTAGAAATAATATCTGAAATCCATGTCATATTTGTCACATTTTCTCCATTTATAAATATAGAAATTCTATAGTCGTGCTCCTTTTATATATCCAGTATACTGCTGTGCTGTGATCTGTGTATCCGTGTCTTCATTCTAGGTATCTTGTGGTCTATTCGTCCTGGTCTCAGTGCTTAGAACCAGGCAATGTTGTGGAGTGGAACATAATATTGTTCTCCATTCTAATTGCCCTCAGTGCACTTCAAGTGATAATTTGCATCTATAAGATCATATATGATGTGATGGCGATGATGTGTGGGACTCACAAGATCTTAGCTCAGGTAACAAGTAACTTCATCTATAACATATAAGCTATGCCAGCTGTGTAATTTAGAGAAATGTAATGAAAATGAATATATATACATAATATTATAAATAGATAACGGATTAGGGAAATAGGAATAAACAAGAGAAAATAAGAGGAAGAATTATAGTAATATAGTAAATACAGAAAAGAAAAGAAAATGGAAGATGTTACTGTGACTTTATTTTTTGAATGTTGCATGTGGTGTATGGAGGTAACTTTGCTCTAAATGCATTCTAGAAGTTTATATTCAATCCCGTCCTGTCTGTATGCTTTATTTGATTACTCTCCATAGACATCTATTTATTGTGTAATTCCTATAATGTAATGTTAGATAATTACTAAAGCATTTTCATCAAACAAAAAGAGAGAAATTTCAGAAATTCTATATGAAAAATCTGTTTGTTTTACAGCCTGATCCCATATAAGAAGATTCAAAAAACATTATAATGCGGTGTAATATTTACATCAAATGTAATGGAAAGCAGAAAGTCAGTGAAACCCAGAATCCTGTGTGCTGTTCTAGAAGTGGAAGAACAATTAGACTTTATCCTAAATGGAAAGAAAAATATACAGTATATATAAAAAAAAAAATGTTGCTGCTATTGTACAATATTTGTTGCTATAGTGGCCCCCTCTTGTGGTCACTTTTGTGTATTACACTTTCATATTTTCTGATTTTTTTTAACTGGTAACTTATCTTTATACAATAAACAAACTATTCTACTTTATCTGTAACTATTGCGCTGTGGTTCTACTGGGTTATGAGAGGTGTTATCTTTGTGACTATATTTGTCAAATGATGTACATCAAAAGTTAGAACTGATTTTTGTGCACAATCGCCTTTTAGAGGGAGTTATGCAATTTTTTAGATGCTAGATGTGCCAGTCTTTTCTGAGATGCACTTTTCTATTGTCACATCAAATATTGATATAAATGTCTAAGACTTATACAAATTTGTGCAGTTTCCTAGATAACTTCAAAAGTGTCACAAGGTGGAGGAATACTAAATGTTGTCATATTGTATGACTTGTGTTCCACATTCTGTAACAGTTATGATGTCCAATACTGGAGCTCCAGCGACACCAGACACCAACATCTGTGCAAGCAGAACACGGGGATAACACTGGGAGTGAGCGTGTCCTCTCCCCTCCATGACCTCCCCCCCATAGGATACCTATAGGCGAGGTCATTCATAGATGGAACTGGAAAACCCCTTTAACCTAGTGGTAAATGTCTGAGCATCAACCAGTCAGTACTGGGTTTGTTTCTGCCCTGCTGCTGCTTTAACATCCAGCACCCAGGCCACCCCATGACTGCCACCCTACCAGCCAAAATGAGTAGAAGCAACAGGAATGGGGAGTGAGGACAGAAAGAACTGGAGGTAAGTGTGTACAATAGCTCAACTACTGGGGGCCAGATTCATGGAGTGGGGGAATAGCATCCTCTCTGTTGTTAGTGGAGATGGGCCCCTGTGTGTTATAAGAGTGGGGGTAGGAGGAGCTTGAAGTGTTGGGGTGAGAGGTCCTGTGTGATAGCTTTTGGAAAAGTGTGAGTGTGCCTTGCATATTGTTTATGAGGTTAACCACTTCATGACCACCTACTGAATTAATATTCCTATCTCCTGAAAAGTATGGATGGAGCTCTGTGAATGATGGGGACTATGCAACTCCCCCCATTTCCAGACAAGGTTATTTCCAAAATATTGCGGTTATATCACCTCTCAGTCTATCTATGAGGAGGGGGAGAATGCAACAGCATCTAAGGATTTTTAAATTGAAATACCAGGCCATAGTTGTATATGTGCTCTGCCCTGCAATACCTGAAAGACGTCACTTCCCCAGTTGTGGCAGGTAGTTTTTCAGTCACCCTTTGGTGTTATCATGTGTATAACTACTGGATTATGGGGCTCCCTAACCTGTCTATGGTGACCAGTATGATGGCACCTGCTGTAGTCCATAGTGACTACAACAACTTAGGATACAGAAGGAGGGAAGGAAAAAACCTCTATTGCTCCCTTGGTTTTCTCAAATGTTAGAGGTTTGATCATAGTATTTCAGTGTATTATATACTAAACACAAAAATAAAGTGTACTTTTCCTCATAATTAAATATTTATTGTGTAAAAAAGCTAAATAATAAAATAAATTTCCACTTCTCCAAGAAAAATGCTTGGCTTTTAAAACCCATACAAGCCTTGTCCTTAATGAGTTAATAATAATAATAATCTTTATTTATATAGCACCATCATATTTCGTAGCGCTTTACAAATCAGAGGGGACAAATGCAAATATAATAAAACATGACAGAGCACAAACATTCGTATGGAACAAGAGGAGTGAGGTCCCTGCTCGCAAGATCTTACAGTCTATGAGGAGGAGTGGGGTGACACAAGAGGTAAAAGAATATATTGGTCCAGCCATTCTTCATAAGGGAATAGAACAAAATATAATAAATGGAATTGCTGTTGCTTGACCCAGTCATCAGCCGTCATCTTATATACAAGGGTGAATGGGAATCCAGAGAAGCTTGGTGACTGCTGGTTGCTGGATAACAGATGGGAGGAGGACACAGGACGGGTTAGTAAAAAGGAGTTAATATATTGCTCATTCTGATAACCATAGTTTTCTATGTATTTACATTAGAAACCTGTTATAGCCTAATTGACAAACATTTCCTATACAGCTCTGAATGATAAAACTCACTCCCTGCAGCCACCACTAGGGGGAGTGTAGAGCACAGGAATAAATATTACTGCTAGTGATTGTAAAGGAAGCAGCAAAATTCTCTCTGCACTGAGCTCCCTCTAGTGGTGGCTGCAGGAGGATGAAGTAAATAAATGTACGGAAGTATAAAGCTATCTGCACACAAGGCGTATGATGCACAGATTGCTTGGGCAGAAAACCCACAGTGCAATACAGTATAAGTAAAGTGAAGGAGATTTATGCAAATCCCACTCGGCACTCTGCACAAAAAATCTCGAGCTGAAACAACCTGAAACTATTTGAATATTTTTTTTTACTGTAGACTCAGCTGAATAGAAATTATTGTAGACGGTGCAGAATACAAAAGTAAATTTTACTGTTAGGTAATCTCCACCACCATTCCCCATCATGTCTAGAAGCTCCACTCCCTCCATAGGCCCAATCTCAGCTGTGTTATCTGCCTACATGGTGTCAGGTTCCAGAGGTAGTGGACCCCCTGGACCACTGTGGACGATGACACAAGCCGACACCTGGGACCGGAGTCTAGTGGCACCCGGTCTTCACCAGAGCCCGCTGCAAAGCGGGTTGGTCTTGCTGCGGCGTGGTAACACCAGGTCGTTCCACAGGTCCGACTCTGTTTGCGGTGGCAGCCAAGGCGGGGTACAGAAACGGAAGACAGATTTGTGGTCGGGGACAGGCAGGAGGTCAGAACAGGAGGCACAGGGTCAACGTCAGAAGCTAAGCAGGTCAGGGCAGGCAGTGGTTGAGCGTAAACAGGAACAGGTCCGGGGTCACAACAGGAAGTCAATACACTGGTGCAAGGCAAGGAAACAAGCTTTCTCGACGGCATAGAAAACGAAGATCCTCCGGGGAATGCTGGGAGAGACCGGTTTTTATGCACTTTCCAGGGGACGGCTAGCACCAATAAGGGGTGCGCTGGTGCTTAAAATCTTCGAGCGTCAGCGAGGGCGCGCCCTGGGAGGGCGTGATGCACATCATGTGACGTGACACATGGTATTATGCATCCCACAAAGAAAGTCTCCACCCCTTCCCCAGTATATGTTTGTGTAACCTACTATTTGACTTGTATTTGGAAGCCATTTTTAGGAAATTTTCCTTACCTAGAGAATGTGCCACAGTTAAATGAAAAGCACAATGTGAAAAGAGCCTAAAAGATACAAGATTTAGGTATTGGAAAATGAAAGGATATTATTTAATACTTAAAAGAAAAAATACAAGGACACAAGTGAAATTTCTAGAATCAATTTTTATTACTATTATTGTTATTATTTTCCTAACCCTAAAGTTAATGATCCAGAAGAAGGCAAAAGCCCATGAGGAAAAAACTCCTTCTTGAACCCTGTATCAAACCTGTAATATTGTTATGATTTTTTATAATAATCATAATATAGTCATCAAAATTAAACTATTATTAATACAGTTACATGTTAATACTGTTCTAATGTTACATCTAGTTCCTTCATTTTAAAATAATGATATTATAATTACTAGAATCACACTATTACACATATTATACTATTAGTTTCTTAATTACATCTATAAAATTGTAATTGAATAAATGTTCAACCTAATATTTATATTATTTCTATTATCATAAATTTTTAAAAACATTTTTTATTATAAATGCTCAAATTATTAAAGTATAATTGATTTTATTATATTCATTTTATCTTATAATAATTATGTGGTGTATTATTTGATTTTTAATCGGGAAGCAGGTTCATGTGTCACGCCACATAGAAGAGCACGGGTGTACTCGCGATCAGTACCGAGGATTGCGGATATGGCCGTGAGTTATAATTTTTACTATTGTCTTAAATGGTTTTTCTCTTAGTGGTTAGCATTACAGCCTTGCAGTGCTGGGGTCCGGGGTTCATGTCCCAGGGTCAACACCTGCAAAGAGTTTGTATGTTCTCTCCGTGTTTGTGTGGGTTGCCTCCGGGTTTTCTGGTTTCCTTCCACACTCCAAAACATACTTGTAGGTTGATTAGATTGTGAGCCCCATTGGGGACAGGGACTGATGTGACAAGCTCTATGCAGTGCTGTGTAATCTGTGTGAGTTATATAAATAAAGTATTATTATTCTTATTCTTAAACTATAATAATGATACTATTATTTTATAAAAATATTTATATTTTCTTAAAAGAATAATGATTTATTTTATTACTTATTCTATAATATATAATAGTTATTCATTGTATTATTATACTATTACTTTTATTATACTGTACTGTATTGTTATAATTACTAACTTATATGTAATGTTTATTTCTGCTGTTGTGTAGAAGAAGACTAGTGGCAGATCGGCCACAGCAGGATCTTCTAGATCAGTGGTTCTCAACCTTTCTAATGCTGTGACCCCACAATACAGTTCCTCATGTTGCGGTGACCCCAAACCATGTACAAGAATATTGTATTTTTATCAAAAAATGCAATAAAATCGTGGCTCCGATGGCTTTAGGCGACCCCTGTGTTTTGGTCGTTCAACCCCCGCCGGGGTCGCGACCCACAGGTTGAGAACCACTGTTCTAGATGTTCTTCTTTCCCTGTGTACGATATGCGTATCGGCAGGTGGAGTGCTGTCTGATCCTTTGTCTTCGTGGGCTCCTCTTGATCTGAAGATTTCTTATCTTTTTCTTCATTCTTTTTCTCTTCCTCTTCATTGAGGTCTACTATCTTTCATCTTCATCTATCCCATCACACAGCAGTCTTGCCATGACGGCTGTTGCTTGCAGGGTCTTGGATGTTCTTCATGTTATCGGAGGTAGAGTTCTTGGGCCTCAGGGTTGGTCGGCATCAGACGCTCCTTCTTGAAGAGGGGAGATGGAAGCAGTGTCCTGCAGAAGGCCAGCTGTCTTCCATGCTCCTGCCAGGAGACTTTGGTGCAGGCTTACGACAACACAAAAACAGATAATTAGATCAGTAATAAATGTACAGAAACCATGTGTTCTTTATGTGTGATAGGAGATCAATACCATAAGAATCTATGTAGTTGGTCTAAAGCAGTAAAGCTTCTCTGTACATAACACAAGAGTCAACCTACCGGATCCATTGCTGAGGGAATACCCCGTCCACATGTCTCCAAATTCTGCCTTGTAACCATAACAAAAGAAACAGGGTTAGTTTTGTGTATGGTAGTGATACTTTATACCCCTGACCACACAGAGCCCCCTTCCTGAACATGGCGGCTGATGGAGGAGCCGGTGACTTGTCCATCAGTGGCCTCTAGGGAATAACACAGCACATGACATGGAAACTGACATAACAGCCAGGACCTTCCCAGCAGAGGACCAAGCACCTGGCCCTGGAGTAACTAGACATCCAGTATTCTCTTTTGGCTATACAAACAGCGACCTTACGTGACCAAGGCAAACATTTCTGCAGTTTATAAATATGTATTTTTTTTAACTTCTAGATCTTCTTTTAGTTATTGGCAAATAATGAAATGTCCTTTGCCCAGCATTAGAATGATAAACACTTTCGACCTTCAGGTCAGGTTGGGTTTGCTGATCCTATCAGTTTTTGCAGACAAAGTGGTTTAAAGTCCATAACTTCATTTTTTTAGTTCCACCATAAAAATGTGTTTTTTTTTGTGACACATTGAACTTGCTAAGTATTAACACATGTTAAAGGATTTCTTTTTTATTTTTTGGTTTGTTTGGAGTTATTGGGGGAGATTTATCAAGTGTCTGAAAGTCAGAATATTTCTAGTTGCCCATGGCAACCAATCACAGTTCAGCTTTCATTTTGCTCATGAATATTTTAAAGGTGAGCTGTAATTGGTTGCCATGTGCAGCTAGAACTATTCTGACCTCTAGGGTATAAGGCTGTTTCTGACAGCCATAGTTCCAGTCCTGCTCCTGCAATCTGAGGAAGAGCAGGAGAGACTGCAGTGATGCTGTACCACTTAAGGTCTACAGTAAGTGGGCAATCCGGGACAAGTTAAAGTGACATTGTTGATTTCACATTATTTATCTTCAATGTATTATATATAAATAAAGCAAACTTACGAATAGGATCAGATTTAGAAGGGGGGCCTAAGTAAAAGACTGCATATCATGTCATAATTGCTATTTTAGCTAAACCCCTTGATTCGTGTCACCGCACCTAGATAGTGCCGCTACAAACACTGCTAAAAACCAAATTTACCCTCCAACCAAGAAGGGAAAGAAGGGACACTGATGCACGTAGTTGTGGATAAAAAACTGTACATGACCTTTATTAATAATACAGGGTATGGTGCCAAGGGACTTTACAGTGGGGCGGTGGAGTATACTACACCTAATAGGTAAGAACTGGCAGCCCCACTGTAAAGTCCCTTGGCACCACACACCTAGAGCCTTGAGGCCACCTGTCCATCCCGCATATAAGCATAGTCACGGGACAGTATTGGTAAGGCACTGTCCTTCTGGCTACCAGTTACTCACATCCTACATAGATAAGCATAGCTCCACCTAGCCCTGGAATTGTGACCTGCCCTTTTTGGTCTCTCTTTGTTTAATAACCACCCCATACTCTTGCTGTATTTTGTGGATATCCTCCACGGTGAGACGATGGAGTTTGGTCTCCCTAGTTGTTTGTCTTATGTTTTCTGTTCCTTTCTTTTTAAGTGTATTATACCCGGTTTTTATACTAAAGGTCATGTACAGTTTTTTATCACACTACGTCAGCAGTGTCCCTTCTTTCCCTTCTTGGTTGGAGGGTAAATTTGGTTTTTATATATAAATAAAGGAATTATTATATTGTTATTATTTCTTCATTTTAAATTGTTTGAAATTAAAAACTATACATTATTTCTCTCGTGGTTGTAGAAATGTGTAAATGAATTTCTAATCCCCAGATGTATTGAGAAATCAGTTGTGGGGGCACATTTACTGGAGCTTTGCACCAGTTTTCTGGTGGACTTGGCACGTTCTTTCTAGTGTAAACTGCTTGCACAGGTATTTAAGAGGGGTCCGTGCCACTATTGTGCAATAGGCACCATGCAACACAAATTAGGGGGCGTTCTGGTGCACAGTCAGACCATGGGGCATATTTACTTACCCGGTCCTGTCGCAATCCCGCGGTGTGTTCTCTGACAAGGATTCGGGTCCGGCGCGATTCACTAAGGTCTGTGCGTCCAATTTCCTGCAAGTGTCGCTGCTGCGTCGAGGTCTGACGGAGTTCACCTTCTTCTTCCTGGTGCATGTGAGTGCTTGATCTTGCGACACATTTAATTTTGTAAATTTCACGGTTTTTCCGAATCCGTCGGGTTGTCCGATGGCCACGCCCCCCGATTTCTGTAGCGTGCAAGCCAGCGCCGATGCGCCAAAATCCGATCGCGTGCGCTAAAATCCTGGGGTAATTCATTGCAAAACGGAAATATTCGGGAAACCCGACGAAAGTTCGGGGTTCCGACCCTTAGTAAATGTGCTCCCATGTGCCAGATTTAACATGCAAGTCCAACAGAAGTACGTCCCATGCCCTATGTTAAAGACAGACCACTCTGCGCTCTGTGAGTTCAGGGAGCGCCAGAATCATGAAGAACGGGTGCCAGACATCATGCATCTGGCGCACCCTTCAGTATACACCTGTAAGCCACACTCATTCTTTTTGGTGGGGTTTCCCAAAAATTACCGGTTTGCACCGAATTGCCCCGGGTTTTTGGCGCACGCGATTGGATTGTGGCGCACCAGCGCGGGCATGCATGCGACGGAAATCGGGGGACGTGGCCGTTGGAAAACCCAACGGATTCGGAAAAAAAAAATGTGTCGCTTGACACGCGCTTACATGTACCAGGAATAGGTTGGTGAACTCCGGCTGACCGCGGCGCAGCAGCGACACCTGATAGACATTGGGCGCACGACCTTAGTGAATCGCCAGAAGACCCGAATCATCAACGGAGAAAGCGCCGCTGGATTGCAACAGGACCAGGTAAGTAAATGTGCCCCAATGTGTTTAGGTTTGGAGCGCAAAGCAAGGTTGTAACAGTCCACCTAAGAATCAGTGGGCTCTAAAACAAAGTTCCAGCAAAAGGCAATGTTATATTTAAAGGGGTTGTCCAGATTAGTATTTACGTGGTCCTAATGATTTGCTATGTTATATTGAGATTATCCCAACTTGTACTTTTCGATCTGCCAGTGATCTTAGATTACTCTCTACCTTAATTTGAACGTCTCATGCATGTCTTCCAAGACTTCTCCCGAGCTGCACAAATTCAAAGTTTCAAACGGGTTCTCAAAACCCATCTCTTGAGGAAAGCCTATCACACTCGCTAACTGCATGAAATTTCAACTCTTTACTAACCCATCCTGTGTCCTCCTCCAGTCTGTTATTCGGCCATCACCAGATACCAAACATCAGGCTTCCCTGTAGTCCCATTGACCTTGGACTCTGTATATAAGGTGGTAACTGATGGCTGGTTCAAGCAGCAGCATTTTTTTTTAATTAAATTATTTCATACTGTTCCTTAATAAAGAATGGCTGGACCACTTGGATATAAACTCTTATACAGGCAGTCCCCCGGGTTACGCACAAGATAGGTTCTGTAGGTTTGTTCTTAAGTTGAGTTTGTACGTAAGTCAGAACTTTATATTTTATAATTGCAGCTCCAGAAAAAAAAATTTTGGTCTCTGTGACAGTTGGATTTTAAAAATGTTGGGTTGTCATATGAACCAGGATTAACAATAAAGCTTAATTACACACATCTTAGATAACTGTTATAGCTGGTTAATGTAGCCTGGGGCTAATGTACAGTAAACTACCAACATCTAGAGGTCCATTTGTAACTAAGGGTCGTCTGTAAGTAGGGTGTTCTTAAGTAGGGGACTGCCTGTACCTCTTGTGTGACCCCCTCATCCACATAGACTGTAAGCTTTTGCGAGCGACCAGAGAAATAAGTAAAACAAAATGAAGTGTCAGCTCACCTTCCTCCCATGCCAACTGCATGCCACTGTGTAGACAGGATCAGTGTGTATATCCAAAAAGTGCAAAAAAGAACCATAGTATAGCATCTAAGCAAAAATAAAAAATAAGAAAATTATTTTATTTAATCCTTATTTTAAATCCATAAGATTCTTGGTCATAACAGTGGAACTTGTCATATGTCTGATAGTGCCAGTGTAATTTTTTTTAGTTTCATTGCACAGATAGTAGGAACCTACTTATCGGGACCAGAAACTCAAATGTAATTTGAGTACATTGAATGACAGCTTATATAGAAGATAACACATATGGAACTACCACATTCATTGGGCATGTTTTAACCACAATATTTTCTTGTAAAATTACCCCCTCAATTGGAATGCCTCAAAATAGGTGAGATGAGCTCTGGCTACCCCACTACTATCTACATCCTGATATTGGGAGTGGTAAATGTTGTGTGGCTATTGTCTGCAATGGCTTAGAGTGGCTGAAGTTGGGCGTTCAGTTTGATTTCTCTGCCCATAATGGTTGCAGGCCAAGCCTCCATAATTGGACCACCACTAGCTTTGGTTTGGAGGCAAAACTGAGGGGGTAGATGTCACACTTATATAATTATCTTCATGGTGTTTGTTTACAGGGGCACTGAAGCTCAGGTGCTGGAGAGGAGATGTGTGGGCATGCCAGCCACCCACAAGTAGTCAAAGCGGAGCTTCCATGCCCCTGTAAACAAACAATATCATGTCTCTGATGGACCACTTTATTTTTTAAAAAAGCCCTCCCCAACCCACCTGATACATTTTTGTAATAGTCGGGAAACTCATTTTATATTGTGTGCGGGGGATGTGGTGAACTTATTCCCAAACTCATATCTTAACATTTGTAATGCAATTTCTCCCGAGTACAGAGACCCCCCACATGTGGACGTTACTTGTTTTATGGGAGCACAGTGAGGAGCAGAAGGGAAGGAGGGACCTGCAACTGCCAGGATTTTAATTTTCTCATTGGCCCCTTTTGTAGGCTATTCATTTTAGCTATTTTGTCACTGGGGCCATTTTTTCAGGATGAGACACTTTTTCCAGTGTTACTATTTTGGGGTTGGTACCTCCTTTTGTTGAAAATGTATGCACTTTTTTTTAGGTCAGGAGTAGAAAAGCATCAATTCTGGTTTTTTGATTTCTTCTGGTGTTCACCATATAGCCCAGTAATCATGTTATCTTTATTCTATAGGTAGATACGATTACAGGGATATCGTATTTGAATATTTTTCTTATTTTTACTAAATTTGCCAAATAAAACCCTAATTGGGGGTGGGGGGATCTATCATTTGTTCTCCGCCGTCTTCCAAGTGGCATAACATTTTTACTTTTTTGGCTATGGTGCTGGTTAATGGTTTGTTTTTTTGCAGGACATGTTGTACTTTTCAACAGTATCATTGTGGAGTAGATATCTTTTTCTGATCACTTTTTATTGCATTTTTTTGAGAAATGAAATAGGTAAAAATCATAATTTTAGGTGGGTTTTAACGTTTTTTCTACACTGTTTATCAAGCTGGTTCAATAATGATCTTTTTTAAATCTATGGGTCATTACTAGAGATGAGCGAAGACACTCGTTCGAGCATTAGCGTCCTCGAAACTGCTCATTGCTCGGACGAATACTTCGCCCGCTCGAGAAAATGGCAGCTCCCGCCGTTTTGATTTTTGGCGGCCAGAAACAGAGCCAATCACAAGCCAGGAGACTCTGCCCTCCACCCAGCATGACGTGGTACACTTACACGTCGATAGCAGTGGTTGGCTGGCTTGATCAGGTGACCCTGGAATAGACTAGCCCCTGCCCGCGCTGCTCGCATCATTCTCTGTCTGGATGCCGTTAGGGAGAGAGCTGCTACTGCTGCAGGGATAGCGTTAGGGTGTTATATTAGCTTACTGTTAGGCAGGAGTGAGTCTACAAGAACCCAACAGCCCTTGTTAGGGCTAGAATATCTTTTTTTTCTTTGCTTGTGGCTGGGCTTGCTGGCACTAGTAGTGCAGCTAGTACCATATTGTGACGAATTTGCAGGGAGACTTGCGAACGTTCTCGCACTAATGTGCATGGTGCGCCAGATTATTGAAGACAGGCACATGGTCTTCAATAATCTGGAACACCCTGCACGCGCCAATAGCCAATCATAGACATATGTGTACATTAATCATAAGTGAGGTGGGTACATATACTTTCATACCTCCCCTCCTTGCATGACCAGATAAATGTGATTCATATCTGGTTCTTCTTCCTTATTCTATAACATCATATATGACCATTACCCTCATATCTACATCTTAGTCTTGTGTCTCAAAGATGTTGAATACACATTACATGAAATCACCTGGTACAGTGCAGGATTATTGCCATTTGACTTTACTGGAATCAATGTTTACTTTTCCAAACAAACAGGTTTTGGTTGTGAAACTTCTGCAATACAAATTGCTTAGAGGTTTCAGTGGACGAGGACACTCACGGAGACAGGTTCTTCTTCTAAAGTGTCCTGGAATAATGAAGGTCCTAGCAATATGTCTCATCACCATCCTGGACTGGGCATGTGTGGAGGGAAATAACAGAACATACTACATGGCAATCAAAGAAGTAAATTGGGACTATGGTCCCCATGAGATGAACATGATTTCCAACACATCAATTGCTGATGATGAGTAAGTAACAGCTATAAGGGTGTACTTATGTGTTTAAGCTTTATGATGGATTTTTCTGAAGAGATATAGAAGAAGTATATTGAAATAAAGTTAAAACTTGTTTCATTTTTTGGGGTATTTTACATGTAAAACCTAACTGAAGACAAATGACATAGTAGACAAATGGTTCACTCAATAAACTCTTCAGAACAATTCATTTTATTTCCTGGATCTCTCTAATAGAGAAAGACTGGAGATAGATCAGAGATATTGGGGCTCATTTACTAAGGGTCCGCAGTGCGCATTTTTGTCGGGTTTCCCGACAATTTCTGTTTTGCGTCAAATTGCCCTGGGATTTTGGCGCACTTGATCGGATTTTGGCGCATCGGCGCCAGCTTGCACGTGTCAGAAATGGGGGGGGCCATCAGACAACCCGACGGATTCAGACAACACGCAGGATTTAAAATTTATAAATGTGGCGCAAGACAAGCACTTACAAGCACCAGGAAGAAGAAGGTGAACTCTTGCAGACCTCGGCGCAGAAGCGGCGGATGCAGGAAATTGGGCGCGCGAGCTTCGTAAATCGCGGCAGACCCGAATCCTCGTCGGACAACGAACCGTGGTATCGCGACAGGGCCGGGTAAGTAAATCTGCCCCAAGGTCAACCGGAGTTCTTCCCGGTGCTTGCAAGTGCATGTCTTGCGACACATTTCTAAATGTGAAATCCCGCACATTGTCCGAATCCGTCGGGTTGTCCGACGGCCACGCCCCAATTTCTGTTGGCGCAAAACGGAAATCAGCTGGAAACTTGATGAAAATGCGCTCCGCTGACCCTTAGTAGATGAGCCCCATTGTGACTATAGATTGCAGATTGCTCTGTAGCTAAAGTTCTTACACTAAAGAATTTTATCTTTTTTTTTTTAACTTGTACACTAGTTTGAGGAACAGGGAGAAACTATGATGCTGATCTATTTCTTCCTGCTTGAATCCGCTTTGGTTTCCTCAGGACCCCAATACATTTAATAGCTTTGGCCTGTAGGCAAAAATAGATGTGCTGCTCTGTCATGGCCTTTGGGGATAAAGTAGGTTACAAATGTATTCATACTGATGAATTTTTCCTTGTTTCGACCCAAAAAGGCGAAAGACATTTGATAATAACATTTGATACCTAGTATAAGGAAAAGATATGTGTTTTTACAAATGTAAAACACGATCATGAAACCAAGGAACACTCAAAAATAGCTCAGGGATAATGTTTTGGCAAAGTATATTGCAGGGTTTTAAAAAATATCCCAAGCTCTAAGAAATCTCACGGAGAACTGTTCAATCCATCATATGTAAATGAGACGAGTATGGCACAACTGCTAACCTACCAAGACATAGATGTCCACCTAAACTGACAGCTCAGACAAGGAGAAGCAGCCAAGAGGTCTGAGCTCCCTATGGAGAAGCTGCAGGGAGCCACAGCTGAGAGGGGGAAATGTGCCCACAGTACTATTGGACATGTACTACACAAATCTGGCCTTTAAGGACGAGTTGCAAAAAGAAAGACATTTTTGAAAGCTAGCCAGAAAAAGTCCCCTTTCAGTTTTCAAAAAGCTATCGAGGGGATACAGCATATGGAAGGAGGTGCTCTGATCATATGAGACCAAACTTTTGCTTTGGGGCCTAAATGTAAAACAGTATGTGTGGTGGAAAGCCAACATTACCAACCATGAATCACGGGCAGCATCCATGCTGTGGGGGTGGATTGCTTAACCCCTTAATGCAAAAAGACGTTGCTGAACGTCCTGTTGCGTAGGGGGGCGTATGAGGGCTCACAGGCTGAGCCCTCTTCATACTCACCGGGTGTTTTGTGCACAATGGAGCAAGCAACCGTCACTAACACCGATCGCGGGTGTTAACCCTTTGATCGCTGGCGACATTAACAAGCAGTCAGCGTGGGCGTGACGTCATCGGGGAGCAGCGATCCATTGCCATGACAGCCTTGGGTCACACAAAGACAGCTGTGCAGTCAGATTTAATGTTTATTAAGGATGAAACTAAGGGGGTTGAAAGTAGCTGTAAAAACTTGGAGGAAGAAATCAAAAATATGAGGATGACAATAGATATCACTAAAAAAGAAAATAAAAAATTGCAAGACAAACTTATTGATCTAGAAGGTAGAGATTGACGATCCAATATTAGGATCGTAGGCGTCCCAAAGGGGACTTTGATAAATGATCAGTAAGGTTACAAAATGGTTTCAAGAAACGTTCAGCCCTGAAGGTTTCTCCAACGTTTTCGGTATTGAGAGAGCCCACAGAATCCCTTTTAAGAAACCACCGCCAGGTGCCCCGCCCAGAGCTATCTTGTTAAAATTGATAAGCTCCCATGACAGAGATTATATTTCCTGAGAAAGTCGTGAATTAAAGGGTTTGACTTTGAAGGGAGCGAAGGTTGCAATATACCCAGATTACTACAGAGAGACCCAACAGCTAAGAGCGGGTTTTAAAGAAGTTAAGAAAAGATTGTTTGAAAGGAATGTGAAAAATGCACTCCTTTTCCCGGCAAAATTATGCATCATATATCAAGATAAAAGCTGGTTCTTTAACTCCTCAGTTGAGGTCATGAACTGGGTCGACCAGCAAGGCTTATAACAGGGTAGGGCTCTAATTGAATATAAATTTTTTGAATATTGAAAGAGGGCAAGGGAGGTGAGGAGGAGGGTGGCGTTAGGAGGGGTGAGAGACCTGTTTTGAAGAAGGAGAAGAAAGGGTTTTTTTTTCCTTCTCCCTTAAATATGGAAACCAGAATACTAACTTGGAATATAAGAGGGGCAAGTGACAGATTGAAGCGATGCCAAATTTTTCATGTCATTAGCAGTTATCTTCCAGCTGTAATGTGCCTTCTTGAGACCCATCTGACATCGGAAAATGTGCATCGTTTCAAGAAAAAGTGGGTTGGTGAGGAATTTCATGCGTTTGGTTCTATTTTTTCAAGAGGGGTATCGGTATTAATTCATAAAGATATTGGGCCACATATATCATAATTTCAGCTGGGCAAATTGTCAAATTTTAGCGACTTTTGCAGTTTTTGCGCCATTTTTGCAACTTTTAACTCTGTTCTTTTTCAAGTATGCCTTGTCTGCACCTTTGTGCAGTGTGCCTTGTGTATCATTGTTTTACATGTTTTTAACATATAAATTGCAATTATTTCACATGCTTTAACTGTTTAACAATTTTCACAGTAACTTCTTTTATCAAAATTCTAACATTTTTGCTTTTTTTTTTTTTTGAATGGTTACTTCTAAGGGTGAGGTCACACGTAGCGGTTTTATTGTGTTTTTAATGCATTTTGAAACTAATTACAACAGCTGAGGATAGGTCATTTGCCTTATTTCATTACTGTTAACATTTGCATTTACAAAACGCAATATAAACGCCACGTTAATGCATGTGTTAACATTGCGTTTACTATGCGTTTTGTAAATTCAAATGTTAAAAGTAATGTAATTAGAAAAATCCACTCTCCTCAGCTGTTGTAATAGGTTTCAAAATGCATTAAAAATGCACATGTTAAATCCCAAATTAACAGTTGTGTCCAGTCCTATATATAACCCCCTCACATGGCTTGTGTCCACTCCTATATATAACACCTCACATGGCTTGTGTCCTCTCCTGTATATAACCCCCTCACATGGCTTGTGTCCTCTCCTGTATATAACCCCACACATGGCTTGTGTCCTCTCCTGTATATAACCCCTCACATGGCTTGTATTCTCTCCTACATATAACCCCCTCACATGGCTTGTATCCTCTCCTGTATATAACCCCACACATGGCTTGTATCCTCTCCTGTATATAACCCCTCACATGGCTTGTATCCCCTCCTGTATATAACCCCCTGACATGGCTTGTATCCTCTCCTATATATAACCCATCACATGGCTTGTGTCCTCTCCTGTATATAACCCCCTCACATGGCTTGTGTCCTCTCCTGTATATAACCTCCTCGCATGGCTTGTGTCCTCTCCTGTATATAACCCCTCACATGGCTTGTATCCTCTCCTGTATATAACCCCTCACATGGCTTGTGTCCTCTCCTGTATATAACCCCTCACATGGCTTGTATCCTCTCCTGTATATAACCCCTCACATGGCTTGTATCCACTCCTGTATATAACCCCTCACATGCCTTGTACCCTCTCCTGTATATAACCCCTCACATGGCTTGTGTCCTCTCCTGTATATAACCTTCACATGGCTTGTATCCTCTCCTGTATATAACCCCTCACATGGCTTGTGTCCACTCCTGCATATAACCCCATCACGTGGCTTGTATCCTCTCCTGTATATAACCCCTCACGTGGCTTGTGTTCTCTCCTGTATATAACACAAGCCACGTGGATTTGAGACATTTGCAACAAAAAGTCTCAAAAAGAAGCCAAAATTTGCGCCTGCCAGGATAGGAAAAACTGAACATGTCTCACAAGTAAAAAGACAGGATCATACATAAGGTGCAAAAAAGATCCGCCAAAAGTCTCTAAAATTCCCCTCAGAGAGACAAAACTATGATACAAGTGCCCCATTGACTTTGAAGTGAAAGATGCCCTGATTGATCAAGAAGGCAAGTTTGTCTTTCTGCATGGATTACTGAAGGGCCTTGAAGTTATTCTAGCCTTTGTTTATATTCCTCCTCCGGCTTCATTAGAGGTGATTTATACTTTAATGAATTTTATAGTACCTTGGGATCACTGTCCCCTTATGATAATGAGGGATTTCAATCTAGTGATGGATGCAGTAATAGACAGGTTTAGGTCTTTGTGAGGACTTGGATTGATGTCTGGTGGAAATTGTATGGTAACTGAAAAGGTTTTTCCTGTATGAGTCATTGGTACCGGACACTATCTCGAATCGACCTATACCTGTCTAACCTGGCCTTTTTTAATTTGATCTGTAAAATGGTATGTAAAACATTACTTTATCGGATCATGCTCCGGTTATGATTATTTTGAAATCCTTCGTTCATCACTTTAAACGTTTCAAACTAAATCCTTTTATTGGATTTGTATCCTTAAGGATCAGCTTCAGATTGAGGAAGAGGTACAATAGTTTTGGTACTAAAAAAAGCTTCTAAAAAAATACTCCCCTTTGGTTTAATTCAAACCTGACTGGTGTAATGGAATTTTGGTGGGGTTTAGGCATTAGGTATATATCACAAATAATGTCAGAAGGACAATTTATATCATTTTCCTTGATGCAACGGTTGCATGGAATTAAGATGGTGGATTGGTTAAAATATCTTCAATTAAAACACATTTTGAAACACAATGTACATCATATAGAAATGAAGTTGGAATCACATGACTGTATATCTTTTGTCAAGATGGTGGGGAATAGAAGTAGGATAAAATCTAAAATTTATAATTTTTTAAGGAATAGTTGCTCGTTGAATATGGTACACGATTCTAAAAATAAGTGGGAAAGGGTGATAACGTCACTGAGTGAAGAAAAATGGAAAAATATTCACAGAAACACAAAGAAATGTTCCTTGAACTGGAGTCACAGATTGATTCACTTTACTATCCTGCATCAGGTATACTATACACCGAAGGTATTATGTAAAATGAAGCTGAAGGAGGAATCGAGGTGCTGGAAATGCCAATTGCCTGAAGCAGATTTTCTGCATATGGTGTGGGATTGTCCGGTTACAGTGCATTTTTGGAGGGAAGTATTTGGTAGAACTGACGAGATTATTAAGACCGACCTCCCCTTACTAATGACAACAGCACTTTTTGGGTTGTTGGAAAACTCAACAATAGATCATTTGTACAGCTGTTTGATTATAAGATTAATGAACTTGGCATTGACTGTCATAGTTCGGAAATTGGGTTCAAATGTTACCCCGAAAGAGACTATCTCAGCAAATTAAAGAATTCGAAAAGTATAGATTTAAAATAATTCAAAAGGAGTGAAAATGGAATAAAATCTGGTCGGTAAGGCTCTAAACTGTGGTTTCTTGGCAATGTAAAGTACCCCTCCTCATTTGTTCCCCTTTTTTTTTCTTCTCCCCTGTGTCGGAGGGAGAGGGTGGGAGTGGGTGGAAAGGAAAGATGTAGAATCAGGGCTTATCCTCTCCCTGTAATGATTTGGGATAAAATATAAATATACAAGGGCTTAGCTAATAATGAAGTTGTGATACATTTTTTCTTTCATAAGTCTCAGATTCGTAATGATTCGGGATAAAATATAAATGTACAAGGGTATAGCTAAAAATGGAGGTGTGATATACTCTCTCTTCCTGCAAGTCTTGGATTTCAGAATTAAGATGGTTGTGGTATGCAATTATATATTAGAGACTGGGGCCGTTCTTGTTTATTGTCCTTTCCCTTGTACGTTTTATCCTTAGATTTGTGTTCTCTTGTTAAAAGAATCTGTCTTTGCCTTTATATTGGAATATCTCCTTTTTGTAGTATTTATAAAAAAAAACCCTGACTTAGATGTGCAAATCTGGTAGAGATATACAACAGAGCTGCAGCTATCCTTGCAATTTTAGTATTTTATAATTTGCTAAAATTTGCAAAAGCGAGCGTCTTATTTACACTTCACATAAACTTTATACATACACAAATACCTGGTAAACCTTTATGTTGCATTATATCATAACATATAAAGAAAAAAGTTTTTGTTTTGTGGCTGTAATAGTCCAGGTGGTGAATGATTCCATAGGAATGTATTATTTATGTGTGTAGGTAAATAATTCATTGTGCGTATAGTAACGAATTGGCATCTTCTTTTTTCCAGGCATGCAAGAACTTTTCTACAACCTTCGTATGATAGAATAGGCAGAATCTACAAAAAGGCTTTGTACTTTCAATACACCAATGATTTGTACACTGAAGAAATCAAGAAACCAGACTGGCTGGGATTTTTGGGCCCAATCATGAGAGCCGAAGTCGGTGACACAATTATTATTCATCTTAAGAACCTTGCATCAAGACCTTATTCATTACACCCACACGGGGTGCAATACACAAAAGAAAGTGAAGGTAAAATACTTTGGGGGGACTTTTATCATAGTTTTCTTTGGTCTGGTGCTTATTTGTGTCTATTTATGTGGGTATTTTCTCCAGTTATATTTAATTAAAAAAAAACAACATGGTTAACTTTACAAAATGGCACCAAAAAGTCGTTTGCAACAAGGGTGCAAAAAAGTTTGATAAATGCCCTCCTTTGACTTTAAAGATTTGAAACTGGAAACTAGTTAAATGGTACTAGGTTGTTAAAAAACTATTGAAGAAGTTAGATGGGTTGTCCGCCTTTAAAGGGGTTGTCCAACACTTTAAAAATCTGCTATGTGGTTGGGAGCTGCTTAAAAAAATTAAACCTTCACTTAGCTCCTTGGTACCTCCCAGTGTCCCGCGCCACTCTCTGTTCCCCTGTGCTGACATCTGCTTCTGGTCAAGGTGGCTGGCCACGCCCAACCATCCCTATTCCCAACGCTGTATTAGGGGCTGAGATATGGTGGGTACAGGTTTATTTTTGTAAGCAGCCCCCTCCCGGCCATATAGACGTTTTTGAAAAGTTTCGGAGACCCCTTTTAATAGAAACAAGGTTACTTCTGTACTCACCTGTTGTAGTACAGAGCATTATCTCTGCTGCCAAGCATAGTTAGGTCCAGAAATATTAGAATAGTGAGATAGTCTTGATGATTTGGGATCTGTATGCCACCATATTGTATCTGAAATAATACAAATGAGATACAACTGAAGAGTAGACTTTCAGGTATAGTGCAAGGGGCTGAACAAAGAATATCCAGTTTAGTGCAGCCATTTATCCACAAGCCTCAAAAGTAGTCGGACAAATATAAGTTATCAGCATAAATAAAATGTTAATATTTTATTCTTTGTTAAGAATTCATTGTAGGTAATGGCCCTCATTTACTAATAGTAAGGCAAACTGCACTAAGTGCAGTCTACCTTACTATCATGCAGCATGGGCCAGATTTATGCAGACCATGGGGGCAGATTTATCAAGTAGCCTAAGATGAAGAATGTGCTTAGTTGCCCATGGAAACCAATTACATCTCAGCTTTCATTTCATCAGTGCTCATGAATATTTTAAAGGGGAGCTGTAATTGGTTAACATGGGCAACTAAGCACATTCTTACTCCTAAACATCTTGATAAATCTGTGGAGGCCAAAGCAAAGTTTAATAAAAAACATATACTTGTGTGCACTTTTAAATTGAAAAACAAAAAACAAGTAAAGTACATATGATAAAAATAATGAGACAATGGGGCACATGTATCAAACTTTTTTTCTTGCCTTCTTTCATTTTTGAGATTTTAATGATGCTTGTGCGCATTTGCAACTTATTTGCGCCTAAGATAGTCTTCCTTCAAAGTTCGCCATTGTCTAGTTTTCTGCAGTGCTTCCTGAGATATCAACTGATTCCAGATTTGAGAGTTGCAGCTTTATTTTTTTTGTGCAGCCTCATGCCACGTTGCAATTTATAGTTAATCTCGGACCCTTTAAGGCTGCCCCTAACCAGGGATACAAATTAGCTAAGAATTGATTTTGTTTTACAAAGTCGCAAATTCACTAAAGACCAAACGCCACATGTATTAATAAGGAAAAACTGCTAAGATACATCTGACCAGCAGTAAAGCTAAAATTTAATTTATCTGACCAAAGGAACAGTAGAACTATAGATATTTGTACCATGTACTCATTTTGAGCAAAGGACCCGTCCCTTATTTTGTCAAGAGAAATATAAATAAAGTTTCACAAACTCATCACTAGGCAGTGTGACTGGCAACATGGCAAGTGGAACCAGTGGATCACCACTCCTTGATGATTACCCAAAGCATGCACGAAAAAAGTACCAGGCTGGGACTCTGGAACAGGGAACTCTGGAATATGACAAGCCATTTGTTTTATGTGATCAGGAATCTTTCAGCACTTTTGAACATGAAATCAGGTAGTGAGTCCGCAGAGTCTTACAGTTAAAAGTGAGTAGATTTAACAAGGGGTTGTTCACTTTCAGCAAATAATTGATATTGTTTTGTAACAAAAGTTATAACATTTTCCATATTGTTTACACCCAGAGTAAATATGTAGTCCATGGTCTGATATGGACATGCAGGGCACAAGATGTTATTTTCAGCAGGAGTTTCAGATACTGATGGTTCATGTCCTGTCCATCACATGACATAGACTATTTCTACTAAAATTTAGAAGCTTTATATAGAATGACAGCAACACGAGATTAAAGTAAAGTGTTGGATTCCATAAAAAAGTATGTTGGAATACTGTTATAACTTTTCATTACCAACAATATCAATTATTTTTTTGCTAAAGGGACAACCTTAATTAGAAAGATCAGTATTGTGGGGTCACACAGTAGCGTTAGTTATGGTGATAAGACAATATGGTGGAGAGCTTAGGACCTTCATTAGTGTTTAGTCAGTGTTAGTTAAGTCAGATATGAATTTTACTTCATATAGAACGGCGCAGGGAGGTGGGAAAGGAAGGCTAGGGGGAATGAGTAGTGGGAACAGCTGGATCAACTGAACATAGGGCACAAAGGACAAAGATCAGGTCATATTGACATTAAAAAGATCATTGTAACCCGACCCTGCCAAAAGTCCTTAGACTGCCATTTTTCCACACGTACGGTCTTGATAATGTTGCCACTATATAGCAGTGGTCCTTGAATTTATTTGAAAAGCTGAATACCACTTACCCCTTCAATATAGTCCAAATAGAGCAGCTTAGAATTGAGCGTTTTTTTTTGTCACAGGAAGCTTATACCCTGACCATAGTAACAAAACACAGAAAACAGATGATGCCGTAGAGCCTGGCCAGTCACAAACTTACATATGGGATGTTGTAGAAGATCACGGTCCATCGGCAAGAGATGTAGACTGTGTGACCAGGATTTATCACTCACATGTAAATGGTCCTAAAGATGTCTACTCTGGACTTGTTGGACCTATAATCATCTGTAAAAAAGGTGAGCAGTGGAAACTATTCTAACTTCACCGATTTTACCACTATTTATGTCACTGTATAACGTACAATGGAAATTGACAGCACAAAGGTTTAAATGTCTTTCTTCCCTTTTTTAAAAGGTAAAATAGAAGAAATAGAGAAGAAACAGTATGAAGAGTTCATTTTAATGTTCTCAGTGGTGGATGAAAATCTCAGCTGGTATCTGGATGAAAATATTAACACGCACTGCACTGAACCTGAATCCATTGATAAAGAAGATGAAGACTTTCAGGAAAGCAATAAAATGCATTGTAAGTCTATTATACTTTACTTACTGTATGTCACTGTATAGTCACTATAGTATACCTAACCTTTCAACAAACACTGTATAAATCAGTAGTTTTATAAATGTAAATGAGGAGTAGCAAAGCTTCTGCACATTAGATGAGTCATATTTACAACTTTTTAGCAGTTTTTCCCTATGCAGACTATACTTGTGATTTTCAGTTCTCCCTGAGCCAGTGGGTGGAGACCTAGCTGTTGTGAATCAGATGTTGTCTGATCCTCCCCTCCCCCTCTCAATAGATGTCTATCCTATATTAGTCTATACGTAGCTACCCAGTAGTTGTGCTGTGATTGGTTGAGAGAACAAAATAAGCAAAATACTGAGTAAAGCAACCAAATGTATTTCTCTACTATATATGATTCTTATGAGAACAGATTATATCCACTACATTCTTATCCATTTAAGTCATTTCTTTCTGTATTACAGCTATCAATGGTTATTTGTTTGGGAACCTTCCAGGCCTCTCCATGTGTGATAATACAAAGGTCAAGTGGTATATGTTTGGAATGGGGAATGAAGTAGATATTCATTCGGCATACTTCCATGGTCAGGTGTTAACTTATCAGGGGTTTCGTGTAGATACTGTTAGTCTGTTCCCATCAACAATGATTGAAGCTATAATGGAGACCAAAAACCCTGGGAAATGGCTCCTCAGCTGTCAGGTCAATGATCACCTAGAAGGTAAGTCATTTGGAAATTTTTGAAACTGCCCAAATCTCTGTTCATTTGATTTGAAACAGTTGTGTAGTTTTCCTGTTTAGCCAGTACCCTTATGTTTTATAGGTGGTATGCAGGCAATTTATGAAGTAAAGAACTGCACAAAAAAATCCAAGAGTTTGTGTAAGTTTGGATCAAAGACGAGAGAATATTATATTGCTGCTGAAGAGATAATCTGGAACTATGGTCCAACATCTGTGGACCAGTTTACTGGGAAAAAGTTAGATGATCCTGAAAGGTAAAACAAGTCATATAAATATACGGCCATTAATTGGTGGTACAGACATTGTAACGTCATTGTTTGTGAGCCGCCAACATTGCAAGGGGACTCAAAGAAGTGCCGGACGACCTAAAGAGGAGCCGAAGAGGAGCAGAAGGACCCAAAGAGGACCCGAAGGTCCCAAAGAGGCACCAAGGCATCCGAAGCAAGAAGAGGATCTGTAGGGGCCTTGGAAAGGTGAGTTCAGTGTTATTTTTTTTATTGACTCAAGTATACTCCAGTATATACGGTAATTAATCATTACCAACCATTAAGAGTTATGGCTCCTACAGACCAGTTAGACAATCTTAATCAATGTGTTACTTGCATTAAAGACAACAACTTATATACAGGGGATATAACTAGGAGATGCAGGGCCCCATAGCAGGTTTCTGAATAGGACCCCCCGGAATAAACGCAGTCAACAGTCAGCTGTTTGTGGGTATGCACTCTATTCCACGAAATTAAAGAAGCAATTACTATATTGCAAGATTGGTGAGTGCCACTCTCTTTTCCTCTTTTTTTCTTTACCATAACTGGATGCTGTTTCTAAATATTGGAGCACCCCATATACCAATTGATCATATATATATATATATCAACTCATTGAAGATATGGCTTGTTGGTTCTTCAAGCAAATAACATTAAACAAGTGCATAAGAAGCTTAAAGGAGAGGGGACATCTAACAGTATGCCATTGTGCTTGGTTTACAATCCTTCATCCTGGTGGTAGATTTTCTTTAAGTCTTGTTTGCAAGAGGGATCAAATACTAATTTCTCATTGAAAAATGCAAATACAGTACAAAGGGTTTTCAGCATTTCCATGACTATAATAATTGTAGATTCACACTGAAGGCATCAATACTATGAATTAACACATGTGGAATTATATACTTAACAACGTGTGAAAGAACTGAAAATATGTCTTATGTTCTAGGTTCTTCAAAGTAGCCAACTTTTGCTTTGATTACTGCTTTGCACACTCTTGGCTTTCTCTTGATGAGCTTCAAGAGGTAGTTACCTGAAAAGGTTTTTACATCACAGGTGCGCCCTGACAGGTTTAATAAGTGGGATTTCTTGCCTTATAGATCGGGTTGGGACCATCAGTTGTGTTGTGCAGAAGTCCGGTGGAAACACAGCTGAAAGTCCTACTGAATAGACTGAATTTTTATTATGGCTACAAAAAAGCAGCTTAGTAAAGAAGTGAAGGTCAGTCAGTCCAAAAATTTTGGAAAACTTTGAAAGTGTCCCCAAGTGCGGTTGCAAAAACCATCAAGCGCTACAAAGAAACTGGTTCACATGAGGACCACCCCAGGAAAGGAAGACCAAGAGCCACCTCTGCTGCAGAGGATAAGTTCATCTGAGTCACCAGTCTCAGAAATTGCAGGTTAACAGCAGCTCAGATTAGAGACCAGATGAATGCCATTCAGAGTTTTAGCAGCAGACACATCTTTACAACAACTGTTAAGAGGAGACTGTGTGCAGCAGCCTTCATGGTAAAATAGCTGCTATGAAACCACTGCTAAGGACAGGCAACAAGCACAAGAGACTTCTTTGGGCTGAAGAACACAAAAAATAGACATTAGACTAGTGAAAGTCTCTGCTTTGGTCTGATGAGTTCAAATTTGAAATCTTTGATTCTAACCACCGTATCATAGTATATAAGGCTGAAAAAAGACGCAAGTCCATCAAGTCCAACCTTTAAGAATTAAATAAATGTTTTTTCCCCATAACCCGTGATATGTTTTCTCTCCAGTCCGCCATAACAACTTCCTGCGGCAGAGAGTTCCACAGTCTCACTGCTCTTACAGTAAAGAAACTTTGTCTATGTTGATGGTAGAATCGCCTCTCCTCTAGGCGTAGAGGATGCCCCCTTGTCCTGGTCACAGGCCTAGGTATAAAAAGATCTTTGGAGAGATCCTTGTACTGTCCGTTCAGGTATTTGTACATTGTAATGAGGTCTCCTCTCAGTCGTCTTTTTTCTAAACTGAATAATCCCAAATTTTGTAATCTGTCATTGTATTCTAATCCCTCCATTCCCCTAATAATCTTGGTTGCTCTCCTCTGCACCTGTTCCAGCTCTACTATGTCCTTTTTATACACTGGTGCCCAGAACTGTACACAATATTCCATGTGTGGTCTGACCAGGGATTTGTATAAGGGCAAAATTATGTCTACCGTGTCTTTGTGTGACACAGAAAAGGTTAATGAATGGACTCTACATGTCTGGTTCTCACCATGAAACATTGAAGAGGAGGTGTGATGTTGTGGGGGTGCTTTGGACACTGTTGGGATTTATTCAAAATTGAAGGTATACTGTACCAGTATGGTTACAGCATCTTGCAGCACAATGTTATTCCATCCGGTTTGCGTTTAGTTGAACCATCATTTATTTTTCAACAGAACAATGACCCCAAACATAGTGTGAATCTACAATTTTTATAGTCATCAAAATACAGAAAATTCTTTGAATGAGAAGGTGTGTCCAAACTTTTGGTCTGTACTTTAAATTTATTTAATTTATACATTGTGATTTTCTGGATTTTATTTTTGATATTCTCTCAATATGAAAAAAAACCTACCCTTAAATTTATAGGCAGCTCATTTCTTTGTCAGTGGGTAAAATTAGCAAGGGTTCAAAGAATTATTTCCTTCACTGTATGATGCAATCACTTTCCCCGGTAACTGACGGATCTATCAGGAGGTTCTGGCCATGAGTGCAGGCTATAGCTAGCATGCCAGCGCAGCAGGAACGCCAGCCCGCTACACTGCCAGCTGTGCCACCATTCATGCTCCTCCATGTTCACTTGGTGTGGAAGAGGAAAGCGATGAAATTCCTGCTTGTATGCCAGGAACTGCACCTTTTTTCGCCAGAATTCTGGAACACAAGCCTTGATAAATGTCCCCCTCTAAATGTTTTGTGTAGATGACAGCAGCTATAATATTGTCATATAGATAAAAGATCTACCTCACAATTTACAGTGAATCGGCACCATTTTTTGAACAAAGTGATAACAGAATTGGAAGCTCATATAAGAAAGCAGTGTATGTGGGTTACACAGATTCAACCTTCACAAAGAAGAAGGAAAGATCCAAGGAAGAAGAACATCTCGGAATACTTGGTAATTGATTTTAGAACATGCATTAAAAAAAGAGTATTATTATGTTCCTTTAACAGTATATAGTAGTAGGATATTTTTTTATTCTGTATATTTGGCCATTGCACACTCTTGTCCTGTATGCTTTGTGCAGTTCTTAGTATCTGCTTATATTTTTGTACATAGGAACAGTGTACAACAACAACTCTTTGAGTGAACGTTCTCTGTAGCACGCTGCAGAACATGTATCCACTATAAAGATTAGTGAAATAAATCTGTTCCTTTTCCTATCTTATGTTTCAGGACCAGTAATTTTGGCCCAAGCAGGAGACATCGTCAAGATCACTTTTAAGAACAAAGCAAGACGTCCATACAGCATTCAGGCTCATGGGGTGAGCTATGCCAAATCCATGGAAGGAGCTTCCTACAACACGGCGAACGTTGCTGAAGGTACAAAGAAAGGCAGTTTTGCTTACTGGTGAACAAAGCGAATATATAAAATTAATTTCTAATTAGGTCAAATGGTGTTATTTTCCATTTTTATTTCATACTTTTATACTACCTCACATTTTTTGCTGAATTAGCTATTGTAGCCTCATCATAAACCCTCTCACAATGTGTAATGTGTCTATGTAGTATACAGCTAAGTATGTTCAGAGCATCTAGAGGATGTCAGTGTCGGGGATCCCTGACATCTAGGCCCCAAGCAATGACATGGGTTGCAATATATGTACATCTGTCCCTGCACCCATGTGATAAAAGACTTGAGTCCAGCAGAACAAGAACTACACTTAGAGAGAAATGACAGAGAACAAGAGTAAGGGACTGCTAAAAAAATGTTGCTCTTTAGTCAGTCATTGGTCAAAGCAATAACCAGTAAATGAAGAACAACAAGGCAATGTTGGGAACGGGTCCTGGATCACTATTTTTTTTGTCAATAAGAAACCCCTTAAAGACTTTTTTAGAGGTTCTCTAGTAATTAAAATTTATTGCCAAATAGATGATCAATGAATGAGTAATCAGCAGGGGTCCACTGCTGACCACCACTCCAATCACACTGTAGAATGAACATGCCCTGCAGATAGGCCATCAAGGTTTATTCCTAGAGAACTTATTCAGCTTAAATTCAGATTAAATATTAATTTTAAATAAGAAAATGTTCTTATTTTTTCTATAATAATACAGAAACACAGTCTTCCCATGTAGTCCCTGGAGAAATATTCACATATGAGTGGGAAGTACCAGACACTGTGGGATCAACTGTCCAAGACCTAAACTGCTTACCATGGCTGTACTACTCTGCAGTTGATGTGGTCAGGGATACAAATTCTGGATTGGTGGGTCCTCTGTTGGTCTGTAAGCATTTAATTAATGACAAACAGGTTAGTATTAATTGTATTACTTTTTTCTACATATTTTAATACAGTATACATATATCCTTTATTATCTTTATCTTCTGAACTTTTTGTAATTAGGAAATCAGTTTATCCATATGTCGATGATTGTTGTGGTAATATGATGAGGACAAAGAAGTTTCAATTTATAACATACCAAAATGTCAAGTGCCCGCTGTTTTTTTGAATAGTAATGTGCACTTGAGTAATAATACAAAATTAACTGTTATCAGTACAGTTGTACATTCTGGGGTTTGGTATTTGGCCATATGAAAGAAAAATGTATTTGGTCCTATAGAAAAGTATTTGATGTGATTGTAAAAATATTTTCATGTGGTTGCAGAGAGGAGTTGCTCACAATTATTTCATGATGCCTAATGTATTTGATGAAAATAAAAGCTGGTACCTGGCAGAAAATATAGCACAATTTACAAAAAACCCCAATACTGTAAACCCAGAAGATCCAGATTTTCAGGAATCCAACATGATGCACTGTGAGTATTTACTTAGATGTACTATTCAGCTATAAACTATTATATAGTTTATATTAATTTATAGTAAGATTTGCTTTTTCATGCAAGATATAGAGGGGGATCCTAATGGAACCACTAGTGCAGATGTGAAACTAACATGCAGCTTTTAAACTAAAATAGCAATGGATCATAAAGGAAGCAAGCTTTTGTATCCTCATTTAGATACCCCCCTTAAAACCAAATACCAAAAATATTTCCATGGGCCTTAACATAAATTTTTGCTTACTCACCATTATATTTATATATTTTGATACTTGGCCTATTTTCTTGGCTCCAGATCCATATTATGTGTAGACCTCCTCTATCTCTTGCTTCAATAAAATCCAGGGCATTAATAAAGTCCAAGCGTCAAAACAGGGAAGTGCAAGCCCTGCGTTTCCTAAAATCTCTGTTCTTGCCTAGTTGTCGGCCCTGTGCTAAATCACAGGCAACAACTGGGTTGTGGTCCCTACCCCAGATAAGTGTACAGTGCTGAAAGATAGAGCAACAAACAATAAGCCAAATTACATGAGGTACAATAAGGCATGAAGTACAAAATCGTAAGACAAAAGAACAGTCAAGGTTCAGCAGAGTAATTTAGAATATCATAGGAGCCAAAAAGACAAAGTTAGTAGTAGACACAGGTGTATTAAATAAGCAGGTGCAAATAGAGCGATTTGATGGTATCCCTCCAGCCATCCCTGGCGGACTGTCACTCTACTTGGCACCTGAGAAGTCATCTCAGAGAGATAACTGACTGTAGCCTGAACTGTAAATCTGCAGAAACTTGCTCCAGCAAAAACCAAGAATCAAAGAAGATGCATGAGGAGTCTAGTCAGAGACACCTAGGCAATGAGGTTTCAATAATATTCAGCTGTTTTTCTCACGGAGTAAAAGTTATTTGCAACCAAAGCCCAAATACCTTGATTTTTTTTTAATTTAATGGATATGTCAACATAGTAAAGCAAACGGCATTGGTTCTGGAGAGGTGCTGTCTTCAGAAGGTCTCTTAAAGCAACCGTATGGATGTGCAACGGAGACAAGAGACAAAAGAGAGAGACAGGTGCCCTGACCTTGTGAGGTAGTCTTAACTAGCGGGCTGTATGTAAGGTGCAGAAATATGCACACCGGCGGCCAATGGTCCCTTGGAATCCGCAGGTCCCGTTCCAGTCAACGGAGTTGCAGAGATTCGATGGAAGCACCCAACAGGTAAGATAAGGGATATTCTGGCGCTAAGTGGTTCCAGGATACTTCACTTATGTAGTATAATTCAAAGGAATTTTATTGGAAATATAAAACAAATACGTGCTACGCGTTTCAGCTCAGTACATGAGCCTTCGTCAGGTCTAGTGTCCTGGATCCACACTGGATCCACTAGATGAAAAGTAAAGAAGGAGAAATCACATCTAACTAATATTTAAATTTTTTTTATAAAGATACAAAATATACAAATAAATACTCTATCCAGCGCAAGATATATTATGTTCTTGTAAGTTTGTTTTAATATTGTGCCCTCTAAACAGCTATCAATGGATATATGTATGGGAACCAGCCCGGGCTAGACATGTGTAGGGGAGAATCAATACGATGGCACATGCTGGGACTAGGCACAGAGGTGGACATGCATGGAATCCACTTCACGGGAAATACCATTGACATCCGAGGGACTACAAGGGATGTGGCAGGATTATTTCCACACATCTCCTACTCAGTTATGATGACCCCCGACAATGAAGGTAAGAAGTCACAGGGCTTAAATTGATAACCATATGTAGCTATTGGGGCAACATTTACTTACAATTTGGACATTTCACAAAAGTGCATGTCTGTGTATACTGCTGGTGCGGGATTACTAAGAGTCGTGAACCAGAAATCCTGAATTGTCGCTTCCCGCTCAGGTCGCACAGGAGAGTACACCCATCTTTGTGTTGGGTCACCTTTAACATAGGGCGTGCAACACAAGATTGAAAGTTGTCGGAGTTGTCGGAGAGTTGTGGTCAAGAGTCGGACTTTCCGACGCACGCCCTCTAATCTGTGTTGCATGGAGGACGCGAAGCCTGAGCCTCAAAAGGGCTTAGTGTGACACAAATAGGCAGGCAGACACCTTAAATACCTCCTGCAAGCCATGTAGCCTGAAGAACGTGCACAGTCCGACACAAAGTACAGTGCGACCCTTATAAATGTGCCCCCTTTGTCGTGCACACTGCATCTATGTGTGCAGATTATCAGTGTCTGAAGTCCAATATTTATTCTCAGGTTGCCCCTGCAAACATCACAGCTCCCCTGTTAAATATTCATGAGTCAAGTTAAATTGAAAAGCTGAGCTTTAATTGTTTGATTACTGTCCTATGGTGTCCATCCATATTAACCAGAGAGATTATATCTCGCAAGAGGAAAAAAAATGAAAGTTGCACAGAATAGTTAAGAAATAATTACATTCATATAAATTAACACAAAGCATTATTCTTGAATGTAGACATTTCCTCCTATAACATGCCCATATTTTATACCCTCTAAATTTTCAATGACAGGCATATAGTGGGAAGGAGAAAGTACTCAGTACCCCTTTTTAAATTTTCAACTCTTTGTTTCATTGCATCCAATGAAAAGTTTAATTTTTTTTTGCTCTTAACGTACACCCCTGCAACTTATTGCAACAAAAAAAAGAAATGTAGAATATATTTGCAAATCATTTTAAACTACAAAACCTGAAATATCACAGAACCTTTGCCTTGACACTCCTATTTAACTAAATGCTGTCATTTCCCTCTGATCTTTCCTTGACATGGTCCCCTGGTCATTGATTCATACCCCTGCTCGTTGATAGAAGCCAGCTTTTGGAGCTAGTCAACAGCCAGGAGTCCTTCTTGGGAATGAATGCACATGTTTTTCAACACACTGGATTTGGGATCTCCTGGCATTCTCCTGGCAAGATCCTCTCCATTTCTCTCAGTTGATGATGACGTTTGTTCGAAGCCATTTAACTACTCCTAGAGACAGGGATGCTCGTCGGAGCTCAATTGGGGTTAGGTGCGCGGGTTCTGGCGTGGCCGTTCAAGAAATGTGTCACAGAATTGTGTCTAGGGCCCACTGCTCAGTATTTTTAAGCTTATGCCTAGGATCATTGTATGTGTTGGCAGGTGAAACCCTGTCATGCCACAGTACTGAGGTCGGTTAGGTAATTGGAAGAGGAGATTTCATACGGGAATATCTTGTTCTTGGCCAATTTTCTTCCTTCATTTGCACCCGGACATCCGGGTCTCCATCATGATGCGGAAATGTATTGGGCAGTGGATGCAGTGTGTGGTTTCTCTCCTACACTACCACTTAAAATTAACACCAGAAAGTCAATCTCATGGCTTATATGTCTTGCACTTCTGGTCGGCAAACTCTGCAAAAATCTTTGGACTGGTGGAGGCTGCAGTGCTTAGTGTGGCTTTGTGAACATTCTCCCGTTTTCCCTACTGCATCTTGGAGCTCAGCCACAGTGACTTGTTGGTTCTTTTTTTTAACTCCATCACCAGGCTCTTCTCCCATGATGTAGTTCGGCTGGACAGCCAGGTTGAGGAGAGTTTTGTCGTCCCAACATTTTGAACATCAAGAACTAAGAAGGGCCACCCTGTGCTCTTAGGAATCTCTGAGTGCTGCAGAATATTTTTGTCAAAGTGGCCAGATCTGTGCTGGTTGCCATTTTTGTCTCTGAGGTCCTTGGTCCACAGAGTTTTTTGAGCCACTCTTTGTTACTTTAGTTGTGTGCTTTAGGATCATTGGCATGTGGAAATTATAAAAGCCAAGTGATGAGCCCACATGGGCTGAATACAAAAAGAGAGATTTTAAGTATGATATTTTTAGCGTAATTAAGTATCTAAGTTAAAAACTTGTAATTCAAAGATTTCTCTCTCCGATTGATATAGTAAGTTACTAGTAAATTTCATGGTGTAGCATGTGCCCAGAAGTGTTCAGGTTTTTTATTAACGCTAAAAGTTTTAGCCGACATATTTAGGATATAACCGGAAAATTGCATTGAATGTTTTCTGGTTCAGAAATATGTTTCAATCTTTGCTTACATCAAAGGACGTAGGGCGCTACATTCGAACGTTGGGTACGTATATACGGCCGCCGTACATACATCCCATAGGGGACACGCAAATGGGCGCACGGAGTCGGTACAGTGAGCACACTCGGGACATGGTCCTAGCTCTCCCCGATTATTGCAACTGGCGCATGTATCTCTATGGGGGAGGGGCGGGGGCAAGCAGCGCTCACCCCTCCTCTCTCCCGGGCCCCGATGTCAGTGGCAGGCAAACGTTAGGTGGAATGTAGCCTTAGGCTGTCCAGTGTCAGGGAGGTTTCTTCCCCAGCACGGTGTAGCATCTTAGTGTACACTGGTTACTAACGGTAGTGACGTTCTCGCCTGTCTTAAGTTGGTAGGTTGTGAGGACGCCAAAGTAGAAGCAAGGGAAAGCAATGGCGATGCAGAACAGCGCCGCAATGCACACCTTGCAAACCCCCTGGTTATACCCTCACTTCTTCGCTGGTTATTTACATATTTTTAACTTTCGGATGAAAAAAGAGTATGCTTTTATAGGTGGGGCAGCACCTTTTTGCTTGGCTGTAAAAATACTTATGACCATCGGATGTCCTATTTCTTGGTTTAATATATTAACAACACAAAATTCTATATTTCTTTCTTTTTTGGTCAAGGTCGGTCACGACAAGTGAACATTAATGACAAAAAAAGAAGTAACTTTTCATCCCCTACCAATGGCGTGCAATGAAAATCTTCACTTTCCTTGCTCCCCCGAAGCAAGCGCCAGCAGCGTCTTTTTTTTTCTTCACTTTTTTTGGCAATCCGTATGAGGGGTTATAGGCCACAAGGGACATCAAAAATCTCTGTCACATATGCAGTTGGATGTCCATGCTATGATCTTTTGATGACCTATAACGCCCCTAACACTTGTATCAGTCATCGTCTTCATTGCACTGCATTATGCTAAGACCCAAACCATCAGGAGGAGTGACTGGTTCTCTTAGAATACTAAGGTTTAAGATATGTAACATATTTGAGATAGAACCTAGAACAGCATTGAGTTGCTTGTTTTAGTGTTTACTTCTTCTCTGGAGAATGCACCGATCTGTAACAGGTTATACTGTTAGATGACATCTGCAATTTAATCATCAAATTAGATTAAAACAGATTATAGGACAACATATTAATTTATGATCGATACAAATATATCTCTATCAATCTATGGTTCTTGGCATAGCGCTCTTATGAATATTGTATAAAGTCACCTCTTTCTTCATGGTGGGTGTGAATTTTCATGCTCCCAGGTTTGTTTGAAGAATAATCCCATTCAACTCCTTCTGTCTGTGAAGTAATGTCATAGGTGTGTAGGGAAAAATCACTCATCCGAGATATCGTTGTTGTACATGACTTAAACCCTGTATGCTGTCTCATTCCTCCTGTGTTGTAAAGGTCCTGTGGTATCATTCAACAATGACAAAGTGCCCTAAAAGCACAAAAAAAAACAATTTTTTTTGTAATGGGGAATTATAATGATGTTGAGATGGGGGGCAACAGAGGCAGAGAAGGGTAATTGTTATAAAGTTAAATTGGAACCATTTGGAACAGTTGATGTGTCTATTTACTCTTGTATGAAAATATGCTGTAATAAAATACATTAAATAATGGCCAAAATCACTACAATGTCTAAAAAATAATAATATGTGTGATCATTTTAATATTTCCACTGATCACACATCTCCTACTCAGTTATGATGACCCCCGACAATGAAGGTAAGAGCAGGAAATATTAAAATGATCACAATATTAAATTATTTTGTTAGACATTGTAGTGAATTTTGCATTATTAAATGTATTTTTAAAGCAGATATTTTACATCATAGAGGTAATATACACATCAATGTTCCAAATGGTCCAATTTAACTTTATAACATTACCCAATCTTCTTGCCTCTGTTTCCCCCCTCTCAACATCATTATAATCCCATTACAAAAAAATTGTTTTTTTTTTGTCTTTTTAGGCACTTTTCATGTTGAATGTATGACCACAGACCATTACACAGGAGGAATGAGACAGCAGTACAGGGTTAAGTCATGTACCAAACAGATACCTCGGATAGGATTTTTCCATACACGCACCTATTACATTGCAGCAGAAGAAGTTGAATGGGATTATTCTTCGAACAGAACCTGGGAGCATGAGATGTACACACACCATGAAGAGAGGTGACTTTATACAATATTCATAAGAGCTGCTAATGCCAAGAACATAGATTATAGAGATATATTTGTATCATCATAAATTAATATGTCGTCCTATAATCTATTTTTAATAAATTTGTGATTAAATTGCCATGAATGTCATCTAACTAGTATAACCTGCTTACATGACAGGTCGTTTCCTACAGAGCAGTAAACACTAAAACAATCAAGTCAATGCATGTTCTATGTTCTATTCTCAAATATGTTATACATATCTTAACCCTTAGTATTCTTAAAGAGAACCAGTCACTCCTCCTGATGTTTGTCTTAGCTAATAATTGCATTGAAATGAAGCATCATGATGAATACAAGTCGTTATGGGCGTTACTAGGGTCATAAAAGATCAGTAGCATGGACATCCAATGCATATGTACAGAATTTTTGAGTGTCCATTTGTGTGCATAACCCCCTCATACGTATGCCAAAAATAAGTGAAGAAAAAAAAGACGCTGCTGGCGCTGCTTCGGGGGAGCAAGGAAAGTGAGATTTTTCATTGCAGCCAATTGTTTAAATATATTCAGCTGTTTTCTAACGGAGTAAAGTTATATTTGCAACCAAAGCCGCAAACTACTGATTTTTTTTTAATTTAATGGATATTCCAAAATTAGTAACAGAAACGGCCATTGGTTTGGAGAGTGGTGCTGTCTTCAGAAGTCCTTAAAAACAACCGGAATGGATTTTGCAAAGGAGAACAGAGACAAAGGAGGACAGGGTTCGCTGACCATCGTGAGTAGTCTACTAGACGTGCTGTTATGTAGGTGCAGAAATAGCAGCACCGGCGGCCGATGGTCCTTGGAACCGCAGGTCCGTTCCAGTCAACGGAGTGCAGAGAATCGAATGAAGCACCCAACAGGTAAGATAAGGAATGTTGTGCGTAAGTGGTTCCAGGAACTTACTTATGTACGTATAATTCAAAGAATTTTAGTTGGAAATATAAAACAAATCATTGCTACGCATTTCGCTCAGTACATGAGCCTGTCGTCGGTCTAGTGTCCTTGGATCCACACCTGGATCCACTAGATGTAAATAAAGAAGGAGAAACACATTCTAACTCTATTTAAAGTTTTTTTTTAAAGAACAACATAAAACTAAATAGCTTATCCGCGCAGATATATTATGTTCTGTGTAAGTTGTGTTGTTAATATTCGTGCCCTCTAAAACGCTAATCCCAATGGATATGTATGGGAACCAGCCCGGCTAGACGTGTGAGGGAGAATCACTACGATGCACATGTCTTGGACTAGGCACAGAGGTGGCATGTCATGGAATCCACTTCACGGCAATACCATTGAATCAGAGGGACACAGGATGTGCAGATTATTTCCACACATCTCCTCTCAGTATGATGGACCCCCGACAATGAAGGTAAGATCAGGAAATATTAAAATGATCACCATATAATTATTTTGTTAGACATTGTAGTGAATTTTGGCCATTATTAAATGTATTTTAAGCAGCTATATTTTACATCAAGACGTAAATGTACACATCATGTTCCAAATGGTTCCAATTTAACTTTATAACATTACACCTGTCTCTGTGCCTCTGTTTGCCCCCCAATTCTCAACATCATTTATAATCCCCATTACAAAAAAATTGTTTTTTGTTTGTCTTTTAGGCACATTTGGTTCATTGTTGAATGATGACCACAGGACCTTAACACCAGGAGGAACTGAGACAGCAGGTACAGGGTTAAGTCATGTACAGAACAGATATCTCGGATGAGTGATTTTCCCTACACGAACTTATATTACATTCACAGACAGAAGTGAGTTGAATGGGATTTTCTTCAACGAACCTGGGAGCATGAAAATGTACCCCACCATGAAGAAAGAGGTGGATTTATACAATATTTCATAAGAGCTCTAATGCCCAAGACCATAGATTATAGAGATATATTTGTTCGATCATAATTATATGTCGTCTATAATCTGTTTTTAATACTAATTTGTGATTAAATTGCAGATGTCATCTAATAGTATACCTGCTTACAGATCGGGTCATTTCACAGAGAAGAAGTAAACACTAAAACAACAGTCAATGCATGTTCCTAGTTCTATCCAATATTTACCTATCTTAAACCTTAGTATCTAAGAGAAACCATCACTCCTCCTGATGTTTGGGGTCTTAGCAATAATGCCTGCAATGAAGATCCATGCTGATACAAGTCGTTAGGGTCGTTATAGGGTCTCCAAAAGACAGTAGCATGGACATCCACTGCATATGTGACAGGAGATTTTTGAGTGTCCTTGTGGCCTTAACCCCCTCATACGGATTCCAAAAAAAGATGAAGAAAAAAAAGACGCTGCTGGCGCTGCTCGGGGGAGCAAGGAAAGTGAGATTTTCATTGCACGCCATTGGTAGGGGGGATGAAAAAGTTATTCTTTTTTTGTTCATTAATGTTCACTTGCTGCCGACCTTGACCAAAAAGCAAGAAATATAGAATTTTGTTGTTGTTAAGTATATTAAACCAAGAAATAGATCATGGTCATAAGTATTTTTAAAGCCAAAGCAAAAAGGTTGCTGCCTCCACCTATAAAAGCATCTCTTTTTTCATCCAAAGGTTTAAAAATACTGTAAATAACCAGGCGAAGAAGGTGAGGGTATAAGCAAGGGGGTTTGCAGGTGTCTGTCGGCGTTTCTGCATCGTCCATTGCTTTCCCTGCTTGCTTACTTTGGCGTCCCACAACCTACCAACTTAGACAGGCGAGAACGTCACTACCGTTAGTAACCAGTACTAAGAGTGCTACCGGTGCTGGGGAAGAAACTCCCTGACACTGGGACAGTCGTAAGGCTTACATTCACACTAACGTTTGCCTGCCATGACATCGGGCCCGGGGAGCAGGAGGGGTGAGCGCTGCTTGCCCCCGCCCCTCCCCATAGAGATACATGGCGCCATGCAATAATCCGGGAGAGCTAGACCATTGTCCAGCACGTGTGCTCACTGTACCGATCCGTGCTCCCATTTGCTGTCGCCTATGGGATGTATGTACGGCGGCGTATATACGTACCCCAACGTTCGTTGAATGTACGCCCCTACGTCCGCTGTATATGTAAGCAAAGATTGAAACAATTTCTGAACCAGAAAACATATCAAGATTTTCCGTGGTTAATCCTAATAATGTCCGGCTAAAAACTTTTAGCGGTTAATAAAAAACCTGAACACGTCTGGGCAATGCTACCCATGAAATTTACTAGTACATTTACTATATCAATCGAGAGAGAGAAATCTTGTGAATTACAAGTTTTTAACTTATATTGAAGATAACTTAATTCACCTTTAAAAAAATATCCATACGTCATTTTTGTATTCACCACAGTGGGTCACTCACATTGGCGTTTCTTATATTTCCAACATGCCCAATGATCCTAAAGCCACAAACTAAAGTAACAAGAGTGGCTCAGAAAAACTCGGTGACCAAGGACCTCAGAGACAAAAATGGCACCAGGCACAGATCTGGCCAACTTTGCAAATTAATACGTTCTGCAGCACTCAGAGATCCTAAGTAGCACAGGTGGCCTTCTTAGTTCTTGAATGTTAACGAAGTGGTGGGACGACCATAACTCTCCTCAACCTGGCTGTCACAGCCGAACTACATCATGGGAGAAGAGCCTGGTGATGAGGTTAAAAAAAGAACCAACAAGTCACTGTGGCTGAGCTCCGAAGATTGCATAGTAGGAAAAACGGGAGAATGTTCACAAAGCCAACACACACGCAGCCTCCACATCCAAAGATTTATCTGCAGAGTTTGCCGACCAGAAGTGCAAGACATATAAAGCCATGAAGATTGAACTTTTGGTGTTAATTTTAAGTGGTAGTGTAGAGAAATAGCCACACACTGCCCTCACACTGCCAATACATTTCCAGCATCAATGTATGGAACACGGATGTCCGGGTGCAAATGAAGGAAGAAAATTGGCCAAGAACAGAGTATTTTCCGTATGAAAATTCTCTCCAATACCTACCCCGACCTCAACTGGGCTGACGGGTTCACCTGGCCAACAAACAATGATCCTAGGCAATAAAGCTTAAAAATACTGAGCAGTGGGCCCCAGACACAATTCCTGTGACAATTCTTGACTGGCCAGACCAGAACCCGGCACCTAAACCCACATTGAGCATGCTCTGGAGTCTCTCTAGGACTGTTAAATGGCTTCAACCAAACGTCATCATCCAACTGAGAGAAACTGGAGAGGATCTTGCCAGGAGGAATGCCAGGTGATCCCCAAATCCAGTGGTTGAAAACATGTGCATTCATTCCCAAGAAGACATCCTGGCTGTTACTAGCTCCAAAAGCTGGCTTCTACTCAACTGAGCAAGGGGTACTGAATCAAATGACCAGGGACATGTCAAGAAGATCAGAGGAAATGGACAGCATTTCTAGTTTAAATAGGAGTGTCCAAAGCAAAGGGTTCTGTGATATTTCAGTTGTTGTAGTTTAAATGATTTGCAAATATATCTACATTTCTTTTTTTTGTTTCAAGTAAGTTGCAGGGGGTGGTACGTAAGAGCAAAAAAAATTAAACTTTTCATTGGCTGCAATGAAACAAAGAGTGAAAATTTAAAAGGGGTCTGATTACTTTCCCTTCCCACTATATGCCTGTCATTGAAAATTTAGAGGGTAATAAAATATGGCATGTTTATAAGGGAAATGTATACATCAAGAATAATGCTTTGTGTATAATTTTATATGAATGTAATTTATTTCTTAACTATTCTGTGAAACTTTCATTTTTTCCTTCTTGGAGATATAAATCTCTCCTGGTTAATATGGATGGACACATAGGGACAGATTATCAAACCAATTAAAGCTCAGCTTTCATTTTACTAGTGCTCATGAATATTTTAAAGGGGAGCTGTGATTGTTTGCCATGGGCAACTGAGAATATTCTGACTTTCAGACAGCTTGATAAATCTGCACCATAGCATGATAGCAGTGTGCATCACAATGGGGCACATTTACTAAGGGTCGCACATTGTACTTTTGTCGGACTGTGCACGTTCTTCATGGCTACAATGGCTTGCAGAGGTATTTAAGAAGTGTCTGCACTGCTATTGTGTCACACTAACCCTTTTGAGGCTCAGCTTCGCTGGTCTCCATGCAACACAGATTAGAGGGCGTGCTGTCGGAAGGTCCGACTGACCGACAACTCTCCGACAACTCCGACAACTTTCAAATTGTGTTGCACGCCCTATGTTAAAGGTGCACCACAAAAAAGATGGTGAACTCTGTCGGACCTGAGCGGGGAAGCGACAGATTCAGGATTTCTGGTTCACGATCTTAGTCAATCGCCGCACGCAGCATTATACACAGACAATGCACTTTTAGTGAAATGTCCAAATTTGTAAGTAAATGTGCCCCAATAGCTACACTATGGTTATCATTAAGCCATGTGACTATGACATGACTGAGACTGATTGTTATCACTGGCACTACACAATGACTGTAAGCAGACTTCTTGAAAATTGTAAGATGTAATAGAGAAAGTTCATTTATAAATAACCCTTTCATCCTAAAGCTGTTCAGGAGCCTCTTGATATACATGAACTATATCAAGTCTGTAGTGCAGTGGCTTATGGTTGGTATTATCCTATAACATTCTCTGTTGTGTCTTTGTTATTTTTGGCAACACACAATACAAGATTTATATCCCCTAATCCTTCTGTTTCCTCAAAGCCCAGGAGATGTCTTTCTAAATAAAACAAGGACCTCCATTGGTTCAAAATATAAAAAAGCTGTTTACCGGGAATACACTGATGCAACATTCACAATACAAAAAGAAAGGACTGGAAACCGAGAGCATTTGGGTATTCTAGGTAAGCAAGAAGGCTGTGGTTTTTATCTTATGGATGTTTTTGCCTCTTATTCATGTGTGGTAGATGTCACCAAGGAGTTAAAGGATTTTTTTTTAAGTGCACTGTTATAGGGAACCTGTCGCCACATTTTCACAAATACAGCAGGTGGCTGTAGCTATTTTTAGCTAAAAATTGTTACCTTCAGATCCCCAAATAAACAACATTACAAGTTTACCTGGTATCCAAGGTTATCTATAGCGAGTGGCGGGGGGTGTGGCCTCCGGCTGAATCCAGCAACTTATCCCTATGCAGCAGTAATGTCATGTGACCAGGGTTAAATCATATCAGGTCCTTTAGCCTCCTAACATTATCAAACTGTGCACCAACTTGAACATTCCCAAGGGCTACTACAACGTAATGAGTCGAAGGACTCTACTCCTGAGCACTCCATCAGCTTGAGCTTCCTTGATTTTATTCATATATAACCCTCATTTTTTTGGCTGTACGTGTTAGGGGTTATACACACAAATGTACCCCAATAAATTCCTTACATATGCATGTGTGACCCCCTGATCTGATCTTTTATGACCCTGTCCGCCGCATGCCTACTTGTAGTCATCATGATGCTTCTTTGCAATTCAATTCCAATTAGCTAAGGACAAACACATTAGGCGTGCTGTTCTCTTTCCCGCCTCCTACAGGTCCCGCTCTGGTCTCCCCTCTTTGGAGACATCGCCCCTAGCCCTGCATATGCCTTGAATTTGTTTAAGTTTTTACTGCTCTGTCGGTAAACTACCTGTCATTAGCCCGGTATACTAGTTTGATGACATTCATGGCAATTTAATCACCAAATTTATTTAAAAATAGATTATAAGGACTCCATATTAATTCATTGGATGATACCAATCTCTTGTCTCTTATCCTCTACTGTTCTTGGTGCCTGTCCCTCTCTTTATTACCTCTTGTCTATCAGTCACCTCTCTTCATTGTGTGTTACATCTCATGCTCCCAAGTTCTGTTCGAAGATAATCCCTATCACGCTTCTGCTGCAATGTATAGTGTGCGTGTATGGAAAAGCCTATCCGAGGTCTCTGTTTGGTAAATGATTTAACCCTGTCGCGGCTGTCTCATTCCCCTTTCTGTGTAATGGTCCTGTGGTCATACCTTCAACATAAAAGTTGCCTAAAAAGACACAAAAAAAAACAATTGTTTTTTCGTAATGGGATTATAATGTGTTTAGAGGGGGGGAAACAGAGGCCCGCCGCTTGGGTCCTCGTTCTCCGCGGTTCCCATCTGCCCCGGTCCATCGGTGCCCTCTTGTCTTTCCCGTACTGTGCCACTATTCGAGCCCCGTGCACACAATGCTGTAAACACACAACCACCAATCTGCACTCTCCTACTAAAAAACCCCACCCACACCCCCCACCCGAGATACTTGGAATTGGGGATATGTCCTTTTACAGAGCCCACAAGATCTTCACATGATCAGTTTGGTCAAGACACCTCATAGACTTTTGAACATTGATGTCTATATTACCAATCTATGATATGTAAAATATATCTGCTTAAAAATACATTTAATTCATAATAACAAAAATGTCACACACTTGCCTCCCCCCCAGACATCGCATATTATGATTCTTCTTTAATATTTCCTCTTCTTACCTGCATTGTCGGGGGTCAATCTAACTGAGTAGGGATTGGTGGAATAATCCGCCACATAAATCCCTTGTTGGTCCCTCGGATTCCATGGTCTTTCTCCTTCGTTGGGATTCTCATTCAATTCCACCTCTCTATACTTTGCCTCTCTTCCCAATCCTGGTTCGCCGTATACTTCTTTATTCTTCTACTCCCAACCCCTTATCTATCCCTGCTATTTTCCCAATCCCTCTCAGTCCCTATGCCTCCTTTTACTATTGGTCCCCCCTCATTCGCAACCCGCCCTTCCCCGGCCTCTCCTCTCATCCTTAAAAGCCTGGATTGAGTATTTTATTTGATAATTTTGTTCTTTAATTAAAAATGTAACTATTAGTTAGATGTGAATTTCTCTTCTTACTTTTCAATCTATGGATCCAGTATGGATCCAGGACACTAGACCTGATGTCCTACGAATCTCATGTACTGAGCTGAAACGCGTAGCACTATTTGTTTTTATACTTCCAATAAAATTCCTTGAATTATACTACATACGGGAAGTGTTCCTGGTCCACTTGACGTCAGATTATCCCTTATCTTACCTGTTTTGTGTTCTTCCATTGAATCTCTGCCACCCATTGACTGGGAACGGTACCCCCCCACACCCAAAACCACCACCTGACCCTAACCCTGGGCGGATCCAAGGGACCATTGGCGCCGGTGGTGCATATTTCTGCACCTTACATCAGCCCCTAGTTAATACTACATCACAAGTCTGGCAACCTGTCTCTCACATCTTTTGTCTCTTGTCTCCGTGCACATCCATACGGTTTGCTTTAAGAGACCTCTAAGACGCACCTCCTCCATAACAATGCCTTTTTGCTTTACTAATTTGACATACCATTAAATTTAAAAAAAATCAAGGTATCTTCTGGCTTGGGTTCCAAATAAACTTTTTACTCCATGAGAAAAACAGCTGACTATTAATTTTTTTTGTTTGTAAAAACCTCATTGCCCTCGTGTCCTCTGACTCCTCATTCCACTTCTTTGATTCTTGGTTTTTGCTGGCTGGCAGTTCTATTGGGTAGGAAGTTCTGCAAGAGGCTATTTGATTGTAATCAGTTATCTCTCTGAGATGACATCTCAGGTGGAAGTAGAGTGACAGTCACCAGGAGATGGCTGCAGGAATGCCATCTATTCACTTCTATTGAGGCGCCCTGCTTATTTAATACAAACCTTTTCTACTACTAACTCTTTCTTTTTGGGCTCCTATATATGCTAAAATACTCTGCTGAAGCACCTTGACTGTTCTTTTTGTCTTACCGATTTTGTACTTCCTCACCAATGCCTTATTGTACCTCATGACTGTTGGCTTATTGTTTGTTGCTCTATCTTTCAGCACTGTACACTTATCTGGGGTAGCACACACCCCGTTGTTGCCTGTGATTTTAGCACAGGGTCGCACTAGGCAAGAACAGAGATTTTAGGAAACACAGGGCTTGCACACCCTGTTTTGACACTTGGACTTTATTAATGCCCTGGAATTTATTGAAGCAAGAGATAGAGGAGGTCTCCATATAATATGGCTCTGAGCCCAAGAAATAGTCCAAGTTCAAAAGAATAATATAATTTGTGAGTAGCACACATTTTGTTAAGGCCATGGAAATATTTTTGGTATGTGGTTTTAAAAGGTGGGTATCTCATGAGGATCAAAAGCTTGCTTCCTTTATATCCTTGCTATTTTAGTTTAAGCGGCATGTTGTTGTCACATCTGTACTAGTGGTTCCATTAGGATCCCCCTCCTATATCTTGCTAAAAGCAAATCTTACTATAAATTAATATAAACTATATAATAGTTTAATAGCTAATAGTACATCTAAGTAAAGTACTCCAGTGCATCATTTTGATTCCTGAAAATCTGGATCTTCTGGGTTACGGTATTAGGGGTTTTTTTGTATTGGTGCTATATTTTCTATTTCTGCCAGTACCAGCTTTTATTTTCATCAATCCATTAGGCATCATGAAATAATTGTGAGCACTCCTCTCTGCAACCCCATGAAAATAATTTTTTACGATCACATCAATACTTTTCTATAGGCCAAACACATTTTTCTTTCAGAGGGCCAAATACCAAACAACCAAACCTCCGAATGTACAATTTAACTGATACAGTTAATTTTGTATTATTACTCAAGTGCCATTACTAGTCAAAAAAACAAGCGGGCCCTTGACCATTTGGTTGTTATAAAAATTGAAACTTCTTATGTCCATCTATTACACACAATCATCGACTCATGGGATAAACTGATTCCTAATCACAAAAAGTTCAGAACACGATAAAGATAATAAAGATATATGTATACTGTATTAAAATATGTAACAAAAAGTATTAAACTAATACCAACCTGTTGTCATTAATAAATGGCTTACAGACCACAGAGGACCCACCAATCCAGAATTTGTATCCCTGACCACATCACTGCAGAGTAGTAAGCCATGGTAACAGTTTAGTCTTTGGACAGTTGATCCCACAGTGTCTGGTTCTTCCCCCTCATAATGTGAATTTTCTCCGGACTACATGGGAAGATGTGTTTCTGTATTATTATAGAAAAAATAAGAAAATTTTCTATTTAAAATATAATTTATCTGAATTTAAGCTGAATAAGTTCTCTAGGAAAAACCATTGATGCCTATCTGCAGGGGCAGTTCCATCTACCGTGTGGATGGAGTGGTGTCCGCAAGTAGAACCCTGCAGATTACTCATTCATTGCTCATTCTATTTGGCAATAATTTTAATTATACTAAGAACCTCTAAAAAGGTCTTTAGAAGGTTTTCTTATTTGCCAAAAAAAATAGTGATCCAGGATCCGTTCCCAACATTGCTTTGTTGGTCTCATTTACTGGTTATTGCGTTCACCAATTACTGACTAAAGAGCAAACATTTTTTTTGAGCAGTCCCTTACTCTTGTTCTCTGTCCCATTTCTCTCTAAGTGTAGTCTTTTCTGCTGGACTCAAGTCTTTAGCACACGGGTGCAGGGACGATTTACATATTTGCACCCCCATTTCATTGGCTTTTGGGCCTAGATGTCAGGGACCCCGACACGACATCCCTAGATGCTCCACTTCTTAGCTGTATACTACCTAGACACATGACACATTGGTGAGAGGGTTTATATGAGGCTACAATAGCTAATTCAGCAAAAATGTGAGGTAGTATAAAAGTATGAAATAAAATGGAAATAACACCATTTTGACCTAATTAGAAAGTAATTTTATATATTCGCTTTGTTCACCAGTAGCAAAACTCCACTGCCTTCTTTTGTACCGTCATTCAGCAACGTTGGGCCGTGTTGTAGGGAAGCTCCTTCCATGGATTTTGGCATTAGCTCACCCCATGACTTAATGCTGTATGGTACGTCTTGGTGCTTGGGTCTTTACAAAGTGATCTTGACGCTGTCTCCTGCTTGGGCCAATTACTGTCCTGAAACATAAGATAGGAAAGGAACAGATTTATTTCCTAATCTTTATGTGGGATCTTGTTCTGCATCTGCAAGCGTGCTACGAGAACGTTCACGCAATCAAAGAGTTGGTTGTTGTTACACTGTTTCCTATGTACAAAAATATAATCTTATACAAGACTTACGCACAAAGCATACAGGACAAGAGTGTGCAATGCCAAATATACAGAATAGAAAAAATAGCCGACTACGTATATACGTAAAAAAGGAACATAATAATACCTGTTTTAATGCATAGTCTCAATAATTATACCAAGTATCCCAGAGGTTTCTTCTTCCTTGGATCTTCCTTCTTCTTTTGAGGTTGAATCTGTGTAACCCACATACCACTGCTTTCTTTATGAGCTTCATTCTGCTATCACTTTTGTTTCAAAAATGGTGCCGATTCACTGTAATGTGAGGTAGATCTTTTATCATATGACAATATTATAGCTGCTGTCATCTACACAAAACATTTAGAGGGGGACATTTATCAATATCAAGGCTTGTGCCCCAGCATCTCCAGGCGAAAAAAGTTGCAGTTTTCCTGGCATACAACAGGACTTTCATCGCTTTCCTCTTCTATGCCGCCTCCACCCAGTTAACATGGAGGAGCATGAAGGTGGCACAGCTGGCATGTAAGCGGGCTGTGGCGTTCCTGCTGCCTGGCATGGCTAGCTATAGCCTGCACTCCATTCAGGCCAATCCTGGCCAGAACTGCCCACAGCGCAACCACTGCGGTTTATTATTATCAGGATGCCAGAACCTCCTGACAGATCCGAATCAGTTACCGGGGAAAGTGATTGCAATCAATACAGTGAAAGGAAAAAATTTTTTGAAAACCCTTGCTAATTTTACACCAAAACCCACTGACAAAGAAATGACGCCTATAAATTTACGGGTAGGTTTTTTTTTCACTTGAGAGAAGATCAACATAAAATCCATAAATCACAATGTACAATTAATATTTAAAGTACAGACCAAAAGTTTGGACACACCTTCGCATTCAAAGAATTTTCTGTATTTTGATGACTAAAAAATTGTAAATTTCACACTTTTTGGGGTCATTGTCTGCTTCGGGGGAGCAAGGAAAGTGAGATTTTTCATTGCAGCCAATTGGTAAGATGAAAAAAGTTCTTCTTTTTTTTTCATTAATGTTCACTCTGAACCCGACCTTGACAAAAAAAGAAAAGAAATATAGATATTTTTGTTTTTGTTAATTAATTAAACAAGAAATATCATATGGTCATAAGTATTTTTACAGCACAAAGCAAAAAGGTGCTGCACTCACCTATAAAAGCAGTCCTCTTTGTTTCATCCAAAGGTTAAAAATCTGTTACATCACCAGGCAGAAGTGAGGTATAAGCAAGGGGGTTTCAGGTGACATCCGTTTCGCATCGTCCATTGCTTTCCTAGCTTCCTTACTTGTGGCGTCCCTCAACCACCAATTGAAAGACAGGCGAGACGTCTTGACCGTAGTATCCAGGTAACTAAGATGACTAACGGTGCTGGGAAGAAACTCCCTGACACTGGGACAGCCTAAGGATAATAGGAAAAAGGAAAGGGCGGACACGGCCAAATTAGGGATTAGCGGGCGCCTCAGAATTCGTGGTGTGCCCTGTCCGATGTTCTCTTTTTTTAGATTGCAATCCGAAGGAATCGCGCGGGGCGTGGCGAGAGAGGAGGGAACTAAGAATTTAACCGAAACACTAATCCCGGGACCAAAAGCCCTCCCAGGGTCACTCAGCGAAACGAAATCAGCGGCAACGATGATAGAGACAGGGCCAGCGTGGGACTGCAATTTGTCACAGCGTCCGTGAGACCATATTGCCGGCCCTATGGGGGATTGTAGGTACTGGCAACGTACGCTAGTACCCCAATGTTCATGTGTGAATGTAAGCTAGGTCCTATAGATTTAAGCAAAAAATTAAAACAATGTAACAATGTTACTTAGTTAATGTCATATGCAAATGCATTTCTGTTCATATGCCTACATATGTAGGCACCTGCAAAATTTTTAGCGTTAAATAAGAAACCTGATTTAACACTTCTGGGCACATGCTACTATGCAATCTTACTAGTAATTTACTAATATCAATCGGAGAAAATCTTGTGAATTACAAGTTTTACTCTATATTAGAGATACTTAATTCACCTTTAAAAAAATATCCATACGTCATTTTTGTTATTCAGCCCAAGTGGGCTCATCACATTGGTTCTTATATTCCAACATGCCAATGATCCTAAGCACACAACTAAAATAACAAAGTAGTGGCTTCAGAACAACTCTGTGACCAAGGAGCTCAGAGACAAAATTGCAGCCAGGCACACATCTGGCCAACTTTGCAAAATAATTTCTGCAGCACTCAAGATTCCTAAGAGCACAGTGGCCTTCTTAGTTCTTGAATGTTAAAAAGATGTTTGGGACGACCATAACTCTTCCTCAACCTGGCTGTCCAGCCGAACTAAGCAATCATGGGAGAAGAGCCTTGGTGAGTGAGGTAAAGAAGAACCACAAGATCACTGTGGCTGAGCTCCAGAGATGCAGTAGGAAAACGGGAGAATGTTCCACAAAGCCAACTAACACTGCAGCCCTCCACCAGTCAAAGATTTATTGCAGAGTTTGCCGACAGAAGTGCAAGACATATAAAAGCCATGAAGATTGAACTTTCTGGTGTTAATTTTAAGTGGTATGTACAGAGAAAACCACACACTGCTCATCAGTTGCCAAATACAATTCCAGCATCATGCTATGGAGACAGACAGGATGTCCGGGTGCAAATGAAGGAAAGATAAATGTGGCCAAGTACAGAGATATTCCGTATGAAAATCTCTTCCAGATTACCCCGACCTCAGACTGGGCTGAAGGTTCACCTGCCAACAAGACAATGATTAAGTATATCTAACCATATAACAGTCAACTGCTTGCCTCTTCAGCCTCTATGCAGGGCATGCTGTATTTCATGTGCTCAGAATATACATGGTGTTCACACTTTGAATGTTATATACGACTTAAATATTTGTATAAAAAAAACAACAATAATCTACACAGCTAGTTTTTTTTACAGGTCCAATAATAAACAGCAAATGTTGGAGAAAAAATAAAGTTATATTTAAAACAATGGGGGGCAATACTCGCCATATTCATTTTGCACACGGTGTTTTAAACGTGAATAATAATGAAGTCAAAGCAAACAAAACTGGGTAAGACATTACAAGGCCTTGAGCAAGCAATGACAAAGCCAAAAAGAATAAGACAGAATAGAAATGCTATAATAAATCAACCAAATGCAGGTGCGCTATACAAAATATAGATGAACACATCTTACATCCAAGTATATCATTATTTGTGTGTAATTTTTATTATATACTAGAAATGATTTTGTGTTTCATTAGGAAATATAGAAAATATGTATGGAAGTTCCTGAACGATCTGGACCATAAAAAAAGAGAGACAGATTGTTTGCCTGGGTGTATTACTCAGAACTTGACCAATAAGGGGTAATTGGGTTAACCCTCTTAAGGACGCGAGGGATTTTTCGGCTCATTTGCTCGCTCGCCCACTTCAAAATCCATAACTTTGGTTCATATATTTGTTTTTTCTGTCCGTGTACAGACCTGTGTGGAGGGCTTATTAATGGCTGTGTAACACTTATTGAACTTTCCAGCTAATGTTATTTATTTGTTACAAATTGCCGTTGTTGGCGAAGACTGAAAAAAAAATTCCAAATGTGGAAAAATTGAATAAAACCGCCGTTCTGTGGTCGCTCAGTTTTCTAGACTTTTCACTCTTCGCCTCACAAATAACACACGTACTTTGATTCTTTGGTTCGGTTGCGATTGCGGTTGATCAAATTATCATAGGTTTTATGTGTGTTTAATCATCTTTCAAAAATTAACGAATGTGTTCCAAAAAGAAAAAAAAAAATTTTGCCTCTTTGACACGCTGATACGTTTTCATACTTTGGCGCACGAACAGATGTGAGGGGTCTTTTTGCGAAATTGAAGCGGACAGTTTTCATTGTACCATTTGAGTTCTGTTCGACATTTTGATCATTTTTTATGTTATGTGTACAAGTCGCTCATGTGGAACATTGGGTCCATTTCCCTGTCACTCCGTGAAGTCACCCCGCCCTACCGTTTTGTATTGTGATAGATGGCGGGCAGTTTGGTGACGCGGCGATACCTATATGTTTGTGATTTTTTACTTTTATTGATGTTATATCAGTTCTGGAAAGGGGGGGTGATTTGGAGTTTTTAATATTTTATAATTTTTTTTATTTTTTTAACTTTTTTGTTTCACTAATTTAGAGCCATCTGGGGGTACATAACCCTAGATCAATGGTGGCGAACCTTGGCAAACGGAGTGCCAAGGTGGCCACTGGAGCCCTCTTTTTGGGACCCACCCCTCACATAGCACTTCGATCCTAGAACTCAAAGAATACCTCCTGCAGTCCGGCGTCTCAATAAAGACATGCTGCTCGGTGCTTTTAAAGCAACACATTCTGATTGCTTGGGGCTGAGGAAAAAGAGGTGGCCCCACATTGTCTTACCTGAGTACATGGGACCATAGCGAGATCTGATATAGTCAAAATGTTCCTTCTTATTTTAAACTGTTTTGTTTGTCCTCAAGAGGCCAATAGATTGGAATGTTGTATGTAGAACAGGTACAATAAAAAATACTACTTAAATTGCCCGTGTGGCACTTTGCTATACATAAGTGTTTTTGGTTTTAGCTTTGGGGACCCTGTCCTCTAAAAGGTCGCCATCACGCCCTAGATGGTAGACCAGCGCTACACCATATACTGCAATATTCTGTATTGCATATGATGGCATTTTTGAGCACATCATTTACAACTGAGCCCACTGGCTCATATGTAGACGAATTCTGCAGATGCTGCCAGATAGCCTTGTGTCAAAAGAAGACACACGGCTACCATGGCAACCGTCGCCGCCCCCCGCGATGACGTTCGGGTGCGTGCGATCGAAAAAAAAGATGGGGCGGCCACCGCCGCCCGCGTACTTTAAATGGGCCGCCGGCAAAATGTGGGGGGTGGTTAATACCGCGATCGGTGCTAGCACCGACGCGGGTATTAGCGTGGGGGTTTTATGATTATGCTATAACACAAACCCCCCTTTGTAGAAAGAACCGCAGCCGTGGAGCTCCTCTTCATCGATCCCTTAAACTCGTGCGCCGTAACTACGGGCAGCAGACGTATAAGGGGTAATTGTTATTATATGTCTCAATTGTTTGTATCATGCCATTAATCAAAAACATCAATCCTCCTATGAGCAAAACTACAAGATTTAAATACACAAGGACAAGGACTCTGCAATCAAGTTTTGATGAGGGGTTCCTCAGGGCTAGAGTTTGTGATCAAGTTTCCCCTTCATAATGATAATTCACCCTTTAATTTCATGTAATTCACCTCTGTTAATTCATGTAATTCCCTGTCTACAATAACAGAACTAAACCTGAAACACCTTAAACGATTGTGCGTGACAGTTTTTTGAACTGCAACTGTGAACGCCACACTAGAATAAATGCCTTAGAATTCAGTGGGCTCTGAACTCATCCCTCTGGTCTAAAGTTTACAATTTAACATATATTTAGGGTAAGTTATTGCATAAGTATTAGATATGTGATCGTCAGACGGCTGAAAATTCCCACACCAAACCCACCGCCCTGGCAGTCTCAGTGTGTATTGAATATATTGGTTGATACTTTTTTATACCTTTTATATTGATGACAACATGAATATAAAACACTAGTATTTAGCTCATCATCAGTCCTATAGATTTTCGTATGGGGGTAGGTAGCAGAATGAAGCACAACTGATACTGTTTATAATAAGGCTGCAATCTAACCCAACAACCCTGAAATCATAGCAAGGGGCAGAGAACTGTGCCGTTTATAAAATGGGCAAAAACTTAGTCAGAGATGACCCATAGGTAAAAAAGGACGGGAACATGGCCAAAATAGGGAAAAAGAGAGTCAGCTCTACCAGTATTTTTGTGTGCTGTTAGAAATTAAAAAACCTATTGCATATCAGACCTATAGAACATTCACAAAACTTTCCAATCTTGGGGATAATTCGCCAAAAAAAAAAAAAAAGACTGGCCATTGGATATACCATCAACTCGGCAGGTGACTTCATTCCCCAAGTGTCTCAGCAGATGGACAGGCCAAGGTATCGTAACCTACGTTCACACCAGCGACACCAGGGCACCAGGTTTAACACATACCAGTAATATTGTTGATGCTGTCCGTTTGGCAATACTCCTTCTAATTATTGCATGTTAAGGTTATTAAACTAGATCTGAATGCAGATTATTGCTACCTGCATCATTAATTGATTAACATGCGATCCATCATGAGTGTTGGCTACCGTGCATCTGATTTGCCTGTGTTTGCGATCGTCTCCAATCCCGATCTGGGAAAAAGGCTGCCAGTGAGCAGACAAGTGAAAATCCTTGCACTGATTATTGCCACTGCGTAATGTGTAGTGTACTCGTGTATGTCGTTTTCATTCATTGTGCCCTTAATGAATCATTTACATACTTATTTTCTTGACTTGGGAAATTTTTTCAACTCATGCAATCCCGTGACTGTCTAGCAAGGGTCTGTAAATCTTGTCGAAAGGAAGCAAACTGAGTACAAATCCCGCGTAATGCAGAATAATTAAGACTTTTCCTCTATATATTTGGGGGATCGGCATGCCTCAGGGTTCACGCACAGATAGGCTCTTTAGGGTTGTACTTAAGTTGAATTGTGTATGTAAGTCAGACTTGGTAAAATTTTATAATTTTTATCATTGTAGCTCCAGACAAAAACTTAATAAACTTATTACAGGACACAATACTCTGATCATGCAGCCTAGGGACTACTAAAGACATCCGAGAGCTTCACAGAGTCACAGTCTGTGTAGTCAGGACCGTTATACTATCATCTGTATGAGTTTTGCCATTAGATTTGAAGTTTGCAGCCCGAAGGCGCTCTTGACTTTAATGAGATAAGTGCCCATAACAAAATATTAAAAACCTTGTCCCTGAACAAGAGGTACTCAAAATAGTTCAATGTAGGTATCGTTTCAGAATAAGCCCCCTATTTTGCAGTCTTGGGAAACCACAAAACAAAAATCTATAGGGTTTTGGAAATCCAAAAGTAAAAAACATTCCTTAGACCTGAGTCCACATAGAACCCATTCTTGTTAAGCGTAAAGAACAGCTCGATTTATGGCTCTCTTTACTAAGACTTTTTTAAGCAATTGATAGTTTTGTCCGTGATTGCTAACTGCCTTCTATTGTTTCTTATAAACAATAATCATGGATAGTTCTTTTTTCAGATACCTACAGTGGTGTGGGCTCTTGTAGTTTTGTAAGAAAACCATTTCCTCACATCGATATGTCTCAATAAGACATCTTACGATTGCCTCCTTTTGTAGGTGTTTGATGAACGAATCACTGGTATTGAAGAAAATATAAGCATTTCCACGCATCCATAGGGAAGAAGAAAGGGATGATGAATAATGAAAGTACCAAGATGCATGTAGGTTAACTCTGATACCCGCTAATCACCATGCAACGTGTCCCTGGCAGGACTGAATTGGATCGGGGGAATTTAATTGGTAGTGGCTTTGTTTAACCGACGTTGGTGTAAGTGGACTGGTCCTCAGATCTAGGCCTTCTCCCACCGTTTAAAAAGAAGGTATGGCGTGTGGTAAGGGTAGATAGTAAACCTGGGGTACTCCATGTGTGATACTGGGTCATCACGGAAAGTGATCATATCAGGTCCTTTAGCCTCCTAACATTATCAAACTGTGCACCATACGTATATCTAACCATATAAAGTCACAACATGCTTCCTCTTCATGCCTCTATGCAGGCATGCTGTGATTTCATGTGCTCAGATATATACATGGTGTTCACACTTTATATGTTATATACGATTTAAATATTTTGTAAAAAAAAACAACAATAATCTACAAGCTAGTCTTTTTTTTTACAGGTCCAATAATAACAGCAAATGTTGGAGAAAAAATAAAAATTATATTTAAAAACAAGGCAAGTCGCCCATATTCTATTTATGCACACGGTGTTAAACTGAATAATAATGAAGTCAAAGCAACAGAACCTGGTAAGATTACAAGGGCCTTGAGCAAAGCAATGAGCAAAGCAAAAAGAATAAAAAATAAAACATGCTAGTATAAAATCACACAAATCAGGTGCCTATACAAAATTAAGATGAACACATATTACTCCAAGTTATATATGTGTATATTGTTTATTATATAATAGAAATGATTTGTGTTTCATATAGGAAATATAGAAACATATGTATGGAAAGTTCCTGAACGATCTGGACCTATAAAAAAAGAAGACAATTGTTTGACCTGGGCTTATTACTCCGCAGTTGACCAAATTAAGGTAAATTGGGTTTAACCCCTTAAGGACGGAGGGTTTTGTCGGCTCATTTCGCTGCTCCAACTTCAAAATCCATAACTTTTTCATTTTCGGGACCGACCGGTGAGGGACTTATTTTGTGTTGTAACAAATCTTAACTTTCAGTAATGTTATTTATTTAACATGCCGTGTACTGCGAAGCATGAAAAATTCCAAATGTGGAAAAATTGAAAAAACGAACATCTTGTGGGCTCAGTTTTTTACGACTTCACTCTCGCTCCAAATACAACACACTTACTTCATTTGGTTCGGTGGATTGCGGTGATACCAAATTATATGGTTTTTGTGTTTAGTACATTTTCAAAAATTAAAAGAATGTGTTACAAAAAAGAAAAAAAAAATTTTGCCATCTTCTGACCGCTAATAACTTTTCATACTTGGCGCACGGAAATGTGTGAGGGGTCATTTTTTGCGAAATGAAGCGCACGTTTTCATTGTACCAATTTGAGTTCGTGCGACATTTTGTCATTTTTTATGTATGGGTAAAAGTCGCCATTTGGACAGTTGGGTGCCATCCGCATCGGAAGTCACCGCCGGCCTACCGTTTTTATATTTTGATAGATCGGGCAGTTTTGGGACGCGGCGATACCTAATATGTTTGTGATTTTTACTGTTTATTATGTTTTATATCAGTTCTAGGGAAAGGGGGGTGATTTGAATTTTTAATATTTTATAAATTTTTTTTATTTTTTAAACTTTTTTTTTTCACTATCTTTTAGACCATCTAGGGTACATTAACCCTAGATCAATGGTGGCGAACCTATGGCACGGGTGCCAGAGGTGGCACTCGGAGCCCTCTTTTTGGGCACCCAACCCCTCAACATAGCACTCGACATAGAACTCAAAGAATCATCCTGCAGTCCCAGGCGACTCAATAAATGCTGCTCTCAGTGCTATTTTAAAGCAACACATTCTTGATTGCTTGGGACTGCAGGAAGAGGTAGGCCCCACATTTCTTCCTGTACATGGGGACCATAGCGAGATGCTATAACATTAGTCAAAATGTGCCCTTCTTCTTTTAACTGTTTTGTTGTCCTCAAGAGGCCAATATGATTGAATGTTGTGTAGAAAAGAAGCACAGAGATGGAGGATAATGATACAATAGGATGAAAAAACAAGAAGGAGTTTAGTTGATTTTTTTTTTTGTGATGTAACGCTGGGGGGGGGGGGGGGGGGGGGGAAGAGGGAGGGGCAGGGCTGGGCAGGGGATCGCTGGCATGCATAGATGGGCTGGGCTGGGGGCATGGCGGCAGGCTGAAAGCATGAGCACCGCTAGTGGGAACGACGGCGGCGGAAAGCATTGCGGTGTTTTCATGTGCTTCAGATATATACATGGGTGTTCACACTTTATAATGTTATATACGATTTAAATATTTTGTAAAAAAAAAACAACAATAATCTACAAGCTAGTCTTTTTTTTTACAGGTCCAATAATAAACAGCAAATGTGGAGAAAAAATAAAAATTATATTTAAAAACAGGCAAGTCGCCACTAGTCTATTTATGACACGGTTGTTAAACTGAATAATAATGAAGTCCAAAGCAACAGAACTGGTAGATTACAAGGGCCCTGAGCAAAGCAATGAGCAAAGCAAAAGAATAAAAAATAAAACATGCTAGTATAAAATCACACAAATCAGGTGCTATACAAAATTAAGATGAAACATATTACTCCAAGTTATATATGTGTATATTGTGTATTAAAATAGAAATGATTGTGTTTCATATAGGAACATATAGAAAACATATGTATGGAAATTACTGAACGATCTGGACCTATAAAAAAAGAAAGACAATTGTTTGACCTGGCTTATTACTCAGCAGTTGACCAAAATAAGGTAAATTGGGTTTAACCCCTTAAGGACGGAGGGTTTCGGCTCATTCTCCTCTCCAACTTCACAAAATCCCAACGTTTTTCATTTTTCACGGTGACCGACCGGTGTGAGGGCTTATTTTGTGTGTAACAAATTTACTTTCGTAATGTTATTTATTTAACATGCCGTGTACTGCGAAGCTGAAAAATTCCAAATGTGGAAAAATTGAAAAAACGAACATCTTGTGGGCTCAGTTTTTTACGACGTTCACTCTGCCGCTCCAAATAAACACACTTACTTATTGTCTTTGGTTTCGGTGAGATTGCGGTGATACCAAATTAATGGTTTTTGGTTGTTATACATTTCAAAAATTAAAACGAAGTGTTACAAAAAAGAAAAAAAAAATTTGCATCTTCTGACGCTAATAACTTTTCATACTTTGGCGCACGGAAATGTGTGAGGGGTCATTTTGCGAAATGAAGCGCGTTTTCTTGCTACAGATTTGAGTCGTGCGACATTTTGATCATTTTATGTGTATGGTGTAAAAGTCGCATTTCGGACATTGGGTGCCATCCGCTCGGAAAGTCACCGCCGGCCTAACCGTTTTTATATTTTGATAGATCGGGCAGTTTTGGGACGCGGCATACCTAATATTGTGATTTTTACTGTTATTATGTTTTATATCAGTTCTAGGGAAAGGGGGGTGATTTGAATTTTAATATTTTATAAATTTTTATTTTTTAACTTTTTTTTTCACATATCTTTTAGACACATCGAGGGTACATTAACCCTAGATCAATGGTGGCGAACCTATGGCACGGGTTGCCAGAGGTGGCACACTCGGAGCCTCTTTGTGGGCCAACCCCTCAACATAGCCACTCGACATAGAACTAAAAAGAATATCCTGCAGTCCCAGGCGGACTCAATAAATTCTGCTCTCAGTGCTATTTTAAAGCAACACATTGCTTTGCTTGGGACTGCACGAAGAGGTAGAACATGTGGAAAAGGGAGGATCACTTTAGAGCTCCTCTAGGCCCCACATTTCTTCCTGTACATGGGGACCATAGCGAGATGCTATAACATTAGTCAAAATGTGCCCTTCTTCTTTTAACTGTTTTGTTGTCCTCAAGAGGCCAATATGATTGAATGTTGTGTAGAACAGGTAGCAATAAAATACTACTTAAATTGCCGTGATGGCACTTTGCAATACATAAGTGTGTTTTGGTTGTAGTTTGGGGACCCGGTCTCTAAAAGGTTCGCCATCACTGCCCTAGATGGTCAGATCGCTGCTACCATATACTGCAATACTTCTGTATTGCAATATATGGCATTTTTGCAGCACATTCATTACAATGAGCCACTGGCTACCATGGCAACCGATCGCCGCCCCCCGATGACGTTCGGGGGCGTGGCGATCGAAAAAAAGATGGCGGCGCCCGCGCGCCGCCGTCTTTTAAATGCCGCCGGCAAAGTCGCGGGGGGGTTAATAGCCGCGATCGGTGCTAGCACCGACCGCGGTTATTAGCGGTGGGGGTTTTATGCATTATGCAAAAACCCCCACCTTTGTATGAAGAGGACTCAGCCCGTGAGCCCTCTTCATACATCCCTTAAACCTCTGCGCCGTAGAGCTACGGCGCAGAGCGTTAAGGGGTTAATTAGTTTTATTATATGTCCAAATTGTTGGTATATGCCATTAATATACAAATCAATCCTCCTATAAACTACACAGATTTTAAAATACACAGAGACAAAGGACTCTGCATCAGTTTTGAGGTGGTTTCAGGTGCAATTTTGTTGATCAAGTTTCCCCTTCATAATGAAATTCACCCATTTAATTCATGTAATTCACCTGTTTAATTCATGTAATTCACCTGTTAAATTAACAGAACTACACCTGAAACCACCTTAAAACTGATTGCGATGCAGTTTTAACTGCAACGTGTGACTGCACACTAAGAATAAATGCCTTAGAATTCAGCTCTGACTCATCCCTTCTGTGCTAAAAGTTTACAATTTAACATATATTCATAGGGTAAGTGATCATAAGTATTTGATATGTGACGTCAGACAGCTGAAAATCCCACCACCAAACCCACCCCCTGTGCAGTCTCATGTGTATTTGATATATTTGTTTATACTTTTTTATACCTACTTTATATTTGATGACACAGAATATAAAACACTATATTATCTTCATCAGTCCTATAGATTCGTATGGGGTGGCAGAATGAATGCACAACTGATACTTTTATACATAGGCTGCAATCCCCAACACCCTGAAATCATGAGAAGGGGCCAGGAACTGTGCCTTTATAAATGGCAAAAATATCAAAGATGCCCAGTAAGGTAAAAAAGGAGGCAACACTCCAAAATAGGGAAAAGAGAGCAGCTCTACCAGCTATTTTTTGTGATGCTTAGAAATTTAATTAACCAGATTGCATATCAGACCTATAGAACATTCACAAAACTTCAATTTGGGATAATCTGCCCAAATGGCCATTGGATACCCTCAACTCGGCAGGTGCTTCATTCCCCAATATTGTCTAGCAGCATGGCACCAGGCCAAATGTATACGTAACCTACCTTACACCAGCAGACACCAGGGCACCAGGTTTAACAATCATCCCAGTATATTGTTGAATGTCTGTTCCGTTGGCAATACTCCTCTACTTATTAGCATGTTAAGGTTATTAAAACTCATATGAATGCAGATTGTATTCTACCTGCAATCATTAATTATTAACATGCGATCCATCATAGTGTTGGCTACCTGCATCTGAATTTGCCCTGTGTTTGCAGATCGTCTCCAATCCCTAACTGGAAAAGCTGCCATTGAGCAGAACAAAGGGAACATAATTGCACTGATTTATTGCTCCTGTAATGTGTAGTGTACTGTGTATTCGTTTCAGATCATTGTGGCCCTAATGAATCATTACATTATTTTCTGTAATGTGGGAAGTTATTTTCACCTATCTGCAATCCAGTGAATGTAGCAAGAGTTCTGAAATACTTGTCGAGGAGCACTGAGTACAAATCCAGCTGTAATGCAGATCAATTAGACTTTCCTCTATATATTTGGGATTACAGGCAGTCCTCAGGTTACGCACAGGATAGGCTCTTTAGGTTTGTACTTAAGTTGAATTTGTATGTAAGTCAGACTTGGTAAATTTTATAATTTTATAATTGTAGCTCCAGACATAAACTTAATAAAACTTTATTACAGACACAATACATCTGATCATTGCAGCCTAGGACTAAGCTAAAGCATCCAGAGAGCTTCACCAGAGGTCACAGTCATTTGTAAGTCAGGGACCGCCTGTATACTATATCTGTATAGTAGTTGCCATTAGATTTGAAGTTGCAGCCCAAAGTGCCTCTTGACTTTACTTATATAAATGGCCCATACAAAATATGTTAAAAACCTTGTCCATGAACAAAAGGTACCTCAAAATAGTTCCATTAGCTATGCAGAATAAACCCCTATTATGCCGCTTTGTAAACCACAAAAACAAAAATCTATAGTTTTTGGAATTCAAAGTAAAACAATTCCTATAGACCTGAAGGCCAACATAGACCCATTCTTGTAAATGCTTAAAGAACAGCTCTTGATTTATTGGCTCTATTACTATAGACTTTATTATAAGCAATTGATAGTTTTTTCCGCTGATTGCTAACTGCCTTTTATTGTTTCTAAAACAATAAATCATGGATTATTTTCTTTTTTTCAGGATACATACAGTGGATTGGTTGGGCCTCTTGTAGTTTGTAAGAAACCATTCCTTCCATCGATGATGTTCAAGAAGACAATCTTACGATTTGCCCTCCTTTTTATGGTGTTTGATGAAAATGAATCCTGGTATCTGGAAGAAAATATTAAGGCATATTCCACGCATCCAGAGGAAGTGAAGAAAGATGATGATGAATTTATTGAAAGTAACAAGATGCATAGTAGGTTACATCTTTATACACCTAATGCATCTGCAACGTGTCCCCTGCAGGGACTGACATTGGATGGGGGAATTTAAGTGGTAGTGGCTTTGCGACTGGTGTAACGATGGCTTGGTCCTAATCTAGGCCTCCTCCACCCCTGTCTTAAAAAAGAAGGGCTAGGCCGTAGTAAGGTAGATAGTCACCCTGGGGTACTCCCTGTGTGTATAATTGCTCAGTGCCTGGCAGGTGGCAGAAGGGAGGCTCTTGATTAACAGTATGTCAGGGATGCACATTGGAGACACTGAAGTAATATGGTAAAAGTTTACAGTTCCTTGATCAGCAAACAGTCTGAAAAACCACAAAGTGCAGTCTGGCAAAAAATTTCCTTTTAGCAAGCAGGTCTATTTGTTGGTTGGCTTTAGTGTAGGCAATAATCCTTAGTTGCAGGACTGGCTAATAACCACCGCCCTTTAACTTTATGTCGGCTAGGCTGGCTTGTCTCCTTGGGAGCCTGTTCGGCTCTGCTGCATCAGCAGCTTTGCAATGTCTGGATGGTGTCTGTAGCAGCAGACACTATCTCACTGGGTGGTGAACCTATGGCATGGGTGCCAAAGGTGGCAGTCATAGCCATTTCTGTGGGCACTCAGACTATCGCCCTGGCACTGAGTTCACCAAACAGGACCAAATTCACCAAATCCTCCTGCAGTCCCTAGCAACTTAAGAGATCCTACCCCCAGCGCTATTTTGAGGCAACACTTTATTGGCTGTTTATTGACTTTATTGGCTGAAGGAAAAGTGAGTAGGTATTGACAGAACTGCAATATTTTTGGAGGTCCTGCTGCTAGACCCACCATTCTTCCTCTACAAGGAGACCTTGCTACGAGAGTCTGAATTTGCACTCCTTCTCTCAACTGTATTGTAGGCCGATATGATTGAAAGATGTGGAAGAACAGGTAGCAATAAGTTACTGCTTAAAATGCCATGTTGGCTCTTCATGGTAAAGTGGATTTTGGTTGTAGTTTGGGCACTCCGTCTCCAAAAGTTTCGCAATCACTGCTCTATCTCCACAGAACAACTCATGACTTCAGTTCATAACTAAACTAGAGCTCCAGACCAGGTCTTTATATTACCTTGGACCGTAATTACATCTTATGAGATACCAACCAATGATAGCTTGTGTTACCACAGAGATTATACACAAAACATTAACCCTTTCAAGTCACATAGCAGTACATACACATATACTGTACAGATGTATTTCTACATCTTGGTGTTAATGTTGTTCCACACATTGACTAGGAGCAAGATAATACAATTATTACCAGAATTATATTTTGACAGAATAAGAGCCTTTTACTTTGTGTGTCATCCATTTTTAAATATGATTTTGAATTACAACCAAATATAGCAAGGCTTTTGAGCATGACCATACATTAAGATGCTCACCTCTCTCTCTGTGCATCTCTGCCCTGGTGCCAGTGTCAGACAGTCTCACCAGAGTAGAGGATCAGCAGAGGATCCTTCTTTGGACCTAGGCTCTTACCTATGGCTGAACTCTAGTGATGCAGCAGAAGACAACCTAGCAAGGTTGGATGCAGTAGGGTTGAAATAGGTTAATCTGGTGGGTCCAAGTACTATTGCAAACAATACTATAATGGTGCTTTGTATCAGGAACTGGGGAAAACTCATACTCTCCGGAACATTCCAGGAGAGATGCCAGGTACGCTAACATATATTATATACATCAGGCCCATATATTTGAACGGTGACTATTGGCATTAGTAGAGATATACTCATGTAATTCATGGATTTTCTAGTTTGCTTTAATAATGGTCTGTGATGTCCTCTATTTTAGGTATCAATGGTAAAATGTACGGCAATTTGCTAGGCCTTACAATGCACGTTGGTGACCACATAAATTGGCATCTCATTGGACTTGGGAATGAAGTGGATTTACACACAGTCCACTTTCATGCACACAGCTTTAAATACACGGTAACATTTCAAATCCACATTATTTTATGTTTAATTTTGTGCTATAACCTCTTTTCTGTCACCTCATGCCTTAAATAATCTCTGTTCACAAACAATGATTAAACAGCTGTAAACCTTGGTAATTTCAGTGAACAGGTCCTATTACTGTAGTAACATGTCATTTATTACACATTCTATTTTTGGAAATATACGGTGAGACTATTTTACTTATCAAGTACTAATCTGTCACTTCCCTTCTGAATTTTAGGTAAACGATGTTTATCAGTCAGATGTATTTGATCTTTTCCCGGGAACATTTCAGACAGTTGACATGATAGCAAAGTCCCCAGGAACATGGCTGCTTCATTGTCATGTGACTGACCATATATATGGTGGAATGGAGACTTTGTACACAATATTGGAAAAGGAAAGTAAGTGCTCGCATTATTGCATTATTGGTTTTATTCAGTATGTTTAGCTTGCCAAGAGTTGCAAATGTGACAGCTACAGACACGTCCACTATGTAATGCAAATATATAACAGGGAATAGTATCCATTTTCTGAATGACATAAATGGCTAAAGCTTAATAGTAGGTAGGATAGGAAACAGGTGGACATTTAGCACTTGTTCACATGGTGTTATTCCCTTGTAAATTTTGGATTGTGTAACAACTGTTATTCATATACACAGAAATCCATTCACTCTGATTTGATAGTAAAAGATAGAAATGTGTGACATTGGATGATTAATGACCTTCATCAGACATTGCAATACATGACAAAAAAGAAAAAATTGGGATCAGACAAAAAATTGACCATTGATGATGTCATGATTGGGGAGGGGTGAAGCTCATGTTTTCCTGAAAGCAGGACAATATATTGTAAAAAAAAGAGCATTCTGTAAAGTGAGGCTACATTCACACTGCCCTATGGGGGATGTATATACGCCCGTTCCCCCCCCCCCCCCCAAAGACGAGAATGGGTGCAGGGCGCGCAACGTGTGGCACCGTACTGCTCCGTACCCCGTGAAAAGATAGGACATGGCCTATCTTTTGCCAGGAATACGTAGCCGTGCACCATTTTACTCTATGGAAAGGGGCGGGGGTGAGCAGACGGTACGGCGGGCAACGGCAGTGTGCATGTAGCCTAAAGTAGTGTCCTGTTTTGGTCTTTGCAGATCATTACAGATATCTCTAATAGTGCAGACACAGCTGTGACGGAGAATACTTCTGTCTCTTCCTCCATCATGATATCATTGCAGGTCTTGTTCACTGCTTCAGCAGAGGCGATAGGGTCAGCTACCATTGCTACTCTCCAATGAAACGTCTTCGGTGTCCGTTGATATAGCATATACTGTATATATAGCATATAGCTATATATATATATATACCAGGGGGTTCGGTCATTCTTGCGATACACTGCAATACTGTAGGCTTTGTTAGAAAGTGCTGGATGATAGCCACGGGAGTCATGGAGATTAGGACACCATATGGTCACCTTATGGCTCCAATATGATGGCACCCATGCTCTGCCGCTTTTTAGGTGCTGTGGCAGTTAACAGCTAGTACCTGTCCTGTTATTTGAACTTGCCAGAGACATAACTGTCAGCTACCAACAATATTAACCCCTGTTTGGATGTTCCTAAAGTGGTTCCCTGATGTGTCCAATGCCTTAGTAATATGTATTATTTTTATATTCCCATACAGAGAAAGAAAGTACATTGCAGACACTTATTAAAGGCATTCCTGGACATTTTGGGCACACTGAAGGAAGACTGGGCTGAAGCAAATTTCAAACATTAATGGATCACATCAAACTCCATGAAAATAAAATGCTGCAGGATAAGGAATGATATAAGATATATTACACATATAAATTGCAATGTTTTACAGACATTATTATATTATTATAGAGGATATATTATGCTTGTGAGTGCTGTATTTCTGTAGATGGTTTGAATATAACCCCCATTAAAACTTATAAAGTTGACCTGACAATTTGGACTTTATGGGACTGCTTAAACATATGTGGACAGAATACATAAAAGAAATCCCATCAACATTAGATTGGTTTAGGGAATTGGTGGACAATTTTAAAAGATTGAAAGAGAAAATTGACCAAAAAATTTTGGATTTTACTCCGTTATAGTATCATGCTCGAATTGGCCCACAGGTGAACAGGGGGATCCACCGGTGGGCCAGTGAGTTAGGTGGACCCCCAGTACTGGACAAGGTACCCTGTCTGTAATTTATACATATACTATAGAGCATTTCAACTATATATTTCTATAAGTATATTATCAGATTATGTAACATACTCATCTCTACTATTTACTTAAAGGTATTGTCAGAGAGTATGTAAATATAGCTAGGTTTCTGGGGAGGGGCTGCATAAAAAAATACACTTGTCCTCACCTTGTCCGGTACTTCCTCTGTCCAATGTCGCTGTCCTGTTTGTTTATAGGGTCTCAAAAGCTCAATTTGGACAACTTCTGGACGTCCAGGAATGCCCACTCAACCAGTGTCCCAGCACTGTATCAGGTGCTGGGATATGGTGACAGGTGGGTATGCCCAACATGGAGACTTGGAGCACCGGACAAGGTAAGTACAGGTTTATTATATCATGCAGGCCACCTCGCTATTTTTACATACTCTCTGACAACCTGATGACAGGTTCTGCCACAAAAGTGTGATCTGTGAGAGTCTGACACAAGCAACAGGAAGAATAGGGTACAGTATATCCAGTTTTAGTCCTCATTCACATGGCCGTCCGGGGGACTGCATATAAGCGACCGCAAATTTGTGGCTACATATACATCCCCATAGATGGCAATGGTGGCCTGGCAGTGGTACGTTGCCACACATGTGTGGCACCGATCCGCGCCGTACACAGGGAAAAGGTAGAGCAACTGTGCTGCGTTTTTTTCTATGGAGGGGGGAGGGGTTACCTCCTCTCCAGCGCACAGCTGTATGCCCGCCTGGCTGCGGCATACGGCCGTATGAATGTACCCTTAAGAAAATAGGTAGTTGTACCATTGTTGCTATTCTCCTGTGTTACAAATTCAGTGGCATATTGTACAGACAGGCAAAACCTAGACCTGGGTCTAAAATATTCAGCAATGCTAGCATAGGTAGCTCTCAATACATTAGTTAGTGAGTAAGCTTTGATTCGGCAGACAAACATTCCTGAAACCAAGGTTCTCAGGGTAAATAATTTAACCCTCTAGGCCAGTGGTGGTGAACCTATGGCACGGGTGCCAGAGGTGGCACCCCAAGCTCTTTCTGTTGGCACCTGGGCCATCGCCCCAGCACACCAGACAGGACTCAAAGAATTTTCCTGTAGTTCCAAGCGACTTAAAAGATGCTGCTTTCAGTGATATTTTAAAGTAACTTACTTGGCTACTTGGGACTGTAGGAAGAGGGAGAATGTGTACACACGGCCGAACTACCTCTTAAGGACTTCCTGCTGGCCCCACGATTCTCTGTGTACAGAGGGACACTGGAAAGAAGCTAAAATGATGCAAATTTTCCCTCCTTTCTTTCTACTGTGTTGGTGTCCTCAGTAGGCCAGTAAGATTGAACGTTATTGAAGAACAGGGAGCAATAAGATACTACTCTAATTTTGGTTGGCACCTAGCAATAAATGAAAGGATAAATGATTTGGGTTTGCAGTTTGGGCACTCGGTCGCTGAAAGGTTCGCCATCACTGCTCTAGGCTCTTTTGTTATTATTTTCTGTTTAGGTGGTGGAAATACATGATTTAAAGTGAACCTTTGGACTCATTAGCATAATTTTAATAGTTGGATAACAAATATAAGAAGATTACCACAGTCACGGTGCCTGGATCTATGATCAGATGTCCCTGCCTGATTTTGATGGTAGATTTCCTTGAAATAGGCTGGCCTTAAGGGGTTAACAAGGCAGCCTTAACTGTACAAAAAGTTTATTTACTTTTGATCAAAAAATGTGATATTGTCACTTTCGGCTCCACAAAGTACTGAAGAAGAGCATTGTACCGGGACAAAGCCATCTATGAAGAACTACAATGACCTGTCAGCGCCCTTGTCCACCATGATAATGAAGTTGTTAGGAACATGTCTGCTCTGCCTCTGCTGCATTGGGGATGTTGTGGGGGTAAACCGAATCTTCTACATAGGAATGAAAGAATTAGAATGGAATTATAACCCCAGTGGCATGAATACAATTTCTGGAAAACCCATAGCTGAGGATGAGTAAGTATATAATATAGGATTATTATGAATTCAGATCAGAAATAATATAGGTGTCAGTGTTATCTGTATGTGGACCACTGGACCATTACTTGTGTTCTATGCTATAGTATAAACTGTGAGTCACAATATGTTACTCATTTTCTTCTACCTATGTAGAATATACAATAACATGCTAGAAGATATTAATATGGCTCCGTTACCAAAAAAATCAGAAGCTGTTACTATAGGAATTACAGTAACAATTTGTTAATGAAGCAAGGTAGTGTTTTAGCTGTGAGTGGCCTGTTAGTATACTAATTTATCAGGAGACAGAAGAACAAGCATAACCAAGTTCAGCGTAGAGTAAGGAATGTATCCAAAATGAGTTCAGCTTTTTTTGTTCGAACTGTCCCATCTGTCTGTAGATTATGGTCTTGGTTGCAAACAGCTAAGTTCCTCAGAATCTTCCTCCCATCACATTTCCCCAGCTTTGTCTGGATGGCAGAGAACTGGGACTCTGACATCTCATATAAGGTTCACCTGTTATTTTCCCTATGCTTGCTACAAGTCTTATTTGGTTCTTGCTGGTGTTTATCTCCTAACTTTTGTATTTTGGATTGCTCGAACTTTTGCCTGTTTTCTAACTTTCCATTTTGTCAATTCAGTATTGCGTTTTCCTTTTGGCTCTGATTTATATTGTTCAGTTTTTGTCCTCATGTTTACACTTTGGGACAGAAAGATAAAGTCCAGTTGACGCCTCTCGCTTAGGGTAGGCTGCGGACCTAAGCAGGAATGGCTAGAAAGGGGCTTTTTAATATTATGGCTCATAAACCTTGTTTGTTGTTCCAGTCCATCCAGGCCATTCCCTTACCGAAGCATATCAGTTATATTTCCCTATAAAAATTTTTTACTGTTTTCCCAATCCTTGAGTATAAATGTAGTTTTCCGGATTTACCAGAAACCATTAAGAAACCAGGGCAGGGGAATTGTGAAAAAAATGTAAAACATAATTACCCTTCTCCATATTCAATCTGGGCACACTTCTGAGCAGGGAAGCCGGGACTTCTGAGGCCAAACAATGGCCAGGAGACTAGGGGTATCGGCATCACCTGCCTTATGCCTCTTAGAGTTTTGCTCTCTTTTCACCTAATCCTTTACCTTCTAATTATTTGACTAGTTGACGGTTTATCTTATAATATGTTACATGCTAATGAAAATTTTGCCTGATGTTTTAGGTGATAACCATTTTTATATATACTATTCACTAATTTTTATATTTGTGTGGGGGTTGACATGTGAAGGTGTGAGTGTGCATGGGCCCATGCATAGTTTGTGTGTGGCTTTTAAGGTTTTCACTAGGATCCACAGATTATGTGCATTATTCTTTCTTTAGAATACAAACTCTGTTTTCCTTCTCCTTTGATATTGTATATATATGTACTTTAGAACTTTTTTGATGCTTTTATAATTGCTTGTCTTTTCTGCTCTCAATAAAGTTGTTTCATGTGTATTTTGACAAATAGCACATAGTCTTTTATTATGTTATTATTTTAAAATTTCGTTATCTATATTCAGAGATGTGCTTACTCAACTGCTCTGTTACTGAGATTAGGGGTAGCACATAAATAGCAGAGCAGAGAATCTTGGAGGGAGCACAAGGTCTGACACATTATAATGGGCCCTAAGATCCAGCAAAAGAAAAAATCATTGGTGGTCACTGGGGCAATCACTTGAAACTAAGGTTTATTTGTTATTAGATAATTCACAAATAAAATGGGTTATCCATTAGGCTGATTTTATGGATGGAGGGTGGGCTCTCAACATCCCCACTACCGGTAGACCCCCAGTCAGAAACTGCCTATGAATGGGGGGCCAGTGCAAGGTAAATATGCTGATCATGGAAAATCCTTATAATTCAGCTATTCTTCAATATATTGTGATCTTTTTTTTCTACCCAGACATGCCAGAATCTATCTACAACCTGGCCCCAATAGAATAGGCAGAGTCTATAAGAAAGTCATCTGCAAGCAGTACACAGATGACACATACACAGAAGAAATAGAGAAACCGGACTGGCTGGGATTGATGGGTCCGATCATGAAGGCTGAAGTTGGTGACACAATAATTATTCATGCTCAAAACTTTGCTTCCAGACCGTACAGTTTACATGCACATGGAGTGGAATACACAAAGAAAAATGAAGGTGAAATATTTAATGTTCATATAGAGCAAAATATAAAATGGATTTTTACATATCAAAAGTGAATATTTTTGAGCCGCAGTTCTGACGACATATTCTAATGATAAGTCTTCAATATCTGTTACCTAGAAAACCCCTTTAACCTTATTCTCTAGTATACATAAGAAAGGAGAGAGCGCTCACCAGTCCTCAACAATAATCGTAAAAGTTATACTCTATGGATAATGCAATAAAAAACTACACATATTACAGATCTTTGTACACAGGACAAGCGTCAGTCACAAAAGAGGATATTCTGGTCTATATTGTATTAACAAAGAGCTAACAGTCTGCGATGTATGACAACATTGTATGTTAATCTGAATTACAGGAGCCTTATATCCTGATAATACTTCAGGGAATGATAAGGAAGATGATGGGATACCACCTGGTGGATCATACACTTACCATTGGGATGTTGTCCCAGACCAGGGTCCATCTGCAGAGGACAATGACTGTGTGGTCAGGCTGTACCACTCACATGTGGACGCTATTAAAGATGTTTACTCCGGAATTGTTGGCCCCTTAATTATCTGCAAGGAAGGTATGATGTGCAATTACTGTTACATTTTTTGCAATATAGCAGTCACGTGAGTCACCTGGTATAAAATATACATTCCTTTACATTTTTAGGTCATTATAATAGTAAAAATCTATTTTTTGAGCTTGAATATGCCTTTATCAGATCACTTGTTCCAAATACTGTAATACCGTACTTTTCTATTACAGCACATGACTTTTGTACACAGGAAGGTTTCAATACATATAGATTATCAGAAAGCCATTATTAAATTAAATTTAGGTTTCCTAAACTTAGTGGTGGTTGAGCATATATACTGCTCCATTCAAATTCTAGGTTATTGACAGATAGAAGGGATATTCCTAAAATGCATATTTACTTGGCTAAAAGGATAACTCATTTTTAGTAGTAAACATCCATAGTGATCAGCTAAGGGCTAAATAAATTTCTGCTACATTTGCCGAAAGTGTCATCCTCCCAAACACATAGATGATCTAATGCATGGTTAGTAACTGAATATAAAACCCCACTATGGCATCCATATTGGAGTAATATACCTAGGAATTTGTTGTTGTGAAGCAGATGTTTCAAATGATTTACAATGTAAAATATCATTTCAGAAACCAAAGAAATCTTTTACCATTTATGCAGCTTTAAGGCATATTCTTATGTGTAGTAGCTATGACTATTTATAGGACATGTCCCATATCTGAGACCTAGATCTACTGAATCTTGAAAATATGGGCCTACTGTCCCCCACGAAGCAGAGGGGATAAATGGAGAGTTGACCATGAATATGTCAGTGCATGGGAGTAACAACATGGCCTTGGCTATTTCTGTGCTGCCAAAGATAGCCAAGCTTGCACAGCCACTCTCCATTCTGCCTTTTCATGGGAAGGAAGAGTTGGGACCTGAATCCAGAACCGGCACCAGCATTGGGCATACCGGGGCAGGTACTGAGGCCCAGAGCTGCTGGGTTGTCCACATAAGGCTGTACATAAGGAATCCATGTGGTGAGGGGGGCTGTATCTATTGCATCTATAGGGTGTGAGGGGGGTTATATAAAATAAATATAAGGGGGCTGTTTATAAAATAAAGATGAGGGGGCTGTTTGGGATAATAAACTAGGGAATATTTAAGGGAACAGGAGACTGTTTTAATCTTGTAATGCCGCCACCTGAGTTCACTGCAAAGGGGCTTACTGAGGCTCAGTCACCCAGGGGCCTAGTGAAGCCTGTAGCCTAAATATATCATTTATTTATAATTTACTGTACTTTGTGTATATGTCATGAATACTATTAATGGGAATACCCCTTCAAATGACCATGTCTTCATGAATTGAGTCTGCAATAAAGAAAGAAGTAAGTTAGGCGAGTGTTACTGTGCTTTCCTTCAGGTGTCCTAGATAAGAAGCTGAAGAAGACACAAAACAAGGAGTTTGTCCTGTTGTTCACTGTGATGGATGAAAATCTTAGTTGGTATCTGGATGAAAATATTGAAACTTATTGCTCTGATCCTGGTTCTGTGGATAAAGAAGATGCAGATTTTATAGAAAGCAATAAAATGCATTGTAAGTTTATTACTACAAAGATTTAATGTGATTTTCCCCTGGGCAATGCTGGGTTGAGAGACACGAAATGGTAAACATCCTAAGTGAGAGCTAAGTCAACTCATTTTTGTACCAAAAAAACTCTCAAATGAATGTTAGCATCCTGTATGTTGCCCGGATGCCATGGACTGAACACATTACACAGGACAGGAGTACTTGCATCATACAGAAATATGATGTATGTTAGCTACACAGAGCAGCATCGCATGACCTCCTCCTCCCTCCAGAGTGAGAAGGGAGCAGAAGCCTCTCCACTCTAGCAGTTAGAATCTATCAGTTTTTTGTGTAAACTAGCTACTGTCTCACATACATAGGCAGCACAGCCAGAGGAGACAGCTACTGCGGGGACATGCTAAACTGTGGGGGATACCATATAAACTGCCGGACATGGTTAATGAAAATAATAGGCAAAGTTATCCTACATCCCAAAACTATTGATTTGTTGTTGTGCCTTAATAATTATGCAATGCTAATACTAATTCTCCTCTTTTGTTTCAGCCATAAATGGATACATGTATGGGAGCCTTCCAGGCCTCTCCATGTGTGATAATACACAGGTTACCTGGTATATGGTTGGTGTGGGCAACGAGGTAGATATTCATTCAGCATATTTCCATGGTCAGGTGCTGACTCATCAGTATAACATAGTCGATACTCTCAATCTTTTTCCGGCAACAATGATCCAAGCCACAATGTCACCTTGGAATCCTGGGGAATGGCTACTCAGCTGCCAAGTTAATGACCATTTTGAAGGTAAATTTTTTGAGTTGTAAAAAATTAGCTGTATTTGAATTAACCCTTTAAAGGGAACCTGCCATTCAAATTAACCCACCCAAAAAAAGTCCTTCATAATAAACTATGATAAAATTGCATTGCCCTTCTCCCTAAATAATTCCTTTCCATGGTTGCAATGTTAAAAAATTAGTTTGTAATGTTTATCACTGTTTGACTTTGGCTTGTCTATGGAAAATAAAAACATTTCAATAGAGATACAGTTATGCAAAAAAAAATCAGTTTGTAAATGTGTATGCAACTGCGGTGAGTCCATTCACAGTAAGTGAGTCCTGCATATTCATTGTTGCAAATTCATTGTTGCCATGCCTCCCTGTTCCTGATTCCCACTGCTACCACCATGCTGTCAGTACAGAACTGGTACGGTACTTAGGCACCATTTGCCAATATTCAACTACAGGCATATACAGCCTCCAGAGACAGTGGTTGATTGTAACCTGGCTCTACTACATTATTAACCAGTACTTTAAGAAGATAGGAATTAGATTAACCCCGTTGTGTGAAGAGAAATCAATCTTTCTCCTCACCCCTTCTTCCGGAATTCTCTTCAGTCAGGTTAGCAGTGTCAGCTTCAGTGAGGAGGGCAGGGTAACTTTACTGACTGCAGCTCTGCCGTCTCCATGTATTTTTTTAGAAGAATGGTGGCTCTAATCCCATGGATAGAGGTATCAAGAGAACATGTGTGGTTGTGGATGTATGAAGAAAGCTCACAGCTCACAAGTCCTTTACATACTCACCAGGTGGTTGCTGTATAATGCAGCAAATACCTATCCTTAACACCTGCGATCAGTGCTGGGAAGCGGGTGGTAGCCATTTACATGCCACAGCAAAGGTGCAGGGGGAGGTGGCATTTAAATGTGGGCCAATGTAGCCAATTATTTCCTGCATAATGTTGGTTGAGTAGAATAACTTAAACAAACTTGTAAAATCTGTTATTCTGTAGGTGGAATGCAGGCCATTTATGACGTAGAAAACTGTACAGGACACAAAACAGGCTTTATGTCAAGTGTAAGACATTATTATATGGCTGCTGAAGAGATTATCTGGAATTATGGTCCAACATCAACAAACCAGTTCACTGGACAAAATCTTGATGATCCAGAGAGGTATGGACACCAAGTCAGAAAATTGAGCTTTATGTCCTAGTCAGAGATTATTATTAGCTTTTGATATCACCATATTAATGAAATTTAGTAATGCATATTTAATTTTACTCATAAGTCAAGCATCTAGCAGGAAGACTAAAGCTAATCGTACATAAATAGTATATACATATTTGATATCTGAGCTAGACAAAAATCATGGTGTGATCATACCCTGACATTGTTTTCCTTCCCAATTTAGCGAATCAGCAACTTATTTTAAACACAATGAAAAAAGAATTGGTGGATCTTACAAGAAAGCAGTTTATGTAGAGTACACAGATGCAACCTTTACTAAAAAGAAACAAAGATCCGAGGAGGAAAAACATCTTGGACTCCTGGGTACCGTAATTCTTTGAATCCTATCATGCTCTTCCATATAGTATTACTCAATCAGGTCTAATTTTTTCTTGGAAATTACATTTTTATTTAAATGTATAACTTTTAGTGCAAAAATGTTCCATATTTATGACAAAATCTAATGATAAATGTGTCACATTGTTACATTCTATGTTCTAACAGTGGCTCTTTGACATTTGTAAAGTACAGGTGCGCTGATAAGTGTATTTTGTTTCATTCTGTCCTTATTAGTCGGAACACTGGTTTACTACTTTCATGGCTGTCTTTATTGATTTCATCCATACCCGTCAGTTTCTTGTGGTGTGTGCTCGGCTGGCAAACATCTATTCCGCTGTGATAGACACAATTTCCCCCAATCACATTTCTGTTCTTGGCTACTTCCTCATCTTTTTTAAGGTAGCTGGCGTTCATTTAGATTTTTGTATTTTTGATCTTTTGCCTGTTTTTCTGACTATTCATTTGCCTACTGATTCTGTACTGCAATTGTCCTCTTGGTTCTGACACCTATCTTGTTGACTTTGATTTGCTGTTTGTATTGGCCTGTCTTAGTCTCAATTTTTGCATTTTGGTGCAGGAAGGGAATGATGACCAGTTGTCACCTACCGCGTAGGGTAGCATGAGCAATTAGGTAGGGACAGCTCAGAAGGGGTTAAGTCTTAGGGCTTACTGTACTCGTCTTTCTTTCTAGTCAATCTCATGGCATTCCCTAACCCTGCAGGCTTAGTTTAACACAAAAAATATTGTTCTGACCATTTCTGGCAAGTCCCTTCTAAAAAGATCATGCGCCCGATATCCTGCATGTGTCGCTTCCCCGCTTAGGTCCAACAGAGTTCACCATCTTTTAAGTGGTGCATGTAAGTGCTTGGGCTTGCGACACAATTTGAAAGTTAAATTCTGCATTCTGTCCGAATCAGTCCGATGGAACGCTCCCTAATTTGTGTCACATGGAAGCTAGTGCAGCTGCGTAAAAAATCGCTTGCGTGCGCCAAAATCCCAGTGCAAACAGATTATCACAAAAAAGGCCTAGAAATGGCCTCACTAAGACCCATTAGTCAAAAAAGATTATGTATTAAAACAACTATCTTTATTCGTATATATTTTAAGAAAAAATGGTATGGGCAACACTACACAAGAACACTTAAAAATCTACAGTCAGTAGAGCCGAGAGAGTGAGATTTAGTTGTTGGATTGTAATATGTATTTGTGGCCGGAGGGTTGTGTGTAGTACTGGTTTATTATTCATATATACCTGGTTGGGGACAAAGTGGTGTGGTGATTAATTTAGACCAATACCTCCATTCACTCTAAGCTGGATGAGGGACACTGTATAGTTTGGGCACTAGATGTCAGTAGTGATTGTTTATAATTCTTTAGATTGATACAAAGTAACCTTTTTCAAATCTATTGGTCAGATGATACTATGTATGTGTCCATCCAGTAGGGGTAATTAGTCACCCTTTTCTATATCTGGGTTGATCACACCAGCACACCACTCACTTCCGATTTTTTGTTGTTTTGTGACAAAGCACACACCAGTTTCCCCTATACACACACACTCTCACATATTTTTGCCACTACTTCTAATCTGACTATTATTCATATGGCTCTCTGACTGCTAAATAAAAGCGAGAACACTACAGCCCCCCCGGTGCAGACACCTGTAAAATACCTGTCCAAGCCATGCAATCCCCGAAAAAAGGCGAACAGTCCGACAAAAGTGCAGCACGACCCTTAGAAAATGAGCCACTGTTTGCTAATTGGATCAATTGTTTCTTATTAATATTTTAACAATTATAATTCTATTACTAGGACCAATTATTTGGGCAGAGGTTGGAGATACAGTTAAGATTACTTTTAAGAACAATGCAAGTTATCCTTACAGCATCCAGGCTCATGGTGTGAGCTACAAGAAATTGATGGAAGGTGCCTTCTACAACTACCGCAATGCCATCAATGGTTGGTGGAGATCATTTTTATGTCATTTTTTGAAGTGATGATAATGACATAAGAGATGAGTTCTAGAAAACAGTGAGGAATTGATACAGAAAGTATATTGGAAAATTGTATAACTTTTCCTCACACAAACCATATCAATTATTTGCTGAAAGTGGACAACCCCTTTAAATTAGATTGCCAGCATTTCATGCTTGGTACATAACCAGCTGTGCCACACAATATATATTTATATAAATATGTTTCAATAGAATTTTTTTGCAACTGTTACAGATTCAGAGTCAGGCAAAAATTCTCAGGCTTCCCACGTGGCTCCCAGAGACATCTTCACTTATGAATGGAACATACCATATTTAAAGACATCAAGCATGGATGATCAAAACTGCTTACCATGGCTGTACTACTCTGCGGTTGATGTAGCCCGAGATACAAATTCTGGGCTTGTAGGTCCCTTGTTAGTATGTAAGAGCTTGAGTAATAACAAGGTAAGTATTACCAGCTGGGGCTACTCAACAAAAACTCAGATAAGAGATCTTTGGAAGCAGATTGTTCCCACTGAAGTCTTTAGACTGCAAATACACTTGATTAGTGTTGGGTTTTTTTAATTGAATTTTTCACTTCAATTTCACTTTTTATAAAAGTGTAAACATAAATGATCAGGAAAGGTGCCTGATCAAAGGTGCTGGGGTGTCTGTAAAATTGACACTGCGGGCTCACCACCAGGAATCTGGATCAGGGAATTTGTAGGCACTGGCGGGGAGGCATTGGTATAAAGGATACAGTAATGTCATTCACTACTCTCTCTTCCAGTGCAATACTCTTGATTTATTAGCAGAGGCTTTTATAAGAAATATCCTTGGATTCCCAGGCTTTCTGCTGGTGGTTGGGATATGGTTAGGGATGTAAGTGTCAGCACTCAACAGCAACAATTAGAAAATTCTGAAAAGGTAGAAGTGGGATCTGGTACCTCCCAGGCGATAAATATTTATACCTTCAGAACCTCCAGAACTGCTTGATGATTTTGGCTACAGAGGTGCCTTGATTTACAGCTGTAAAAGTTTCCACCAGATATCTTCAGCTTCACTATAAATGTTGTCACTTATAGTATAATGCCACCTGGATTATAATTTCCCAAATTGTACTTCTAAATAATATTTACTCCCTCCATAACACAAGTGCCAGACTGTGCCCTCTCACATATCAAATATACCCCCATAACAAAAACACCCTGTGCTCCCTGCATATATCTAAATTTACACTATAACTCCTCAATATATTACAATACAAACTATAGCCACTAAATAAATAATACCGTACTTCTCATTTTATTGTGTTGCTCAAATTAATCACATGAAATGTGGCCCCTGCAATTAATTCTTTTACCCAGATAATGCCCTTTATTTCTTTATTTTTTCCTATACAGAGCCCCTCCTAATCAATTTGGTTTTATATAGCACTTTCCTTACTTATTCTTTTTATACAAAGTGCTCTTTTTTTGCTTATATTTCACATTTTGCTGTTCTGATCAATAATTTTATTTACAATCCTCCCAATTAATCAGTTTCAGATTGCCTCAATTCATTATTATTATGTATAATCCCCCCAGGTTTTTCATATTTATATAATGGTCCTTAAAATAAAAATTTACATAAAGTGTTTCTTCCAATTTATTTTAAAAGAGACAAAGGATGCAACAAAGGATGCGTGGCTGTGATATGACATGACATGATAATAATAATAATAATAATAATAATAATAATAATAATAATAATAATAATAAGCTTCATATAGAGCAATCAAATTCCTTAGCGCTTTAAAAATCATGATGACATAACCCAGAGTCAAAGAGTGCATTTAGGATGTGTAATTAACAAAGCAAGAATTAAAACACATATATCTACCTCAAACAGCATAAGAAAGCCTTTAATTATTGTTTATTTCCCTTACACCAGGTGATTGACCACAACTACTTTTTATTGGCGACTATATTTGATGAGAATAAAAGCTGGTATCTGGACGATAATATTCAGCTATTTACAGGCGACCCCCAAAGTGTCAACAAAGAAGATGCAGGCTTTCAAGAGTCCAATATGATGCACGGTAATTAAACCCTAACTTTTGTGGCGTTGATTGAAGAATGTTTGAAGCAAATACTGTATGAAGACATGACTACATGACTAGACTAGACTAGAGTCCACCAGGCTTCCCTGTGTGTCCCAATGTTCATGTCACTATTTCAAAAAACTATATATTTTGCCTGGTTCCGTATAGAACTCATCTTGTGGCTGTGCAGAATACGCAATACCCCCATCCATCCTCGACATCTGGTGCACATCCATTGTGGGCGTTTCGCTGGTGATGTAACTGTCCAAATATAGACAGTAACATCCCTCAGTAGACTTCCCAAATATTGGCAGCAACAAATCACTTACAGGGGGAGAAGCCGAACAAGAGGGCATATCCCTCCCAAATCTTACGTATACGTATAATATGAGGGATAATAGGAGGTATGAATCAGGGGGGTAACTACAGTGGTAGCAGCCATAGCAGCCGCTATCGAGCCCGCGGTGTCAGGGGCCCCCGTCATCCGACCTGACACAATAAAGAATGGAGGATGTGCACCATTATAGCTATATTGTACTGCACATGTCCAGCATAATATGTATATAACATATACTGTGATGTATATATGCAGTATCTGTGATGTGTATATGGTGTATGTATACACTGTATGTGAGTATGTTGCATATGGCACTGTATGTATGTGTACACTCACCGGCCACTTTATTAGGTACACCATGCTAGTAACGGGTTGGACCCCCTTTTGCCTTCAGAACTGCCTCAATTCTTCGTGGCATAAATTCAACAAGGTGCTGGAAGCATTCCTCAGAGATTTTGGTCCATATTGACATGATGGCATCACACAGTTGCCGCAGATTTGACGGCTGCACATCCATGATACGAATCTCCCGTTCCACCACATCCCAAAGATGCTCTATTGGATTGAGATCTGGTGACTGTGGAGGCCATTTGAGTACAGTGACCTCATTGTCATGTTCAAGAAACCAGTCTGAGATGATTCCAGCTTTATGACATGGCGCATTATCCTGCTGAAAGTAGCCATCAGATGTTGGGTACATTGTGGTCATAAAGGGATGGACATGGTCAGCAACAATACTCAGGTAGGCTGTGGCGTTGCAACGATGTTCAATTGGTACCAAGGGGCCCAAAGAGTGCCAAGAAAATATTCCCCACACCATGACACCACCACCACCAGCCTGAACCGTTGATACAAGGCAGGATGGATCCATGCTTTCATGTTGTTGATGCCAAATTCTGACCCTACCATCCGAATGTCGCAGCAGAAATCGAGACTCATCAGACCAGGCAACGTTTTTCCAATCTTCTACTGTCCAAGCTTGTGCAAATTGTAGCCTCAGTTTCCTGTTCTTAGCTAAAAGGAGTGGCACCCAGTGTGGTCTTCTGCTGCTGTAGCCCATCTGCCTCAAAGTTCGATGTACTGTGCGTTCAGAGATGCTCTTCTGCCTACCTTGGTTGTAACGGGTGGCGATTTGAGTCACTGTTGCCTTTCTATCAGTTCGAACCAGTCTGCCCATTCTCCTCTGACCTCTGGCATCAACAAGGCATTTCCAACCACAGAACTGCCGCTCACTGGATGTTTTTTCTTTTTCGGACCATTCTCTGTAAACCCTTGAGATGGTTGTGCGTGAAAATCCCAGTAGATCAGCAGTTTCTGAAATACTCTGACCAGCCCTTCTGGCACCAACAACCATGCCACGTTCAAAGGCCACAAATCACCTTTCTTCCCCATACTGATGCTCGGTTTGAACTGCAGGAGATTGTCTTGGCCATGTCTACATGCCTAAATGCACTGAGTTGCCGCCATGTGATTGGCTGATTAGAAATTAAGTGTTAACGAGCAGTTGGACAGGTGTACCTAATAAAGTGGCCGGTGAGTGTATATGCATATGAGTATTTATATGTGTGAGTATACTAATATGTATATTTTTTAAGTGGGAAGCCAGTAGTGTGCTAGGGGGGACCTGTCTCTCCTAGTTACGCCACTGGTATAAATGTAGCTTAACTAAACCTCTCCTTCCCTCATTATCATTGGTAACTCCAGTCACCATTTTTTCGAGTATTATTATCTTACACTTTATTTACAGCTCTCAATGGATATATGTATGGGAACCTGCCCGGGCTAGAGATGTGTAAGGGAGACACAGTTCGCTGGCACATGATCGGACTAGGTGGGGAGATTGACATGCACGGGATCCACTTCACAGGAAATACCTTTTACATGAAGGGAACCACAAGGGATGTAGCAACCTTATTCCCACACATCTCCTACACAGTGGCAATGACCCCTGATAATGTGGGTAAGTGACTGATGACATGTGTACTCAAAATTCTAAGTAATAATATTGATATCCAACATTTTATAGAATAAGCATCATACAATGTCAAGAGTTAAGAAAATGGGCGACATTAGTGAAATAATCAACGCAAGTTTTCTGGCATAAAACTGAAATTTTCCTTTAAAGGTCTCTTTTAACCCTATTTTTTTTATAACCACAAGGGATAAAAAAATGTAATAACCCCCCAAAATGTGTAAAACTGTGCATATAAAATGTTGTACGAACGCAAAGTAGAGGGAAAGAGGGATGTTTTCCCTTTGGAGAACCCTAGTGGTATAAAACAGAGAAGAACCTGAAAAGTGACCCTAATTTTTGAACGTACATCCCTTAGAGAATTTAGAAAGGTGTAATACTTTTAATATGTTCGAGCATTAAAAAGTCTTACTTGGATTGCCGAAACCTATTTGAAAACACACAATTAAAATTTCTACAAATCCATGGCGTAGGACATATTATTATTTGTAAGCAAGTCCAGGTAGAGCGGAGTGTCAGTTCAATACAGGGGGAACCACTAGAGGTCGCTAGTGGTATAGTTCTGATTTGTCTATGTATTAAATCAGTAATGTTTTTATTAGTTCTTCAACTTAGTTGCTATAACTGTATTCACTGATGTTGCAGAGTGCTACCGTTGGCTGACTTCCAAGTCACTATTTACTTGTATGTAGATCCACTAGAGCTCTCCCTGTCTGTGAATATTTTTAAACTTGTTTTTATTTATTTTTTCATAAACATACATATAATATTCCAACATAACAATTTGCACATTGAGTTGTGCACATTGAGCCAAAGGAGGTTATTTTAATTTTATTTACAGTCCATCACCTTGAGTTGTGTTGCTAGATTTCTCTCTGCTTTGGTACAGGTTTAGTTTGCATATATATGTCTGTATGTTAAAGCTGAGATTAATAATACAATCGAATATTATATTGCATATCATTCATTCATTATTTGACATAAGTTTACATGTAAACCGTCGTAAACACAAAAACAGTAACCATAAAAACAGTGCCCTGAGAAAACTCAAAATTTACTCTTGGTGCTAAGGGCTCACTATCCATAAGTCCCAATCTTTTTTAAATTTGTGGTATCTGTTTTCTTGGAGTGGTATACACACCTTTGTCATAACTGGATATGGAAAGAGGTAACCTGCCCCAACATATGTGAACCAAATGAACCAACTGCATTTATGAAAAATACATACATCTCCAAGAAAAAGTTTATTTTTTACAAAAGTTTAAATATTCATTCATTTTCATTCCACTTTACAATTTGTGTCCCACTTGTTGATTCTTCACCCAAAAAAATTACATTTTTTATCTGCCTGAAATTTGTCAAAAGGTGGAAAAGTTCAAGGGGGCCGAATACTTTTGCAAGGCACTGTATATTAGTAGATACATTCCACATCAGTTAAAAACAGAATATCTAATATATAAAGCTAAGTGTATAGGGCAGTGATGGGCAACCTTTTGAGCTTGGTGTGTCAAAATTCGTCAAAAAACCGAGCATAACTCGGGTGGTGTGTCACCTTGAGAAAAAAACCCTAATTTTGTGATATTTAGAGTTAAAATAACAAATACGTATAGTTATTTAACTTACCTGCTTAGTGACTTCTTTGTTAATCTGTCAGTTGGTTTCTTTTGTTGGTCTTGCTGTTATTTAACTTGTGTGGGGTGCCATGAACTAAGATAAGTGAGGGGGAGGGGGAATTCTTCCAGTGATGGCGAACCTGTGGCAGTCCAGCAACAGCTAGTTTTAAGGACATTTGTGTCCTGAGAAGTGCCCCCCAAAGAGTGTACATCACAGCCCAGCCCGGCAGAGCTCAACTCAATAAATTAACTTACCTAACTGGCACAGGCACAGTCAGTGCTGACACGTGTGTCATAGGTTGGCCATCACTGGTATAGGGGATATTTATCGTACGCCGGTACTCATTTTCACAGAGGATTCAGCTTCTTGATGTATCAGGCAGGGTCCTGCGCTAAATCTGATAATGATAATATGCCCCTATGTGTATGTATGTGTATGTATGTGTATGTATGTATGTGCAACTTCCCTGCCAATGCGCATGGCAGAGGAATTGCGAATAAGCCCTTTTTCCTATACAATGCATATAGAGGTAATTGGGCAGCGGTAGATTCTGCCTGGATAAGCAAGGGTTAAAGCAATGTTATGTCATCATCCAATGCTGTTCCACTGTTTGTAACTGGAGTGTGATTGGAGGAGGAGACCACCTGACAAGGGAGTAACTAAGGAGGAGTTAGTCAGAGGAGAGGGAGAGTTCCAGAAACTTCAAAGAGAGCAGATCTCTCAGGTCCAGCTCTCACCACAGGAGAAGCTACTAGGCCTCAGCTCATCAACCTGACACAGAGTGATACTGAACCACAAACAGGACTAAGCTGCAGCTTCCAGGATTGGACACAGCTACATCCCAGCCTGCCCCTGCATCCAGGCTGGTGAGACAACTCCTGAGGTTCCTCTCCAAGATCACTCCAGTACTGCATTTGTACCGAACCGTTTGGGGGTTGCTGCTGTTGGTTCAAATAAAGAACTGTAAGTTACTTTTATGAACAACATTGCCTACATCTGGTCCCTGCTACAGCTGCATCACAACCAAGGGCGCTCCATATGTCTACCAGGAACACACACTACAGACTCTAAGGGCTGCCCCAGGGAGAACCAGTACATCAGATTCTCCCTCCATTTCATTTCTTGCCAACACCACCTGCTGGAGACCTGCCAGGCTGTAGGACAGCCCTCCGGTCCCCATACCAAGCACCATGACACTAGCGTGCCTAGGCCGCAACCGCCGGCCACTCCGGTATTCCGGGCCCTGGCTGTCTCTAGGCCCCAAGAAAAGACTAGGCCCCCGTGGGGGATGTTGCATATGTCCGCTAGAATAATCTGCACTGTTGCATTTGCAATCACCAAATTTCGTGCAGCCGCTCTCTGACTCAGGGAACATCATCGACTAAGTTTCAAGCCGAAATTGTAATCCCACGCTTTCCAAAATACACTTATTAAACCCTTAACAACCTGGCCTTTTTTTATAATTTCCATTTTTCACTCCCCGTCATCAAAAATCTATAACTTGTTTTTTTTTCCCATTTAGAGAGCTGTGTGGTGGCTTGTTTTCTGCACTTCATTGTGACGGTATTTAATATTCCATGCCGTGCACTGGGCAGCCGGAAAAAAATTCCAAATGCAGTTAAATTGGTAAAAAAAATGTAACTGTGCCAATTGCCTGTGGGCTTGAATGATATGCTCTGAGACACTTTTGATAAATCTACCCAGTCCCAGTCAGAAACAGTCACAGTCAGACAGTCGAAGTCAGTCACTGAGACTGTCTGAGGCAGTCACTGAGAGGTTGTCGGAGGCAGTAACTTTCAGAGGAAGTCACTTTCAGAGACAGAGACGGTCAGTGACAGTCACTGAAAGAGACGGTCAGAGACTATCCATGAAAGAGACAGTCAGACAGTCAAAGACAGAGACACAGAGAGAGTCAGAGATAGAGAGAAGCAGATATATAAAATATTTCTGGTTAACCCATTCTATTTTGCTATAGCTAACAGCGGTTATTTATTTCTACAGTTTATTAGTTTATTACAAAATGAAAAAAATTAAAATAAACTGAAAGGGAACACCTGAACAATATTCAGATCTCAAACATTTCTGAAACGGAGCGCTGAAGCGCGTTATGTGTACATTATGTTTTTATTTAGTTTCTCCTAGGAAAATCCATACAAGCTAATGCTTTATATTACAAAAGCAAAGTAGAAAACATAAAACTTGCGATAATAGAATGTGTGTATACAATAATTGTATCATCTCATTGGGTTGACAACTCTATCGTTTCCAATCAGGTGTTTTCAATGTGGAGTGTATGACAGCAGATCACTACACAGGTGGAATGAGACAGCTCTACAAGGTGCACCAATGTAACAAAAAGGATTCTACATTCAAGTATGCCCGGAAACTAACACATTACATTGCAGCTGAAGAAGTGGAATGGGAATATTCTCCCACCCGCACCTGGGAGTATATGTGGTATACAGATGAAAATGGCAGGTAAGTTAATATTATGAGGTCAGAAGCTTAAAAAGAGTTTTCCGGAAAATACATTTATGACATATCCACACTATATACCAATAATGTATGCCAGCACACCTAGGATCTATAGTTCTACATCACTGCATATTTAGATATGGCAGACACATTATAATGGAAATATGTGAATTTTTCTTATTTAGCCCTGGAGATGTGTTCCTAAACAAAACCCGAACATCTATTGGGTCAAAATATAAGAAGGTTGTGTACCGAGAATATACTGATGGCACATTCAGAAGAAGAAAGGAAAGGACCAAGAATGAGGAGCACTTGGCAATTATGGGTATTACCATTTGTGTATTTTAATTAACATACAAGTAGGGGGTAACTTAAAGTTAGAGAGTAACTGTAAAGTTACTTGACGAAAAACAGTTTGAGCACAACTGGATCGAGCCTTTGGCATCAATTCCAATAATAATTATATCATGCCACTGGTTTCTTCCTAGCCTGAGATCCAACCTGATATGTCTATCAGCCCTATCTGTAAAATCCTATCAGCTTCTCCTAAAGTGGGCAGGACTGATATTCTCCTGAATCTAGCAGACTACTGATCAGAAGGGCGCACCTCTCCTAGTGGCCCTCCCAACAAGATCCACCCACCTCCTCTCATCTCCAACATCAAGATACAGATTCCCATGATAACTAATCAAAACAAAGTGAGGGAGAGCAGCCAGGGGGGCAAGGTAAAATCCCTGCTAGCAGGCAAATGGCTGCAGATGGCTAATGAGATTAAGTTAAAGAATTGCTTATTTTGGCTTAGTGCAGAGTTTGGCAAAAGTTGTTATACTTTACAGTTGTTCTTTAAAGGAAATCTACCATGAAAATCAAGTATGATAGACCAGGGACACTTACTCATAGATCCATGCACCATGACTGTGGTAATCACATACTTAGACTAAGCAGTAAGTTAAAATCAGTGCATTACTGACTGATAACACGGGTGTCATTTACTGAGCATCACAGAACTTCTGCTCCAGTCTCTATCTGTGGAGACTCTTTATTGATCTGCCTTAATCAAGAGCTGCTGGCATTAGTACAATAACATTACTAGAGGATTCCTATTGATCAAGAGCAGCATTTTTTTGCATTTCCAAAAAAATACACATTTCTCACATGATGGCCTACCAATGAAGATAAATATCTGTTCCAACCTCTAAGGCTCTGTTCACATTTGTGATTAAGGCTCCATTGGTAATTTCTGTGATATAACAAAAGCAGCAACCACAACAGATCTCATTATAAGTCAACTTGGCACTGTTAGAATCTTTCCAATGAACTAACTTTGTGGCTTCCTTTGTAAAATGACTAATTTAAAGGGCGTTTATCATTACTATGTTACGCAAGAGCCATGGAGAGTTTAATCTTACTTTTGGGTGCATTGGGTTTGACTCCGCAAACTGCTATACTCTTAACTCAACTCTTAACAGATATGTCATAGAAAATTAGTTTGATGACATTCAGAATTCTAGTTACAGTCCATGAGTATTGCTGGCCCTTTTCACAGCACACACAACTACAGAATATGATTATCCAAGGATAATGCTTGACTCTGTCTGAGTTGTTTATGGTAAAATATGCTGGTAGACTCCCTTTAAACCTGGAGAGTAGCCTTTGAGTGCCCCTACAAATCATGAATCTGGTGTTCCCTGCACTGCCCCGACAGAGTGCATCAACGTTATTTTGGTGCACCTTTAACATAGGCTGTGCAACATATTTCTTTAATAAATCTGGCACATGGTCCGACTGTGCACCGGAACATTTATTTCAGTGAAGAAATTTGTGTCAAGTGAAGAATAGTACAGCTGTGACAAAAAAGAGTTGCGTGTTAAACATATGTGGAGAAATCAATTTGCACATGAAAGAACATGCGTCAAAAAACTGGCACAAGGACCTTAGTGAATGTGCCCCAGTGTTTGAATGTTAGATGTAGTCACCATTCAATTTTATAACATGTGTCCTAGACGCAGACATACATTTAGGGTTTTATTATAAAAATTGTACAACAACAATGAATCCCACAACAAGCCTTACAAATCACCTCATTGTGCCTTTGTTGAAAAGTGCTGTTCAGGCACCCAAACTTAAATCTGCTTCCTCCAACCAGTAAAATCATTCACATAACTTATTCTGTCTATGTTGGTTGTGCCCACCAGTGCATCACCCTTCCCATCATAGGGTGTGTGAAATGGTGAGAATATCTGCCGTTTCCCACTCAGTGTTCACTGCTAAATTCACCATGCTGTGAACAGGGACAGCATTCCGGTAAGGACAATGGCCCACATTTACTAAAGCCCCTGCGCCAGTTTTCTGTCTGTTTTTGTACATTCTTTTTAGTGAAAACTTCTTACACATTTATTTATAAACTGCCCGAGACACATTTCTGGTGCACATGACACAATTTGGTGGATGCAACACATGATTCTGCGCTGAAAGGGGCGTTCCTGTGCACAGTTGGACTGCGCAACACATTTATCATGCGGAGTCTAACAGAATTGTGTGGCACACCTTACGTTAAAGGTGCACCAAAAAAAAGTTGGTGCAGTCTGTCTGGGCAGTGCAGGGGTGCCAAATTTATAAAGAATGTGAGACACATTTCATGAATCTGGTGCTCCCTCTACAGGCAAACTGCACAAAATGCAGTTTGCACTAGTTTTGATAATTGTGGGCCAATATGTTTTGGCTGACATTCAACCAAGGGCAACAGCTCCCTGTTTTTTTTTATATGTTCTCCCTGTGGCTGCATTGGTTTCCTCCAGGTACACTAGTTCCCTTTCACAGTCCAAAAACATACTAAAAGAAATAGATGATTAAAGGTAACTTGTCACCAAGGACCTCATATTCACTTAAAACAGATTGCAGGAGCCCATTACAGCTGCATTTCAAATATGCCTTCTGCCTTCTCTAAGCATTTGCATTATAATTGTGTGTTATAACTTACCTTACACTGTGACAGAATCCTCTGTTTAGTTCCAGGGGTTGGCTTTGGTTTGTCTGCATTTCAAAAAACGACATGTGACTTGTCTGTGCTGTAAACTCCTCAGCTCTAAGTCCCCACCTTTGTACTTCTGTACAACTCCTCCCTCTCCCACTGATATCATCTCACAAGGCTGTGAGCTCTGTTGATGTGAATGAGCGCAAAGGTGGGGACTGATAGCTTAGTAGTGAGCAACACACACAAGTTACATGTTGTTTTATGAAATGCATGCAAACCAAAGCCAACGCCTGGGACTAAACAGAAGATTTTGTCAGGAAGCCAGGTAAGTTAAAACACACAATTATATTGATTTTTTTTTTTTGTCTAATCTAGAGGTCTCCAGTATTAGTGCTTGCTCTGGAGGTCTCTACAATTAGTGCCTGCTCTGGAGGTATTCCTGTATTACTGCCTGATATGGGGGTCTCTAGTATTAGTGCCTGCTCTGGGGCTCTACAGTATTAGTGCCTGCTCTGGGTGGTCTCAATTATTTGTGCCTGCTCTATGGGGGTCTCGAGTATTAGTGCCTGCCATGGGGGCTCTCCTATATTAGTGCATGCTCTAGGGGTCTACAGCATTAGTGTCTGCCCTGGGGTGGTCTTGAGTATTAGTGCTTGCTATAGGTTTTCTCCAGTATTTACACCTGGTCTGGGGTCTCCAGCATTAGTTCCTGCTTTGGAGTGGTCTCAAGTATTAGTGCCTGCTCTGAGTGGTCTCCAGTATTAGTGCCTGCTCTGGGGGCTCTCCTATATTAGTGCCTGCTCTGGGGGCTCTCCTGTATTTGTGCCTCCTCTGGGGGGGTTCCACTATTATGTCCCTGCTGTGGGGAGCCTCTGGTATTTTAGGTCTGCTATGGGGGGGGGGTCTCCTGTGTTATAGGTCTGCTCTGGGGTCACCACTATTTAATGTCTGCTGTAGGCGTCTACTGTATTATAAGTCTGCTCTAGGGGTTGTCTCCAGAATTATTATCATCTGGTTTGTGACCTGTATTTGTAGTGTGTTCTGGGGTCTATGTAGTATTATGCAGTAGGGGGTTCTGGAGTAATATTTGTGCTGTGGTTTTTGTGGTTTTGTGCTTTACTGTGTTTTTTTTGTTTTTTACTGTGGGTGTTGGTTACTAGTGTGGTCGCTTCAAGTTGAGTGGTATGAGAATATGGCCCTCGGACTGATAAAGGTTGTGCACCCCTGCTCTTAAAGGGAACCCGTCACCACTATTTTCACAAATACAGGTAGTGGCAGGTTCCTATAGAGCTCTAGTAACTATCTGACACCCTGCTTTTAGCTAAAAATTGTTCCCCTCAGATCCCCATAAAATCAGAGTTATAATCTTGCCTGGTATCTATGCAGCTTTGGAGCTAGTCCACGGGGGCGTGGCCTAATGTCATGTGACCAGGGTGACATCATCAAAGGTCCTTGAGCTACTTAATATGAAAACTATACCCCATGTACATATCTGACCACATAAAACCATCACAGCAGCCTCCATGGACTTCTACTCCTCTCCATGCAGGCTGCTGTGATTTCATGTGATAAAATATGCTGTGATTTCATGACATATATGCTTAGTGTACAGCTCCTAATGCTACAAAAGCTATAGGACCTGCGATGATGTCACCCTGGTCACATGACATTATAGCAGCATACAGAGATAGGGATGGGGAGGAGCTGCTGGATTCAGCCCGAGGAGGCCACGCCCACCTGGACTACATGTAGCCATGCTTAGTTACCAGATAAAACTATAAAGTTGAATATATGGGAATCTCAGGGGCATAATTTTTAGCTACAAGCAGGGTGTCAGATAGTTATTAGAGCTCTATAGGAACCTGTCACTAGCTGTATTTGTGAAAATAGTGGTGACGGGTTCCCTTTAAGCTTTGCTGAATAAAATTTAAAAAAAATAATAAATGTTTACAATGGAAATAATTTTATGTTGTGCAAATATGTATAAGTAAAAATATAAGGTAGAGTCCCAGGGGATTCTCATCCATATGCATGAAATGGAGTGGGTGGTTTTCTTTCTGTGTCTGCTTAAAAAATGATTGATGATGTTCAGGCTATTAGTAGTCTAAGAAGACAGCTGCAACCCTGTACCTGCCACTGAATGGCATTTTTACATTTGCTTTTGCTTTTTTCAACAGGGTGTTCTCATTTTCTTCATTGTTTTCCTGTAACAGCAATACAATAGGGATAAACACTTAGATACTAATAGCTTCCCATGCGCATATATATGTCACAGAATGACTGTATATAGAGATGGGGTGTAATCACTGGATGAAAATCATAAAAAATATTAAAATAGTGGCACCTCATGGTGCAAATATATAAGGACAGCAATCATGGGTCATGGTGAACAGTTAGCTCACAAGCAGCTATGCTCACTTGGTGGAGCCGATGATCCAGCATTGGATAGTTAATGACCTTAGGTGGTTTTTGTAGCCTCCTGCGGGAGATATCCATATCATCCAAGAGTATGCAAGTACTGTTGATGGTGTTCTACAAGGTCATCGGATCTTGTGATAGGAAACAAGCATCAAATCAATTTCCATAAGGTACTCGGGTATATTAGGCAGAAACAGTCAACTTGTTTTTTGAGAGCCGAATAGTGTCTTCTCCAGGCCAAATAACTGAAAAAAGAGCAAAATATATACCGTATATACTCGAGTATAAGCCGACCCGAGTATAAGCCGAAACCCCTAATTTCAACACAAAAAACTGGGAAAACCTATTGACTCGAGTATAAGCCGAGGGTGGGAAATGCATTGGTTACAGCCTCCCAGTATATAGTCTGCCAGCCCCTGTAGCATACAGCCTGCCCAACCCCTGTAGCATACAGCCTGCCCAGCCCCTGTAGCATACAGCCTGCCCAGCCCCTGTAGCATACAGCCTGCCCAGCCCCTGTAGCATACAGCCTGCCCAGCCCCTGCAGTAGGAAAAAAAAATAACATTGTACTCATCTTTCCGACGTCCCCCATAGATCCTCTTCTGTCTCAGACTGTCTCAGACAGAAGAGGACCTATGATGTCAGATGATGTCAGAAAGGTGAGTTTTGACTTTATTTTTTTATTTGACTCGAGTATAAGCCGAGTTAGGGGTTTTGCGCTTAAATTTTGTGGTGAAAAACTAGGCTTATACTCGAGTATATAAGGTATATATTATATGCACACACATATCCGTAATCATATATATATATATATATATATATATATATATAGTATAAAACAGAGCATAAAGCATGTGAAAAAGTTAGTGGAGAGGTGATCATATGAAAGGACAGATAGGTATATAATTTATTATATATATATATGACATATGATGTAGCATGATTAAAAACTCAAATATTTTTCATATCCATGAGAAATGATAATAATAAATAATAATAATTCCATTGTTTATATAGCACACACAGATTCCGCAGCGCTACACAGAGCTTGCCAGATCAGTAAAGTGTAAGAAATAGGACAAAATATGCATAAAGGTTTACATGGCAGATAGCAAACTTTCAACTTTTTTTTACTTTAACTCATGAATTTGTAAATTAACTCTCAAATCTCAATTTGCCATAAGAAAACACTACACCAATCCCCAACAATCCTGACCCTGGTGCCTCCACCAGTCACAAAGTCAAAATTAATAAAACTTGATTACTTTAGACATATAAAATATTCACATAGACACAATGTCCTTCCAGTACCTCAGTAGTAGAAAAAAGAGGAATTTCCAAATTACATCTTTAATTGGATATAGCTGATATAGCTTTGTAAATAGAAACATCAAAAGGATACAGCTTGTGGAAGGAGCGGAGTGAAGAAAGGAAGCACAAAAAAACGAAAAAAAAACCTTTAAAGAGGTTAAAAATCCTTCATCTAGAAATTCAATTGTAGTATGTATAGAAAAACATGCAAAACACATCAGATATTGTCCACTTTATCTTCAAAATCTGTTCCTTCTATAGCAAAACATGTAGAAGCAATTCAACCTCTAGGAAAGCTGAGCTGTCAGTCAACAGCGTACTACTGGAAATCATGAAACATTTCATGGAGATGCAGTTGCATCTGTCAGCTGCAAAATGTACTTCTGCCAGTGAACTATTTCACTGAAATGACATTTAATGATTGTTTATATTGTGAAAATTACCAGCCCTATTACACCCTACCTGTGCATGAAGGGAATGAGAAATTGAGAGATGAGCAACTTCCATTGGCCTCTAGCAGATGACAGAATTTAGCAAAGCCATTGATAGAAACCAAAGGGAAATTGATGACAATCCCAGCTATTGTATTTCTAAGATGCCTTTTCCACAATAACTATATAATTATTTATTGAGGAAAGCTATCAAAGAGAATTGCTTTGCAACCTCTCTGCTACATGTAGTAATTGATGTGAAGTGAGGCGTCACATCCCCTACTGACCCAGACCTGTTAAAGTCAGATGGATGACAACTCTCTCTATTATAATTGATATTATCACATCCTAGAATGCACAATACCTCATTCGAAGACTGCTGGCCTGTGCATTGATTGGCTTTCCTCTGTGAATGGGTCTCTTGGTAGAGCTCCCGTATAATGCATTAAAGATTGTCTTGTTGACAAATCCCAATGCTCCTGCCCTCAGCTCAGATATGATAGCAGCCTACTGATTGGTTCTATTGAACCTGTATCCAACCGGGAGGACTAACGCAGTTTGCTTGATGGGTATTAATGACTTGGTTTGCTTGTATGGGAGCATCTTATCAGTTCATTTTTAGTTTCCTTTTCTTATACATGCAACAATGAAGTTGAAAGGGCAGACAGAAATAGCTTTTTTTGATATGGTCCCACAAAATTGGTGATTATTAAAACAATGGAAGTCCTTGTCTGCACATTCCTATAAATTGACTTAAAGTTTGGCTAAATCCTTTATGACTTGGCAATTTTTAATTTTTGTGTTTACATTTTTCACTCCCCACTTTCAAAAATCTATAACTTTTTTATTGTTCAGAGCTGTGTGAAGGCTTATTTAATTCTCTAATAAATTGTCCTTCCTCATGATGGTATTTAATATAACATGCCATGTACTGGAAAGCGTAAAAAAAAAATTCCAAATGCCGTGATACTGGAAAAACAAAACATATTTACGCAATTTTCTTATGGAGTTTTTCTAATGGTCTTTTCTTATGGTTTTTGTGGCTTTTACTGTGAACTCCAAATGACTCATCTCCTTTCTTTTTTGGGTCAGTTTGATCACAGATACCAAATTTATACAGGTTTTATTGCGTTTTAAAACATTTTTAAAAATTAAAACCTTTTGCACAAAAAACTTTTCATTTCACCATATTTTGACACTAATAACTTTTTGATACTTCAGTGTACGGCCCTATGTAAACCATAATTTTTTGGGGAGCGAGCTGGCATTTTCATAAGTATAATTCTGAGGACTATATGACCTTTTGATCATTTTGTTATTACATTTTTTCTTTTGTGTTGCAAAATGGGAAAAATGTGCTGTTTTCTACATTTTCCCTTGCAGATTTGCTTCTGGGGAGCGATGATTAAAGCCAATATAGTGGGGCACACGCGCAGCGGATTTTTGTCCCCGGAGGCAGTCAAAGGTTTAAATCCACCTATCGTGGGTGTTACTGTGTGTAATAGGCAGAAATCTCCATACTGTTTAACAGACTTGTGATATAGCAACACATCACAAGCCATTTAGTGGTTCATTAAACCTTCAATGTTATTTTGCTCCATGATGGTATCTTAACTTTTTGGTAGCTTTCTGTCTGAAGCCTGCAATAATGAAAATTGGGATTTGCTTGTTTGTGAGTAGGATAAGGTACTTTATATGTTAACCCTTGCCCAACTGTATACTGAGGATCAGGGATCATTTTTTCTTGGTATTAAAGAAAGATCAATAGGGGCCATAAAGCAATATTTATGCTAACTGTTCATATTTTTAGTGGCTATTGCCACTATTCTATTAACACAATTGTTACATCTGTGTCTAGGTCTTCTGCAGTTCGTACTGTCAGGCTGAGAAGATGCTGAATTTTATCTAGCTCTTTTTAGTCAGAAGTCTGAACAGTGCTCTATTGGCTGGAATGCTGGTGGAATCTAACTCGCCTGCTCTCTGCAAACTTTGCTTTGAACTAGCAAGGGTTAATGTTCTCATTCTCAGAACTCTGCATCTCTCCCTTGGAGCAGTCTTTCCAATAAATTCACAGAGTGCGCCATCCTGATTGCTGGATAAAGATCTTCTTGCTAGCTCTCTTGTCTGTGATTTGTTTGCTATACATGTGTACCTCTGGTTTTTTCATTTTTGGCTCACGTTATTGACTATACTTCTATGTATAAGATTCTTTACTTCTCATGCTCTGTCAGTTGTGACATGAACTGTTTATCATTCTTATTCTGTTTATTTGTTTGTTTGGGTTGTTTTGTGTCTGCACATTGGCATAGGGAAGGTCTGCAAACAGGCAGAGCTGTTGGGGGGGGGGGCAGGACTTTCACTTTTCTGTCTGTTTTCCCTGAGTCTAGTGTCCCTATTACAACAATATTGTACATACAGTATATATAGCAAAAGAAGCTGCAGCATCTTTTCTTTAGCTACCGGCAGAGACAACAATAGTTAGTTCCCACTAAGAGCTGGAAAGACTACTAAGAGCTGGAAAGAATGTCCTGATGAACTTATGTTTAGATAATTGATTAAAGTAATAGGAAAAACTTCTGTCACAGAAATATAGAGGATAACCCTAAGTAGTGCTAAAAATTATATGCAGATCAGTGGTGACATTAAAACCACTGTCAGCAAGAGGATAACACTTATTATCTTATGACAATAGCACCTTTTAGGATACTTTCTTAAGTTGCAGTTAAAGTTGCATCAATACTGCATCTTACGAAATGCATTCAGTTTTGAACTTACTTTTGCAGTTTTTTTTTATTTTATAATTGAAACCAGTGGAGTACATGGAAATTGCATCTAAAACCACATCAACACTGAATGTAGACCTTTCTAATGCAGTTGTTTTAACTGCGCCATGCGAAAGCACTCGCATAAATAACAGCAACCTACTTGGTGGATCCCCTCAGTAGCATATGCTTGTCTTAAAGATAAAGCTATACATTTCTAAGTACAAATTATTTGTTATGGTGATACTACAAATGGTTCAATAAATCAGTTATGTTGTAAGACCTACAGTAAAGGGTACAGAATATGGCTCAATGGGACAGCAAGTGAGTGTCAGGAAAAGAACAAACTGATGATGGCTGAACAGAGGTGAGAAAAGTCTAGTGCACGGCACTGAAGAGACAGTACCAAATAAGAGGACAAAAAAATTGAAAACGGCCTTCTGATCCATTTGCAGAAAAATATAGGCAGTGTCAGTCCGGTGTTCCTATTATTCATCTGAAAAGAATTTGTTAATCTTGAATATTAGATAATGTTGTAACTTTGCAGCTTCTAGTAGTGCTGAGACTATGATTTTCTAGAGCTCTAGGTATATGATGCACTTGGAAACTGCTGGGCTGGAGCAAAGACTATCCTGTCTGTTTGATCACCCAAAAAGATTAACCTTAACAAAAATTGCTAGAAAGTTAATAATAATTCCTTTATTTATATAGTGCAAACAGATTACGCAGCGCTACAAAGAGCGTGCCAAATCGGTTAAAGATTATGTAGCCCCTTACAATCCATATACATTAATTAATTGGATGCACACATTGTGGGAGTGGTATCCTGCCTGTGTCCTTTTTTGAGTCCTGTGCCCTATATTTTATGGCTATGTTTTCACAATTTAACGATAAAGGTGTTGTGCCTCTGTGTGCCCCCTCTCTCCCGTGCCGGCAGTCTCGCTCACCTTTCCGTGCTGCAACGATGATCTCCTCACTTCAGTGCGCGTATCCCCAGCTCGAGGGCGCGCGCGGTGGTCGCCTGAGATTTCTAGGGCCGGCACACTGCTAATTGGGTGCTGACCATCTGACTCCTATAAATGTCCTACCTCTTCCTGTCACCCCTGCCGGATCTTTGTGCTTCCATGCCTAAGAGAACGCTATATTCTAAGCCCTCTGCAATTATCCTGATTTTCCAATGTGACTCCGATTCCGTTCCTGACTCCGATCCTGTGCTGCCTGTCCTGACCGCCTGCCTGTTCCTGACCACAAGTTTGCCTTAAGATTCTGCACTACGCCTTGGCCGCCACCGCAGACAAAGTCGCGCCTGTGGAACAACCTGGTGGTACCACGCCACAACAAGTCCAACCTGCTTTGCGACAGGCCCTAGTGAAAACCGGATACCACTTAGACTCCGTTCCCAGGTGTCGGCTTACGTCATCGTCCGCTGTGGTACAGAGGATCCACTACCTGCGATCCTGACAGTTGTATTTTTATGCTGCTAACGTTGTGATTACTGCGCTGCCCCCTCATTTTTTGGTTCCCTTTTGGTTACATACTTATCTAATGGGCTCGATGGACTGTCTTGGGAACCCAGTTTTAACCGTATGCCAGGTGTCTTACTGCCCATCTCCTGCACATCGGTGAAAGGCGTTTACAATCTTCCACCCACCAACCGTAGAATGAGTTTGTTGGAAACACAATAGCCTTAATGGAAAATTCCTGCTATGACTGGCTCAAAAAGGATGGCCACATAGTGTAGGAGTCTTGTTGAGGGTTTATTTACATGTTCTGGGGTTTTTTACACAGTTTTTGAAGCCAAAAACAGGTGTCAATCCTCAATGGGATATATATAGAACAGCTGTTGCTATTTTTAATGTACACCTGCCACTGGCTTCATACACTGCATGAAAAAACCTGAACACATGTCCTTCTACTAGAGGTATTGGGCGAATCCTTACTGATAACTAATCAAAAAATAAATGAGAGATTCTTCTATATGTATTGACAGATTAAAATTCCTTTACCAATAAATAAATGTACCATAATTGGTTAAATTACTGACTGCAGAATTCAATGAACACAATTCATGTGTTTTTCCGAAATTCAAGCAACTGTCCCATATTGGAAAATGACAGAATGGCTCCTGTTACTGGAATTTAATGAGATCTTGCTATGGAGTACAAGCAGATTAAAATGAAAAACGGACCACATTACAATCTGTTTCGACAATTATTATCAGTCGTCTGTAATATAAATATGCAAATTCCTCAGTGTGAACTTTAGCATCCTTTGTAGAAGCAATTCATCTCTTTAAGGTATTAATTTAAGTTGTAAAAAGGATCCATACATCACTGGGTGTCATTTTGAAAACAAATATTAATCAATTTTACACTTTGAATCAACACTGTGCTGGCGTAATGTGCATTATTTGGGAAGTGGCAAGAAATTTACATATTCACCCTAATCATATGATAACGCAAGAACAAGGCTCAGCCGGGGAGACCTTATCATGGCTTGTGGAACAGCACTGCAGGCTGCTGCCGGATTTCCAATGTGCTACTATGCAGATGAAGTATATATATTCTATGTCGCTGTCACAATAACCTTGAATATGATGACATAAAAGTGGGTTTAAGATACTAAAGTGAAAAGTTAAACTTAAAGATTGATTTAATTTCAGGGGTTGGTTAAAAATGCCCGGCAGAAGGAAATCTTTTTACAATCATTTAATTCTAACTATTAATTGTAGTAAATCCTTCACCAGTTCTTCAAAATGAAAAAAAAAACACCTAAAATATTGTGCGCAGTATTAAAAAATATAAAACTGGATAGTATGGGATATAAAGTAATGTTTCATTATTTTGTATATGTTTTGTGGTATTAATTCCAAATTAATATTAATATTCTACATTAGTGATTTGAAATCTCTTTGGTCGATATTTGTTATAATGGCATTTGCAGTTTAACGCGCTAGCACTAAGGGTGCACACGTGAATAAAAAATAGTGATTTTCATATTTTCAGTGCTGGAATACTTTCATATTTGGGATTATAATTGATACTTCCCCGGGCAGTGGGCTTATTCCTCTGCACTTTTGGAACTCAACAAAACACAAGGCTCTATTAAATCAATATGGAAGTAACCAAATACAGGCAGTCCCCGGGTTACATACAAGATAGGGTCTGTAGGTTTGTTCTTAAGTTGAATTTGTATGTAAGTCGGAACTGTATATTTTATCATTGTAATCCCAGCCAGAACTTTTTTGGTCTCTGTGACAATTGGATTTTAAAAATGTTGAGTTGTCAAAAGAATCAAGATTAACGCAAAAAGCTTCATTACAGACACCTTTGATAACTGTTACAGCTGATCATTGTAGCAAAGGACTAAAGCACAATAACCAGAGGTCCGTTTGTAACCAGGGGTTGTATGTAAGTCGAGTGTTCTTAAGTAGGGGACCGCCTATATTATAACATACAGTATGTCTTCAAAAACCAACAATGGACCAGAGACTGCAGTCTATGATTTCATGGTAAGGCCAATTTCACCACCAATATTCTGCAGAATATGTTGTGTATTTAAAAACCAAACTTGGAAATGGATCCTAAACACAAAAAATGTACAGATCTTTCCATTATGCTTTTTCTCTGGTTTTGGAAAACAGATACTGATACAAAATACTTACCAAAATACTGCAATGTGAAACTGACCTAAGACTGCATAAAACCCAATATAGTATGTCCATTAGTTTTAATCTGCAGAAGTGGCATGGGAGATGAAGTTGAGTTGCATTAGAGAAAACATAAAAACATGGCAGTTCTCTTTTATATTTGAGCCCTGTCCTGTACTGCAGTTCTATTTAAAGGAAACCTACCATTTAGAATGATAGGGGTAAGCTGTAAGTACCGAGCACCAGCTCAGGGTGAGCTGGTGCCAGTACTTACTTTTGTTAGGGTTATAAACCGCGGTATCGCGGTTTTAACACTTTTTAAACTTTAGAGCAGGAGAGGCTTCGGTGCTGCGCGCAACCGTGCGCGCGCAACGTCTCCGCTATTTCCTATGTAGGCGCGCGCACGGTCGTGGGCACGCAGCGCCGAAGCCTGTTCTGGTCTAGAGTTTAAAAAGTGTTAAAACCGCGATACCGCGGTTTATAACACTATCACAAGTAAGTACTGGCAACAGCTCACCCTGAGCTGGTGCTCGGTACTTACAGCTTACCCCTGCTATTCTAAATGGTAGATTTCCTTTAAGTAGAAGTACCCGACACACCCAAAAAAATGAAAAAAGAAAAATACTGTTTCTGAAATAAAGCAACCCTGTTTTTCTCATAAAACACGAATGGACTCTAGATTCCAGACCGTATTGCTTTGCTGAGTATGTACATAGTGATTCCTGCTATGGGGAGCAATACTGTATAATACTATACAGTATATTAATGAACTGGACTCTCATCTTTTGCTTCAGGCTTGTTCATTCACATATGCATATGTCTTAAGACATCAGTTATCCTCTGGGGTTGTCATGGGGAAACTGATGGCATGATGGGTACATCTGGCTTACCAACAGTTGTGCCTGGCCCTGGCATGAAATTGATGTACAACTAACCTTTTTATGGATAGTAGGAAGATATCTTTGTTCTCAGTGTAACATGATTAGCTAGAACCAACAACATCAATGTATCCAACCTAGAGAGACTTTTCTCAGTCTACTAATGTGACAGAAAGCAGCACGGGCCCTTAAGTGGATTGGGCACTTGGGATTAGATCAGTCATCCTGACAGCTCTTACCTGGGCCTGAAGAGATGTTAGGTACATGGGAAATGGAGTCATGTTATCTTATGTGAAAGGGTGTTTTATGACTATTGCCAGCAGAGGTGTCTGGTAAGGATAACTCCACTTTTCCAATGGCAACACATACACACTTGGCCAAATTAAGTCTGAATGTGTGTGGAGTGTTTGGTGTAATTTTTCATAACTGCGTCTCTCAAATAAAAATATTAAATGGGAGATGAATATAGGTTATTTGCCTACTATTGCTGATGCATTGTTATCCTAGATACTGTGGGAGAGATTTATCATACGTCGATATTCGTGCACCGGTGTATGATAAATGCCTCTCCCACCCGCGTCCCACCAGATTAATCTTCAGGCATAGACCTGTTGATGTTTCTGTTGGGCAGTAGTGTGAGCCGGCAAAGCTGCGCCAGGTCAGACCTGGTGTCGTTTTGAGAAAATTCCTGCAGGTTTTTAGAAAGCATGCAGACACAGGACAGGAATGTCCCACGCCTGTCCTCTCCGATGGCAGCCGCGCTCCTCTACCCCCCTCTACGCTCACATAGTGTAAAGTGGCATAGTCACAAATATCATCACAATTTCTTGTGCAAGAAATTGTGATTATTTCAATGCTTCTTCACCAAAAACTAGCAGAGAACTGCTGATAAATCACCCCCCTTGTATGTATGTCAATGAAGGCAATAACGGGTAATTGTGGTAAGCAAGACCAAAAAAAGCGTATAGTTACAATTAATGTGAAACTTGTTCCCTCTATGCCTTATCCTGAATTTTAACTCTGTATTTTGAGCTCCCTGCTTACCCATTACTAATCTCCCACAGGCTGCTTTTTCTTTTATTGCTATTATGTCCTAATCTAAATTGTATTATGACCATCAACAGTGTCATTGTGAGAACATCTAGCCATTGAAACTAGTCCATCAGCACATACACAATCCCCTATGCATACAATTAGCATACTGGGGAGTATACAATGCCAAAGCCATTATGCAATTACCTCAGGGAACTTGGGATCTTAGGCTTATGGTCAAAAGACGATGAAGTTATGACAGCTGACAGACCCAAAGGGAATCCAAACCAAATACGAGCTGTCTGGGCACCAGATAAATGATGATAAAGTGATTTTCTTAGTTCAGAGTCAATGGAAATTGACATGGGTGAACCTCCCTCTTAATAAATAGCTAAACCTTTGCTACCAAAGCAATATGGTGGATCTTTAATCTGTATGTACATCAAAAATAGGTCGCCAGTGGTATAGTTCTGATTTGTCTATGTATTAAATCAGTATTGTTTTTATTAGTTCTGCAACTTAGTTGCTAAAACTGTATTCACTGATGTTGCAGTGTGCTACCGTTGGCTGACTTCCAAGTCACTATTTACTGGTATGTAGATCCACTAGAGCTCTCCCTGTCTGTGAATATTTTTCCTCCTCACTTTCTAACTGTTAATGGACATATGAACTCATCCCTAAACACCATATCATTGCTGTCTAAAAAAAGGATAATAGCCCCCCCGACATGTTTCGCTAAGATGATAGCGTCCTCAGGGGTGCCAGCTTTAAACTTCTCCACAACAGTATCACGAACCTACCTGGTGTGTTTCTTAGTCTTCAAGATGCAGAACCCTAAGACTATCACAGATCAGGTGGATTTATACGGAGACTGGATTACACAAAGGTGGATTATATTCATCATCTTTGATGTATGCCTGTGGACTATAGTAGCCACAACTCCCTGGTCAATACTACAGAAATTGAGAGACAATTTCTGTTATATTCATCATCACCAGTCATTTAGGACGACATTGGACCATTCAGAGAACCTCACTAAACTTCTGGTGTGTGTTTGCTGCCTGAAAATAAAGGGGCCGAATAATGCACGCCCCACTTTTCAGCTTATTTATTTATTTTTTTTATTGTTTTTATTTTATTTTTTCATTAAACATACATATAATATCCAACATAACAATCATTGAGATTCTTGTCTTAGCCAAAGGAGGTTATTTTAATTTTATTTACAGTCCATCACCTTGAGTTGTGTTGCTAGATTTCTCTCTGCTTTGGTACAGGTTTAGTTTGCATATATATGTCTGTATGTTAAAGCTGAGATTAATAATACAATCGAATATTATATTGCATATCATTCAAAGGCTTATTTGACTTAAGTTAACATGTAAACCGTTGTAAACACAAAAACAGTAACCATAACAACAGTGCCCTGAGAAAACTCAAAATTTACTCTTGGTGTTAAGGGCTCGCTATCCATAAGTCACGATCTTTTTTAAATTTGTGGTATCTGTTTTCTTGGAGTGGTATACACACCCTTATGGCCACTAAGCTTGTCATAACCGGATATGGAAAGAGGTAACCTGCCCCAACATATGTGAACCAAATGAACCAACTGCATTTATGAAAAATACATACATCTCCAAGAAAACAGTTTATTTTTTACAAAAGTTTAAATATTCATTCATTTTCATTCCACTTTCCAATTTGTGTCCCACTTGTTGATTCTTCACCCAAAAAAAACTCGCCTCAGGCGGCAGCGCCTCCTGGTGGATGGTGGGGGCGGCAGGTCACTCACCAGTCACTCACTACTGTGACCGCCAAGATGGCTCCGTCCCCGGCCACCTGGGACGCCCCTTCTGTCAGCGGCCACCTCCCGCCACACGTCTCTGTCCGCGCCCCCCTACCTCTCCCGTCCGTGGCCCACCTTACCTCTCCCGTCCGCGACCCGCCCGCCTCTCCTGTCCGCGGCCCGCCCTACCTCTCCCGTCCGTGGCCCGCCCGCCTCTCCTGTCCGAGGCCCGCCCTACCTCTGCTGTCCGCGGCCCCCTCCTACCTCTCCCGTCCGCGGCCCGCCCTACCTCTCCCGTCCGCGGACCGCCCGCCCGCCTCTCCTGCCCGCGGCCCGCCCTACTTCTCCCGTCCGCGGCGCGCCCTACTTCTCCCGTCTGTGGCCCCCCCTACCTCTCCCGTCCGCGACCATCCAGGCTGGTGAGACAACTCCTGAGGTTCCTCTCCAAGATCACTCTAGTACTGCATTTGTACTGAATCGTTTGGTGTGTTGTTACCGTTGGTTGAATAAAGAACTGTAAGTTACTTTTATGCACAACATTGCCTACATCTGGTCCCTGCTACGGCTGCATCACAACCAAGGGCGCTCCATCTATCTAACAGGGACACACACTACAGACTCTAAGGGCTGCCCCAGGGAGAACCAGTACATCAGCCTCTCCCTCTATATCATTTCTTGCCAACACCACCTGATGGAAACCTGTCTGTAGGACAGCCCTCCAGTCCCCATACCAAGCACCGTGACACTAGCATGCCTAGGCCGCAACCGTGCCCATATATACAGGATGGGAGTAGTAGTACTGTGCTGTGCCTATATATACAGGATGGGAGTAGTAGTACAGTGCTGTGCCTATATATACAAGATGGGAGTAGTAGTACTGTGCTGTGCCCATATATACAGGATAGGAGTAGTAGTACTGTGCTGTGCCTATATATACAGGATAGGAGTAGTAGTACTGTGCTGTGCCTATATATACAGGATGGGAGTAGTAGTACTGTGCTTTGCCCATATATACAGGATAGGAGTAGTAGTACAGTGCTGTGCCTATATATACACAGGATGGGAGTAGTAGTGGTGATCAGTAACTGTTTGTATTCTGGAATTACCTTTTGTTTATTATCACAATTTTTCATCCTTTATGTTGTCAGATAAAACCTGAATTTCTGAACAAATGTCGGATTAATGCTACAAAGTTTAAGGCCACCAAGTATAAAACGCAAGTTGTTGCTGGAACAAACTACTTTGTGAAGGTAAGTGATCTCCAGCGCTGGACAAGGAGTCTTGTAGCTCCGGACCCCAGGGATCAAATGAAAGGTTTTCCCCACTACAGAAAATGTTTCAGCCTTTACATTGCATGAGATGCTGTGCAGAGGCATCATGGGATTGATAGCAGAGCAGAGATGAGAAGAAAGCAGAGGAAACCTAAAAATCAATGTAACTTTATATATGTGGAGGAAAGTAATTGCAGGGATGTACAATGAGGTGGAGGAGGGTATACTGCTAGATAGAGGGTGTTATATACAGTCCGTGGGGAAGTTATATACAGTCCAGTGGGGGGTGACCTGTCCCTCTGTGTCCCCTCCTGTCACCTGTCCCTCTGTGTCCTCCTGTCACCTGTCCCTCTGTGTCTCCTCCTGTCACCTGTCCCTCTGTGTCTCCTCCTGTCACCTGTCCCTCTGTGTCTCCTCCTGTCTGTCACCTGTCCCTCTGTGTCTCCTCCTGTCGCCTGTCCCTCTGTGTCCCCTCAGGTCTGGCTCGGTGGGATACAATACGCTCATCTGAGAATCTACAAGCCCCTCCCATATACTGGACTGAAGCCGATCCTGGATGGATTTCAGCTGGGGAAGAGGAGGAGAGATCCTATAGATTATATCGAGACTTTAAATCGTGTCTGTAATGGCCCGTTGGATGAGTCTGTTACAAACCTTTATACTTCAGGTATCCTTAGAGATGGAGGTGAAGTACAACCCACTTTTGCCTTTACTGATATATTCATTCCCTTTAATGAGATATTTACGCCATCTAATGACTGTAACTGGTAATGCAGCTGTATGTTGTCTGTCTGGGAAGGGAGGGTTTACTTATTAACCAATGCTAAGTGTTGTTTTATGTTTTGTTAATCCAGTTCTGTCCTGAGGTTTCTCGTTGGTTGGATGCTTGGAATTCCACTCAGAGTGGGATGTGATATTTATCACCTCTGGCTGGAGTTCCAGAGAGTTCTCTCAGAGTTCTGAGAGTAGAGGGTCCTTAGACCTCCTTCTGAGAGGACACAATGCCTTCAGCTGCTGTCTTTCCTGAGGACAATCCCCCTCCATCAGGCCTACAGCTCTGTACATATACACAGAGCCAGACCTAAGATTGCTGCCAAAGTAGCTTCTATCTTCTCTGGCCGCCAAGTTCCTGAATCTGGGCTGTGAGTTTCGATACCAGACTGCATCCAACCAGCTTCCTCGGACATTGCATAGGACAATACCTCAGCCTGCTATCATTGCTGCGTTGAAGTTCTGGAATAAAGAAACTGAAAGTTCATGTTGTACATCTTGTCTCTATGTGTGATCCTTGGCTGCTACTAACATCACGGGCCTCTCCAGGTTCAGGAGTAACATGGTAAAGATGATTGATTGATTGACTGCAAAACAGCCAGCTTCCAGCCCCCAGCAACCAGAGACATACCTGTGACCCAGCTGTACAAGAGAAGAGACAGAGCTAGGGACAGACGGCATGTGGAGCGACAGTGAGGGAAAGAATTGAGCATTAATTATTGCGTAATTGCCCTTTTGAGGACACATCGGGAGAGAAGGCTAAGAGGGATATGTAGAAATGATTGCCCTTTTAAGGGCACTGTGAAGAAGTGTTACCTTTCTGCAAAATCATCAATTGCTCTCTTGCTGCTAAAGTATATCCCTATATAGCAGCCTCCATGGTCACGGTTCCTGTGTTTTCCTATATAGCTTTGCCTGTGTTTGCTACATCTGTACATATCTCAGATCCCATTGCTTCTTTTACTGCAGAGAAAATAATTGTGTCTGAACAACCAGCACCTTTGACCTTCATAAAATTTACGGCATTTTTATTAATATTTTTTTTTTTTTTAGGGCCCCAGGAAGCTGCCAGAGTTCTCGGCATCAAATTTGGCCAGGGGGATTACCCCATGCAAAACTGGGACAGCAGGTTCTGAAGTGGGGTCTGGGAATGAGGGAGATCAGGACCAATGTTGAGGAAACTCTTTGACAAGAGGGTTCTGTTGACCCATTTCCAGAAGCTTCTGGCCCTCAGGGATTGCCCAAGTCGGGATCTGAGGGTGGGTTTGAGCTTATTGAATTCCATCAGGATCCCCTTGAAGTTTTGGGACGTGACTTGGCGCTGCTTCCATGGAAAGCTGCGTGTGAGAGACAATCTGAAGTGTAGGAGCTCTAGGGCCCCAGGAAGCTGCCAGAGTTCTCGGCATCAAATTTGGCCAGGAGGATTACTCCATGCAAAACTGGGACAGCAGGTTCTGAAGGTGATTCGCCGGTGGTGTCTGGGAATGTGGGAGATCACTTGGCGCTGCTTCCATGGAAAGCTGTGTGTGAGGGACAATCTGAAGTGTAGGAGCTCTGAGGAAAGGGGTTGTCCCCGGGAGGAGTGCGGTGGCCTGCTGGAGAGCATGGACCACTTCCTGCTTCAGTGCCCCTTTAACACAGAGGTGTACAACCGGGTGGGCGCTTCCATCCATTGGCCCGGGTTGGCCGGTCTCTCCTATGCGGAGTGGGCCTATGGAGCATTCAGAGGCCTGGGTGGCCGGGACCGCTGCACGTTATTCCTAGTCAGTCTAGTGGTCAGGTACCACACGTGGAACGCACGGTGTTTAGTATCGACGCAGCGTAAAATCCTCCCGGTGGATGAGGTGGTTAGGAACATTCTGGGTGACCTGGTGAAGGTGCGCTCTCTGGAGTATGAGAGGCTGGGCACGGGGAGGGCCTCTCTCCTTAGTGTCCCTTAGTCTGTCCTCTCCCCTCCTGGTGAAGGTGCGCTCTCTGGAGTATGAGAGGCTGGGCACGGGGAGGACCTCTCTCCTTAGTGCCCCTTAGTCTGTCCTCTCCCCCCTGGTGAAGGTGCGCTCTCTGGAGTATGAGAGGCTGGGCACGGGGAGGGCCTCTCTCCTTAGTGTCCCTTAGTCTGTCCTCTCCCCCCTGGTGAAGGTGCGCTCTCTGGAGTATGAGAGGCTGGGCACGGGGAGGGCCTCTCTCCTTAGTGTCCCTTAGTCTGTCCTCTCCCCTCCTGGTGAAGGTGCGCTCTCTGGAGTATGAGAGGCTGGGCACGGGGAGGGCCTCTCTCCTTTGGAGGGGGTTCTCCTTTAGTGTCCCTTAGTCTGTCATCTCCGCTCCTGGTGTTGGGCTGAAGCTGCACTGTAGATTATTGTTTTGTATCTGAGCATGTAGTGATGTAGCGGCTTGCAGGTGCCAAACCTGGGCTTTATGTGGTTTGGATTGATGTTGTGGAGATTTTATTTGTATTCTGTTTTCTTTATGTTGTGTTGTAAATACTGTATATATATTGTATATATTGTATATAGTGGGGTTTGGGACATAGTGTTAGGTTGGGAGGGGGGTGATGGTGGTGGGATTTACGAACAAAAAAATGACCTTGGACTCTATGACCCTGGGCACTGGTCTGGACTATATAACGCAAACTTTGGACGTTAGACCAGTGTCTGGGGGGAAGGGGAGGGTGCGGGCGAGGGATCTAGTGCAGTGTAGTGTTATGTGTATTTAAAAAAATAAAAAAAAAGTGTGGGATGTGATCTGTGTGGGGTGGTTTGCTATTAGAGGGTGTGGGGTGGGTTTATGTATATTTATGGTCATTTATGTTTATTTGGGGGTGTGGCTTGTCATTGTTTATTGGTTTAGGTTGTGAAAATCGGTTGGGTGGGGGTTGTGGTAATTGGTGTTTATTCATTTCGGTGTATTGTAAGTTATTGTTTTTGCTAGGTGTGAATGGGGCTGGACAAGATATTGTATATATTTTGTATATATTTTACATTATGTTTGGTTTGTATTGTTATGTTTTTTTGCCTACACATAAAATAAAAGATCTACAGGATGTAAATTAGGACGAGGATATTGTACTCTGGAGGTTCTGGTTTAGGGGCCATGAGTTGTCCTGTAATCCCGCACAGTGAAGCTTGTGCTGCTTCGGTCCATCCTGGTAATAACATTGGGGCACATTTACTTACCCGGTCCATTCGCGTTCCAGCGGCGGCTTCTCTGACGAGCGTTCGGATCTTCGGGCGATTCATGAAGGTCCTGCGCCCGATGTCCACCAGGTGGCGCTGCTGCGCCGAAGTCCGCCGAGGTGCCCCGGAGTTCATCGTCTTCATCGTGGTGCATGTGAGTATGGCCCGTGCGACCAATTTTTTTTTTTTTTTTAAATGCGGCGGTTTTTCCGAATCCGTCGGGTTCTCGTTCGGCCACGCCTCCCGATTTCCGTTGCGTGCATGCCGGCGCCGATGCGCCACAATCCGATCGCGTGCGCCAAAATCCTGGGGCAATTCAGAGGAAATCGGCGCAAATCGGAAATATTCGGGTAACACGTCGGGAAAACGCGAATCGGGCCCTTAGTAAATGACCCCCATTATGTAACAGATGAGTTTATTCTTTGTATTTTGTGAATGATCCCCCAGTCCCGCTTGTTATAGTGAAGGGTAATAAGTAATTATTATGCACATATAACACGTAGAATCCATCGGAACGTTCTCCTGATTTTATTGTTTATGTAACGAGGCATCTGGCGCGGCTCCCGGCGGCAGCGGACGAGTATCCGGGCCCCCGCTCTGGTATTTACAGCGATGAGGAGCGAAATAATGAAAATATTCTGCTGTCGACCTTTATTATGAGCCGAATCAGATATCAGTATAACCAAAAGTGTCTGACAGCGGAGGAAACGCAGCGCACAGCTACCAGGCTGCAATATTATCCGATAGATAGGTATGAGATAGACAGACAGATACAGACAGACAGACAGATAGATACAGACAGACAGACAGATAGATACAGACAGACAGACAGATACAGACAGATACAGACAGGTAGATACAGACAGACAGACACAGACAGACAGACAGATACAGACAGGTAGATACAGACAGACAGACAGATAGATAGATACAGACAGATAGATAGATATGAGATAGATAGATAGATAGGAGATAGATAGATATGAGATAGATAGATACAGACAGACATATAGATACAGACAGACATATAGATACAGACAGACATATAGATACAGACAGACATATAGATACAGACAGACAGATAGATACAGACAGACAGATAGATACAGAAAGATAGATACAGACAGATAGATAGATACAGACAGACAGATAGATACAGACAGACAGATACAGGCAGACAGACGATAGATAGATAGATAGATAGATACAGACAGAGAGATACAGTCGGACAGATACAGACGGACAGATACAGACAGAAAGGTAGATACAGACAGGTACTGTAGATACAGACAGACAGACAGATAGATACAGACAGGTACTGTAGATACAGACAGACAGACAGATAGATACAGACAGACAGATGCAGACAGACAGGTAGATACAGACAGAGACAGACAGACAGACAGATACAGACAGACAGATAGATACAGACAGACAGATACAGACAGATACAGACAGATACAGATAGATACAGACAGACAGATACAGTCAGATACAGACAGATACAGTGTTCTTTTAAGGAAACACCGGATATGAACGACAGGATGTGGTGGGCACCTTTGCCCAAAACCAGGATACAGCAGGGGTCCACCACTACTAGCCTTGACTACCACCAGTATGCGAGGCATATGATGCTAAACACCCGAATCAGATGGGCACCAAGCCCGTTAACCTCCGGCCGTGCACATCCACTGCTCCTCCTCCCCTGTGTCAGCTGATTAGTCAGCCCCCTGCCCAGACCCTGGCACAAAAACCCAATCGTCGCCTCCACGATCCTCCACAGCAATCCAACCAGCGTTAAGATCTCCATACCCCAGGAAGCTGCGAGAGGAAAAGAAAATATAGGCAACACACCCGCAACGCCCAAGCCTTAATGTCCACAGCTCCAGATTGCTTAGCCTGGCAGATGCTCCCCTAAGGCTAGTAGAGGAGACCGAGCCTTTCGCACCTCATGGGGCTGGCCGCCCCATCGGTTTATGCGGTCCCCAGCCGCGGCTACTTTTCACGATATGTTGCGCGTCCCAGCCCTGCCACCAGAAACGTGTCAGACAACTCATCGTGCCCTGACCAACGCCGTAATCGTTTTGACAAGGTCCACCCTGACCACGGACACGTGGACGAGTGCTGCAGCGGCAGGGCCACTTATAATCGCTGACGGACATGGGTAAACTTGGGTGGAGGCTGGGACCGAGGATTCTGACATGGGGCTGGTCATATACTGCCGAAGCCGAGGATTTGCGGGCCTACATCGGTCAGGTCTCAAAGGCCTACGATGCCTCCTCCTCCTCCCACCCCTCATCCACCTCCGAACTACTCCGTGATGGCGCCATCAGTCGCTAGCTCTAGGCACGCAGCAGTGCCGGCGCTAAGCGACAGCAGGCGGTGCTCAAACTGATGAGCCTAGGCGATAAAAGGCACACGCCCAAGCCCTAAGCCAAGAACTATTACAGGGCATCACGGCGCAGACTGATCTGTGGTGGGCCCGCTGTTGAACATTGAAAGCCCAGGCATGGGTGTGTGTGACACCGGCCGTACCCTGGGTGGCGGCTCGCCAACTCGGCCCAGAATGCCACAGGCGACAGCTGGCCCCCATGTGTTTTAAATCTGATAGGTCAAAGCGTGTTTCCTCAAGACATACCCAAATATGTCAGATTTGCTACGAAGGAGTGCGCCGCACTGTGCGCATTTCAGGAAGGTTCCAAGCACAGAGGCTTGCCACTCTCAGGGCAAGTCGCAACAGACGCAACGCCTCCAACTGCACGAACTCACGAATGTTGTGCGACGTTTGCCCACGAGGGTGGAATTAAACATTAACCATGTTATCCAGAGTCCTTAAAAGACCAGCGCAGAGCGATTTTGGAGACTGCCAGATGTGAAACTTCCACAAGAAAACTGGGGTAGTCAGGTCAGTCAGCTTCCTCAAGTCTACCAATGAGGAGTGGACGTGGATTTCTGATATCTTCAGTGCTGAGTAACTTTGATGGCGTCACACAGATGGTCACGTGGCGATTTTGTGCCGCCATCATGCAGCCTCACCATCCCGCTGCTTGGCCTGGTGAAAAACCTCTGTCAGCATGAAGTCGGAAAGCTTTGCGATCGTCACAAGAGGACGGGGGAAAGAAGATTCCCTTGGTGATAGCCCAAAGCACCCTCAGGTTGTTTCTCAGCGCAGATCGGAGGAGTTTGAGGAGGAGGATGAGGAGGAAGAGGAAGGAGATGTTTGGCGGCGGGAGACACAAGAGGGGCAGCATGTAGACCTTCACTGTTTCAGCGTGTATGGGCAGAGAAGAGGAGTAGTTGAGGAGTTGGAGAGGAGGAAAGGGGAGGAAATGGACCAGTCAGGGCCAGTGAGGGAGTGAATTATGCGCGTGGACATCTGTGTCGCAATAGGCAGGATTTCATGCTAGGATCATATCCCGTGACCATCGCGTTAAAAGGATTTATTCCAGCACCGAAGACTGGGTATTCACTCCATGACCCACGGTCAGTCAAAATCTTTCCACTCATATCCTGGAGAGGAAAGGCAGTGTGAGAATTGCATATGAATACCTTGCCAGCGAGCCGTTTTTATAGCGGTAGTGGCGGTCCTTTTTACCGCACCGGTTTTTTAGGGAATGCCGACGAGGGAAGTAAATGAACAGTTAGAAATGGGGAGGGGCCTGATCCTGTGATGTCATCCATGAAGGGACAAGAACTTCGACCTAATTAAACATCTATGGTCCCCAGTCCAAGTGGAGAACAGGAATCCGTGTCTCTTATGAGGATCAAGCCCTACTTTTTACAACGTGGAAGGTGCGTCTTTGGAGGGGACACTTCAATGCTGTCCAAAAGGTACCAAGGGATAGGGGAGGGTTCCAGAGAGACAAGATGACTTATGATAGCGTCGCTCTTAATAGCATAGCCAGTGAGGCTAGCATGGGGATGTCCACATCAGGCACCACCCCAGGCCACGCGGGGGGGTTCCACCTATTATAGGGGGTGGAGTGACAGGTCTAGAATAGGACGGTTTTAGTAAAGGAGGGGAAGCCCTTCTTCACAAGTGTCCGTTGTTTGAGGTGGATGGGGAGTTCTCCGACCACTGGGACATTCCAGAGTGAAATAAAGTTGATGAAAGCGTGGGCGTGGTTTGTGTCAGTACGATAGACACGCATCTGTGGTTTTTGAAAGGGATTACGGGAAATACCACATCGCCCGACCTTACGAAACTGCAAGATGTCAGTGAATGGTTAAAGTTGTCACGGGACGGTTGACATACGGGGATCCTGATATAGGTCTAGATCAGGGATTTCGTGGAGGGTCATAAGATCCTTCTACTCGACCTATGAGGAAGGAAGGATCGAAGAGGGGAGTGTGATTTGTGAGTCGCCCTTCCTTTCCTGGCTGAAACTGTCCCTGAGCCAGGAGTAGTAGACACCTCTCTTGATGTTCTTACCAGAAGATGATCAGTGTAAGAGGAAGCAGCGGCGATTAATTCTGTGATAGGGCGCGCCTCAAGAAATCGCCATGGTCGGATGGCTACATCTGAGTTTTACAAGACTTTAAGGACGAATTGGTTCCCCTCTGACCTGAGTTATTATAATGAGTGTCATTCCTCGGTCGCGCTCTGCCGAAGTCAATGAGGAGGTCTGCCCTGATAATCCTGTCAAAGGGTAAGGACCGATCTCGTGTTGCGAACTGGCGTTCCCATAGCGACTTCTCAATACGGAACCAGAAAGGCTTTTGGCAAAGGTTTTGATGTTTAATCGGCTGGTGCAGTTTGCACCAGGACTCCTTTCGGGGACCAGCACTGCTCTTGTTCCAGGCCGCCAGTAATTTAGTGCTGTTGCTTTGTGTTAGAGCAGTTTTGGAGCAGGGAAGGGTTGCTGTCAAACTGGAAGGGTACTGCTGTCCTTGGATCAGGCAAAGCTTTGATCGGGTTGACAAAAAAGTACCTCTGGTCTTGTCATTCCTGAAGGATGGCCCTGCATGGGGAGTTCTTGTCAAATTGATTAACATAAAGGTTTTGTACGCAGGGGCAGAGAGGTTTCCCGTTGTGAACGGTGGGATTGGACGCTCCTGTTGAGGTTGGTCGTGTATGGTGTTCGCCAGGGATTGTACTTGAGCCCACTTTACTACGTATGTTTGAGATTGAACAATTCCTTAGGGGGTTGATAGTGGGCGTTGAGGGGAGTCGGGATGGACCAGGCGGGGCAACGGAAGCACTAAAGGCGTCCGGTTTAGGGGGGTAGAGTACGCCAATTGATGTCAATGTTTTTGTCTCGTTGAGGGGAGCGCAATGGGTGATGTCAGAGGTGACCGCTACCCAGAGGCTTCTGGCGTCCAAGATCAACCGGGATAAGTTGTGAGAGCTCTGGCTGGGAGAGGGGCATCCAGGCTTTTGACCCACGGACACTCTTCCAGGGCCCCAGGACTCTGCCAAAGTTCTCGGCATCGAATTTCCAATGGCAGGGATTACCACATGAACAAAACTGGGACGGCAGGCTTAAAGATCGCCCGCTCAGAAGGTGGACCGTGGAAGGGTTGGTCTTTGACCACTCAGAAAGAAAATAATCTGATTAAAACTTACCTGCTCCATTGAGATTATCTGGGGCAAGCGGTGTGCATGTTGCCAGAAAACCTTGGACTCGGGGTTTTTGTCAGTCTGTTCTTACCAGATGTTTATGGGGGGAGAGGAAAATGGATGAACTATCAAGAGGGGAGGTTACTTTACCGCACGAGGAGAAAGGAGGGTTGGTATGGTCAACCCGTGGTATTCCTAGTGAATACCCTTTCTAAGCATCATGTTGCACAACCTCTGGAAAGAGAGGGCCCTACCGTGGGTTATACTCCTTTGCAGGGGATGTTTAGGGCTTTCTCACAGGAATGCGGATGGACGAGGAGGGCGAGGTTGACGGAAGTAAGATTGAACGCAGGGCATCTCCGCATGCACGAGGGGATCGACGCTAATTGGGTCAGCATTGTCAGGTAATCTTGACCCAGGTTCGTTTGAGGCTCGTTTCCGAGTTGGCCCTCAGGGAGTGCAAGCGGGAATCTGGGGAGTGGTTTGAGTCTTTGAACTATCAGGATCCCCTTGGAGTTTGGGCGTGGCTGGCGCTGCTCCATCGGAAAAGCTGTGTGTGAGTGACCATCTGAAGTGAGGAGCTTGAGGAGAAGGGTTTGTCCCGGGAGGAGTGAGGTGGCATGCTGGAGAGCTATCGGACCACTTCACTGCTTCAGTGCCCCTTTAACACAGAAGGTGTACAACCGGGGTGGGCGCCGTTACATACATGACCGGGTTGGCCGGTCTCTCCTATGCGGAGGTGGGCTACTAGAAGCATTCAGAGACTGGTTGGACCGGGACCGATGCACGTTATTCCTAGTAGTGTGTGGTCAAGGTAACACACGTGGAACGCACGGTGTTAGTTTACGACGCAGCGTAAAACATCCCGGTGGAGAAGGGGTGGGGTTGGTAGGAAACATTCTGGGTGACCATGGGTGAAGGTTTGCGGCTATAGGGAGTATGGAGAGGTGGCACGGGGGAGGGCCCTCTCTCCTTTGGAGGGGGGGTTTCTCTTTAGTGTCCCCTTGTCTGTAATCTCCTATCCTGGTTGTTGGGCTGATGCTTGCCACTGCTGATTTTCTTTTGATCTGAGCGGGTTTGTTGTAGTGATGTGGGGCTTGCAGGCGCCGAACCTGGGGGCTTTATGTGGTTTGTTGGTTATATGTTGATATGTTTAATGTGTTTTATCTTGTGGTACAGGGTATTATAGTTATAGGCGTTATAGTTAATGTGTATATAGGTTGGTTTGGTTTTGGGGGTGTTGGTTGTGTTAGGGTGTTAGGTTGGGAGGGGAGGGGGGGGTGTGGATGTGATTTGGACTATACGAGTATGGCACTGGTCTGGACGATATAGCAGTGTTCTTGGGGGAGGGTGATGGCGTGGGGATTTAGTTATAGTTAAAGTTATTTCATGTGTTATTAATGGTATTTCAGTTATATTCATTGTTATTTCTGTGTTATTCTTGTTGTTAGTGTATTTTGCTGATGTATTTCAAGTTAAAAAAAAAATAAATAAAAAAGTAGGGGGTGGGACTGGGTGAGCGGTTTTGAGTTTGTTGTCATGCTGAGTGTGTGGTGTGGTTGTGTGGCTGGGCCAGGAAGTTTTGTAAGTTTATTTTCGTTTATATTGTTCTTTGTAATTTTTTTGGCCAGAAGTTATGGCTTTCATTTATGGTGTATTATTGTAAAAGTTTTCACTTTTATAAAAATAAAAAGATTTTACAGGAAAGATGTCCATGTAAGACACGTGACCTGAAAACAGCAGCAGAATAGTTGAGTGCAAGCTCGGTTGGGATATAATACGAGGTAACTTCAGGATCAGTACAGGATAAGAACGGTCATGTATGTACCCACAGCTGACTGCACCAGCAGAAGAATAGTGAGTGCAGCTCTGGAGTATAATACAGATGTAAATCAGGATAAGTAAACAGGATAGTATGTATGTAGGTAAACAGTGACCTGCCACCAGCAGCAAGGCACAATAGTGAGTACAGCTCTGGGGTATAATAAAGGATGAAACTCAGGATCAGTACAGGATAAGTATTCAGTATGTGTACACAGTGACTGAGCAACCAGCAGCAGAAATAGTGAGTGCAGCTCTGGGCGGTATAAAACAGGATGTAACTCAGGATCAGTACAGGATAGAATGTAAGGTATGTACACAGTGAATACACCAGACAGCCAGAATGTGAAGTGCAGCCCTGGGGTATTAATACAGACTGTAACTTCAGGGATCAGTACAGTGATAAGTAATGTCATGTATGTTACACAGTGACTGCAACACCAGCAGAAGAATAGTGAGTGCAGCTCTGGGGTATAATACAGGATGTAAATCAGGATCAGTACAGGATAAGTAAGTATGTATGTACAAAGTGACGGCACCAGCAGCAGAAATGAGTGAGCTCTGGGGTATACTACAGGATGAATCAGGATCAGTTAAAGGATAAGTAATGTCATGATTGTAACACAGTGACTGCCAACAGTAGAGAATAGTGAGTGCAGCTCTGGGGATAAACAGATTGCTAACTCAGGACCAACAGGATAAGTAATGTCATGTATGTACACAGTGACTGACCACCAGCAGCCAGACAGAAATAAGTGAGTGCAATTCATTGTGTTTGTTTACTGAGCCTCCTGCCACACCTGGAGCAATCTCCATCCACCAAGGCTGCTCTTCCTCCCCAGGAGGGAGTGGGTGGGTTACTGGGATGAGTTGAAGTGGTGAGCAGGAAAGTCCCAGGACCCTGTCTCCCGGACCAGGCCGGCGGGGGGGCAGGAAAACAAGTACCGGCAAAGCGGAGGGGTGAGAAGATTGCACGGACAGCAAGAAGCAGCGATGTGACCTCGGCTGCCACCCTCAAGGACTCCAGGAAAGCCGGCAAGGTCCGGAACACAGAAGATCAAGGGCAAGTGACATTCAGCCTAAGTGCTCTCCTGAAAAAGCAGCTGGGTATCTGTGCGGGGACCGCTGGGTGGTTTACGCTGGAAAGGCTGGGTGCTCAGGAGGTGTTGGAAAGGCATAATGGGGGGAAATATGGAAGGAACGGGATGGGAATAAGGGAGCGGAGTCTGCTACAATCTATGGCTCCCGGATTGCATGAGGCACCTCCGTGAGTGCGAGGAAGCTGGAAAAGCGTGAGGAGGCCCAGGAGGAGATAAGGAGACCTTGGCCCTAGCGGGGGTGGCTACACAGAAGGAAAAAGTTGATCTTCTTACCACATAGACAGACTAAAAGCTGAGGTCATCGCGAGCAAGCACCCTTTCCATAAGGATGCGGCTCTGCCAACCTGGAGGAGGAAGGAAAGTGATGGCATCGGCCAGGGAGGGGCGCAATGGACAGCATCCGACCAGCTTGAGTCCCAGTTACCTCCAGAACTTTCCACGGTGAGGATATCCCGGATGAGGACCAAAAGAGGAAGAAAAGAGAAGAAGAGACACCAAGAAGACCAAGGAGATCAAGGAGGTGGAGCTTGGTTGTTGTTTCGTCCCCTCCTGTTTCCTCAGGGCGGGCCGGGCAGACTGTGTCAGCATGTAGGTATAGGCAACGTTACCCAGCCCAGCCTGAATACTGCAAGTGGACTCGGTTGCCAGGGTGGCGGGAGGATGGCAAAGCCATGTTCCATCATGGCGCAGAGCACCAGCCTTGTTTGTAGTAGCAGGAAGGGGCAGGGCAGGCTCGGCCGGAAAGGACGGACAGGGAGGGTCGATTCAGGCAGGGGTCATGGTACTGTGCGCTGCCCACCCAGTGGGAGGGGGGGTTGGCCCCAGTGCCAGGGGACAGTGGCGGTTGGCTCCTGTGGCCCATAGAGCTGTTGCTGAATCAGCTCCGGTGAGCAGCAGCGTTGGGATGGGGCTGCTGCGGGCTTTTGGTGCAGTGAGCCCTCCCAAGCGGCCTGTGCAGCCTGTGGAAAGGGCACAGGAAAAATATTACCTTTGTTATCGGAGATGCAGCTGACCCTGGATGATGGTTATAATAAGAGAATGTCCAGACTTCATATAAAGATAAGAGCCCTTTCATGCATCAGCGAGCAGCGATGCGCAAATTTAGAAGCGAAATGGGGGGACAACAAGGGAGTTAATGCCACTGAGGCAGAGGGCACCACAGTAAGATCGGCGGTGGTTGGAGCTGCTCATTCTCAGGGCTTGTATCAGCTATGGAGGTGGCTCTACAAACCAGGGTCCAGTGACGGCTGAGGGCAACCCCAGGTATCCTGGCCCAGATGGTGTTGATGATGCCCGGGAAGCGAGGGCAGTAGTATTGGACATAGTGTGGTGGAATGTGGGGGGGTGGAATGGTGATGAGGGGGGCATGGTGATCCTGCTGTGAGTGCTGGACATCTGACACCCCTAGTGGTGGCCGCTCCATTAAGGAGTATGCGAGCACGATGGGGCAAGTGGGTTACTCCTTGTCTCCGGGCTCTGAATAGCGTTTTGCAAGGGGTCTTCTGAGGCTCTCAGGAGAGGGGAAAATCAATCAATGTGAGCGGGAGAGATGTGGATATGTCCTTCTGGACAGACAGGCATGGCCTTTCAGCCTTCCAAGAGCAAAGGGGGGGACAGACTGTATGCGCTTTACCCACAAGTGGGGCCCGGAGCGCAGCGTAGGATTGTGGCTCGTCTTCGCTGGAGGGGCTAGTGTGATGCATGCCCACCCAGGTCAAAGGGTGGTGGCTCCTCATGAAGAGAACTTTCAGGGCTTAGTGAGGGGGGGGGGACATCTTTGCCCTGATACATTACGATGGTACTACGGAGTTCGGATGTTCAGCTGTTCGGCCTGGGGGCGTCTTAGAGCATTCTCGGTCGAAATCGAATTATGAGCTGGCCAAAGAACGAGCCTGCATGGCGGACTTTGCTGTGCAGCGTGTCTCGCCAAAAACGCAGTCAAGAAAGTGACCGTTGACCCGTAACAAGTCACTTTCTTGCATTTGAGGACATCATGACGTGGCTTAGGCGTTATGGTTGAGGTTTTGTACAGGTACCTCAGAAAAAACCGTGATGCATGAAGAATTTGGCATTTGTCTGGAGCCTGGACCTCATATGAAGGTTGAAGTGATTTCAGGAGGCACAGTCGCTAAACATTCCCTCTTCGCATTATTGGGCGGGACAGCACCTGATTTTCTGTCAAGTGTTAGTGACCCCCAAACTTTAGCGCCAGCTGCCAAGTTGAAGAAGTGCGCTTTGGTGTCGTGGGCTAGGTCCTCGCTTTGTGAGCCTGTAAGGACATTAGGTGAAACCTGTGTGGTGAGCTCGGTAACCATTTCAGCCGTTGTCTCGCTCCCCTTTGACAATGCCGGTTGTGACCCCAGTGGAGGGGAGGAGCCTTGAGCGTTGTTTGTGGGGATGTACAAGCAGAGTGAGGAGATGAGGGGCCCTGTGATGAAGGAAAATAAGAATAAGAATAAGTCACCTTCTCAGTTGAGTGGAGGCAGTAAGCCAGACAAAAAGGGAGAGACCTGGGGAAAAGCCTCAGGTGCGGGGCGTGGTGACCAGGAGGTCCTCCTCAGAGGCTGGCATGCCACTGAGGCCCTGAGGGATGATGAGTCTGGATATGGGAGATCCGTGCGTAAGGATGGAGGGAGGCTAGAAATAAGAGCAAGCAGAGAAAGAGAAAAAACAACGCGGCCTAAGGTACCTAAGGAAGGGAGAAAAACTCTCCCCTCGTTGTGAGCTTTCCAACAAGTTCCCACCCTCGATGAGATCGCAACCTCGGGAAGAGAGGGAGGGTGGGGTTCTGGAGGTGGAGGCGGAGCAGCATGCAGGGGGGCCCGAGTCTCTATTCCTCTGGGGAGGATGCTGGTGTCCTCAGATGTGGGAAGGACTGACTCAGAGTCAGGAGGGGACTAGGAACGAAGGAGAGGGGGGTCCGGGGGGGGCATGGGGGCCAGTTAATAATATGGATACCTCAATTTCTTAAAAAGAGTTTGCCCTAACTCTGGAGCAAAAAAAACAGGGGGATCTCTTCAGAGGAGAGTCGGGGGAAGGGGGGAGGGGGGGGGGAAGGGGGGGGAAGGGAAATAGTAAGAAAAAAGCCGTATAACTCAATCACTCATGATGGCGGCGGCACCTACTCCCGTTGACGCTGGAGTACATGAAGGTCGCCAGCATTAAGTCTGATGCGGCTAAGATTTGCGGCCTTCTTTGATTTCTCGGCCGTTGTTGAAGCCGACATTTTATTTTTGCAGGAGACCAGGCGGCCAGATTTGGCAGGCCGTGTTGAGCTAAGAGGGAATGGAGGGAATGGAGACACGGGGCCTTCCTATTGGTCTCTTGCGGCCGAAGCCGTTTTTTAAAGAGAGGAGTGGCGTCCTTTTTTACCGCACGGGGTTTAGAATGACGAAGAGGTACATGAGGTTTAGAAATGGGAGAGGTGCTGATCCGGATGTCTCCGAAGGGACAAGAACTTTGCCTAATTAACATCTATGGTCCCCAGTCCAAGTGTGGAAGGAAGTGTATTCTTTATGAGGATCAAGCCCTACTTTTTACAAGTCGGGCATGGTGGTCTTGGTGGGAGTAAGGAAGGACGATGTTTTGCTTCGAGTTGCGGGGTCGATGTGGGTCCAGGATAGGGGAGGGTTCCAGAGGACAAGCTGGACTTATTGATAGCGGGTCGTCTAATTAGCATAGCTAGTGAGGCTCGACTGGTGGATGTCCAATCCGGCACCCCCAGGCCACGCGGGGTTCACCTATTGTAGGGGTTTAGCTGAGTCTAGAATAGAACAGGTTTTATGTATAAGAGAGGAGGAATCCATGCTCTTCACCAGGTTATGTTGTTGAGGTGGAGTTCTACGACCACTGTTTAATTTGTTCTCTGAATGTACAGAGACCACCCGGATGGGAAAAGAGGCTACTGGAAGCTCAATTCAGTCTTCCGGAAGAAGCGGAGATAGACACCTTTGAGGGACTGATTCTTCGAGGAGCAGGTACCATTCTGGGCCTTTTAGCAGAGTAAGTAATGGGAGTGGTGAGAGAGATGCTCAAGAAAAGGGGGCAGTTAGATTCTTCGCCAGCTCTCGAGCCTCAGGAGCTGGACAGGTACCGCCTGGTATCAGGGCTGCCTGAGGAGGGAAAAAACTCGAGCACTCGTATCGAACATGGGGTAGCTGTGAGGACATCTCCGAGTGAAATCTTTGCTGAAGAGGTTGTCAGTACGATAGACACGCATCTACGGAAATACTGCTCGCCAGACCCTTACAGAAAACTGCAAGATGTCAATGAATGGTAAAGTTGTCACGGGAATGGTGACAGTGACGGGATCCCGTGAAAAGGTCCAGATCAGGATCGGAGGTCGTCAGATCCTTCTATCGTACACTCTGAGGCAGGAAAGGACTCTAGATCGTGGATGTGATGTGGCTTTCATGGCTGAAACTGTCTCTATGAGCCAGGAAGTGACCCCGCATCTTGATGTTTTGACCAAAGTGGCTCAGGAGAGGGAGGAAGAGCCCCCCCACCCGGCGATTGAACGGGCTAGCCCTTTAAAGAAATCGCCGAGAGTCCGGATGCTCTTAACAATCTGAGTTTTATAAGACCTTTTAAGGACGCCTGGTGTCCCCTACTTGGACTGAGTGATAATGAGTGTCATCTCTCAGGCGCTTTGCCGAAGTCAATGAGGAGGTTGCCTGATCATACTGTCAAAGGGTTAATGGAGCCGATCTTTCTGTATTGAGAAACTGGCGTCCCATACGCTTTCAATAGTTCAGAAAGGTTTTGGCCAAAGGTGCTGTTAATCGGCTGGTGCCCAGTTTGACCACCCCGGCTGCCCTTTTGGGGACCAGACATGCTCATGTTCCAGGCAGCAGTACATTTAGTGCTGTGCTTCTGTGTTGCGGGAGGCAGTGGAGCAGGGCAGGGCTGGTAAATGGAAGGGGGTACTTGCTGTCCGTGGTCAGGCAAAGCGTTTGATCGGGTTAACCACGAGTACCTCTGGTCTGTGCACTCTAAGGGTGGTAGCATACGCCGATGATGTCACCATTTTCCGGTCCTCAGGAGGGGAGGAGCAATGGTCGAGGTTGACTACTCAGATGCTTCTGGGTCCAAGATCAACCGGGATAAGTGTGAGAGTCTCTGGCTGGGAGAGGGGGATCCAGGCTTTGATCTCCCGGACACTCTTCCAGGGCCCCAGGAAGGTGCCAGAGTTCTCGGCATCAAATTTGGCCAGAGAGGGTACTCATGGCAAAACTGGGGGACAGCAGTTCTGAAGGTGATTCGCCGTGGTGTCTGGGAATGTGGGGGAGATCAGGACCAATGTGAGGAAACTCGTTGACAAGGAGGGTTCTGTTGACCCATTTTGCAGAAGCTCTGGCCCTCAGGGATTGCCAAGTCAGGATCCGAGGATGGGTTGAGTTTGTTGAATTCCATCAGGATCCCCTGTGAAGTTTTGGGACGTGACTTGGCGCTTGCTTCCATGGAAAAGCGTGTGTTGAGGGGAACAATCTGAAGTGTAGGAGCCTGAGGAAAGGGGTTTGTGTCCCCGGGAGGAGTGCGGTGGCCATGCTGAGAGCATGGACCACTTCCTGCATCAGTGACCCTTAACACAGAGTGTACAAACGGGTGGGCGCTTCCTCCATTGGCCCGGGCGTTGCCGGTTCTCTCCTTATGCGGAGTGGGCCTCCATGGAGCATTCAGAGGCCTGGGTGGCGGGGACCGCTGCACGTTATCCTAGTCAGCTAGTGGTCAGGTGACCACCGTGAACGCACCGGTGCTAGTTTGACGCAGTCGTAAAATCCTCCTGGTGGATGAGGGTGGTTTAGGAACATTTGGGTGACCTGGTGAAGGTGCGCTCTCTGGAGTATGAGAGGCTGGGCACGGGGAGGGCCTCTCTCCTTAGTGTCCCTTAGTCTGTCCTCTCCCCCCTGGTGAAGGTGCGCTCTCTGGAGTATGAGAGGCTGGGCACGGGGAGGGCCTCTCTCCTTTGGACGTTCAACCAGTGTCTGAGGGGAAGGGGAGGGTGCGGGTGTGGGATTTAGCTTAGTGTAGTGTACCTCGTGTTCTGTGTTTGTTAGTATAGATGTAAGAAAACAATTATGGCTGTAGTATATGATGATATCTGTTCATTTAGGTTAATATAGGTTTATGTTTATTTGTGGGTGTGGCTTGTCTTTGTTGATGGGTTTGGTTAAAGAGTGATAATCGGTTGGGTGGGGGTTGTGGTATTTAGTGTATGTTAAAGGACACCCGTCATCAGCTCTGTCACTTGTCCTGTCACCTCCATCTGTTGGAGCAGCTGACAAGCATCCATCCCAGCCTTTATCTAGTCAATTCTTACATTAATCATTATAAAATCATATATTATAATGTAAATGAGGCTGGTCACATGGTCAGAGGCAGTGATGTCACCCCTGTTACCCCTCCCCTCTCCCTGCTCATGTCTGTGTGTAATGTATAGTAAAGCATTGCTGGTGTCTGTGCTTTATCTGCTGACATGCTGCATCCTCCCATAGACATGAGACACAGACATCAGCAACACAAGTACCTGACATGTTCTGCTGTAACATGGCTGCCTGGAGCTGTTGCATCTCTCCTATACACACATTGCGGGGGGCGCCAGCAGCACGAGGTATATGGAGGAGACATTACACCATTATTATACCTTACATCATTATACAGGCTGTCAGTCATGTGTATAGGAGTATCTCATACATACAGGCTTCAGGGGGCGCCAGCACCAGGAAGCACATGGAGGAGCCATTACACCCTTATACCTCACATCATTATACAGGCTGTCAGTCTTGGGTATAGGAGTATCTCATACACACAGGCTGCAGGGGGCGCCACCACCAGTAAGCACATGGAGGATCCATTACACCATTATACCTCACATCATTATACAGGCTGTCAGTCATGTGTATAGGAGTATCTCATACACACAGGCTGCAGGGGGCGCCAGCACCAGGAAGCACATGGAGGAGCCATGACACCATTATACAGGCAGTCCAGGGAACAGGGGTACCGCACTCCTGATAGAATGTGGATGGTGCTTACGTCGGGTACTCAGCCCCAATATACAGAGAAGGAAAACGTAGCACACATCCCATGTTGATTTTTATGTTTTCATCTTTTAATGCATGTGTTCAATATTTACAGCTCCACCAAAAAGTTTTACTAAAATCATATAGTAAGACAACAGATCATAGACTACCATTAAGTTTCAGATCGGGCTTGACAAAGGTCGATTGAGACCGAAACGTCGCTAAGAATAACCTATGATAATGTTGTCGACTATATGATTTAGTAAAACTTTTTGGGCTGGTGGGCTTGTAACTAAGGAACACATGCATTAAAAGATGAAAACATTAAAAAATACCATTATACAGGCAGTCATCCTTGTATATAGGGTATCTCATACACACGGTTAAGTGGGGCGCCAGCACAAGGAGCCCATGAGAGGAGCTGACTACCATTATACATCCAATCCAGTATACCGGCTGATCAGGTCATGTGTATAGGGGTATTCATTCACACAGGATGGCTGCAGGGGGAGGAGGCGCCAGCACCCGGAAGGCAATGAGGAGCAATTACACCATTTAAATCACATCCCTATACAGGCTGTCGTAGATATAGGAGATCAATACACACAGGCTGCGGGGGGCGCCAGCCACACGGAAGCGCCATTGAGGAGCATGATTACCATGATACATCAATCAATAAAGGCGTCAGTCATGTGTATGGAGAGTATCTCATACATACACAGGTTCTCAGGGGCCGCCAGATCACAGGTTAGCTCAATGGAGGCAGCATTACAACATTATATCACCATCATATAGGTTTATGTACTGGTCGCATGTGTTAGGAGTTATCTAATACAATACACAGGCTGCAGGGGCGCCACGACCAGGAAGCACAGGAGGAGCATACACCATTGTACTACGCGCACATCATATAACAGGTTGTCAGTCATTGTGTATAAGGAGGACTCGACTACCACACAGGCTTTGCGGGCGCGCCAGCACCAGGAAAGCACATGGAGGGCATTAGCCCATTACACCTACATCCTAGTAATCAGTTCCATGTGCTGCTGTAAGCCATGTACAGGTCAAAAACAGGCGGCAGGGGTGCACAGCACCAGGAATGAAATGGAGGAGCCTCTACAACCCCTTATTACGATCACATCATCGACAGGGCTGTCGTCACTGGATAGGGTATATCTTACACACAGGCTGCAGGGGGTGAAAGCCGCACCAGGATGCACATGGAGGCAGCCATTACACCCATTATACCTTTCAGAACCATTGATCAAGGTTGTCAGTATGTGGTACAGGAGATCTTCTATACCACAGGCTGATGGGCGGCGCCAGCACCAGAGGACACATGGAGGGAGCCATCAACCAGTATACCCACACCTAACAGGCTGTTTCAGTCAGGTGTAGAGGAGTATCTCATACACACAGGCTGCAGGGGCGCGCCCAGAGACAGGATGACCTTAACAATATACATCCTATAATATCCAGGATTGTCAGTCAATTGTGTATTGGAGTATCTCCTATACAACAGGCTTGGCAGGGGTTGAAAGCACAAGACCAGGACTGAGACCATATACACCATTTATACCTCATCCTCATTTACAGGCTGTCAGTCATGTATGGAGTATCTCAATACCACAGGCTAGGTTGCAGGGGGTGAAAGCACAGAAAGCACATTGAGGGCGCCTACACATTATACCTCATCATTATACGCGTGTCAGTTCAGTGTATAGGAGATTCTCACACACAGCTGCAGGGGGTGAACGACACGAAACGCCCCATTGAGGCGCCCATTAACCATATACCTCAACTCCTTATACAAGGCTGTCGTTCAGATGTATCGGAGTCTCTCATACCCTACCCAGCGATTGTCATTGTCGGGCACACCCCCCGGAGGCACAGATGGAGAGCCATGGACATCATATACAGGGCTGCAGTCCAGGTGATAGGAGTATCTCAATTACACACAGGCTGCGGGGGCGGCGGCCGGAACAAGGAGCACGAAGGAGCCATACATCATTGTTATACAGTCTTTCAGCACTTTGCATGGGGGTGTGGAATGTGCCTCCACCTCATGAATACGCGGGGGACAGTTTGAATATGCTAATGACTCATTGGACATTTCACAGGTATTTTGCATTACAGCTTTAGGACCCAGTGCTTAGGTTTAAGGCATGTTAGAGGGAACAATGAAGAGGGATAGAGGAAAGTCTTCAATGGCGGTTATGAAATATACATTAGTTGTAGGGGGGTTATTTGCCTGACGGGTTCTCTTTTTTAAGTTATGGTTTTTTGCTAGGAGTTGAATGGGGCTGGCCAGCAGCAGGTGAGGTCTTGTAAATATTTTGCATATATATGTAAATAATATTTGGTTATGTTTATAACTGTAATAATGAGATGCATCTCGACCTGTTCTCTTGCTCTGCCAGTTATGTTAATCAGATAGGATTTTCCCTGTTCTGTATTTTCCTTACCATCGCTAAGACAACCACACCGGCTGCATTATCAGCAGGATTTTTCTCCGCTTCTTTAGTACCACAGTTATTGCCCCCAATGTTCCCTCTATCAGGCAGACGGGCTCTGTCATAGCGGATGCGCAGCATGCCGCAGCGATCTGTAAGAGCCGAAAGTTGTGGTTTGTGGAAAGCTGTGGTGCTACAGTAAGTCATACCTACCCTAGAGGACGCCCGCGGATCTGCCTACAACCACTATTCATATTTCGTATTGAGCTGCGATCAACACACACTCAATGGTAATCATCAATGTGAACGGACCAGTGGTGTCAGTACCTCTGGTTCAGAAGTCCCAGTCGGTGTCACCAGTCAGACTGACGGAGGGCGAGCAACAACACCTCATGTAACCACCTGTAACAGCCCTTTATAAATTACTGTAACACAAAAAAATCTCTAAACTTTACCATGAATAACTTCTTGCTGCGGCAGAAAATTAAGGTCACGCTTTAGTTTAGTATATAACCCGTTACTTATCAAAACTCAGGCACTTGGGATTAGAATGCCAATTTTGAGCCCCTTGGAACGTGTGAGGCCTGGACTCCTGGTGGCCAAGTCAGCCAACGGCCCCCAGCATCTCAACCTCTCACCACCATTCCACTGCTGAGACTTAAAATATACCCGCTCCAAAGTGAGGGAAGGGGGGGGGGGGGGGCGGTGAGTTCGCCCTCAAAGAGGGCGATAACCTGAGTCATCAGCCAATATCAGCCCCCACGTGCTGTAGGAGGGAGGCGCAGGACGATCCTGAGTAATTTACCCTTTGCATCTAATAACGTCCAGCCCCCGTCTAGGGGAACCTGTTCTTTAACAGTTCAGAGTTGAACCCCCAATATCCAGCCAAAATCCACGTGGGTAGTGGATATCTACCTACACACCCCCCCCTTCCCCAGTGCTTCCATGGACAACACTCCACCAAGAATGGCAGGGGAAATAGTTACACGTCTGTAACAATGTTCTTCCGTTGTTAATTATGTTACCCTGGGATGACCACCCGAATCCGAGGAAGTTACGAGGCCGCCTTCTATCCTATTAAAACATTCACACAAATTTTATTTTTAAACTCTTTCAATTATTTTCAAAATCTTGACAAAAGTCTGGCGCCGACTGTTCGAAACGTTTTCAACAAGCAGCTGTTGGTTCTTTGTTCTACCAAGTCAGACAGAAGAATCCGAGCCTTGGGGTCAATGATTTTTAATGGATTTAAGGATAAATAAGCCGCCGGCTTCCATTATTGTCACAGTCTAGGTGGCAACGTTTCCTTAGGGAGAAGTTTGTCATGGAAAACTTTCTACTTGAAACTAGGAGCTGTTAGCGTACACAAAAACTTTTTTTTTCCTTGTATCTTAACTTCAGTCTGCTTGAAGCTGAAACATATGGGGGTATTTACTACGGGCCCGATTCGGTTTGCAGACGTATTCAGGAAAACCGGCTGCATTAAAAACTCGGAAAATGTGTCGCTCTGGGGAGACGCTCACCTTCACCTTCTTGGGACTGGTGCATTCCGGGGCGTGTTTTAAGATTATTTCGCGCTGCACGCGCCCACTGGTGGGAAGGCGGAGGAAAACTACCATCTTAAATCCAGCCGGACCGAACTGTGCAGAGAACGAGCCGCTGGATCGGCTAATGGGAAGGGACGTACACTTGATGCCCATGTATCATCCCTGTGGTTCATCCAGGCCGTGATGTTTGGCAGCTAAGTGCATGTGTCAGGCTACTAGTGCAGTGTCCTCCCTAACTGTTGCAGTCTGTACCTATGTGCAGTGTCCTCCCTCGTGCTGCAGTCGTATATGTGCAGTGTCCTCCCAGTGTGCAGTCTGTACTAGTGCAAGTGTCATCCTCCTGTGCAGCTGTAATTTTGTGGTGTCCTCCTCGGGTCAGCTCTGTCCTAGTGCAGTGTCATCTCTCCATGTGCAGGACTGACTATGTGCGAAGTGTCATCTCTCCTATGTGAACAGTTCTGATACGGATGTGCTAGTGGTCACTCCTTGCGTTTGCAGTCTTACCGTGTGCAGTGTCCTCCCTCATGTTTTTTGCAGTCGGTACGGTGTGACAGATGTGCTCCCTCAGTGCCAGTCTGTACCGTGTGCAGTGTCCTCCCTACTGTGCAGTCCTATGATCTGTTGTCTTACTATATGATTTTAGTAAAACTTTTTGGTGGAGCTGTAAATATTGAACACATGCATTAAAAGATGAAAACATAAAAATCACTGTAAATATTGAACACATGCATTAAAAGATGAAAACATAAAAATCACCATTATACAGGCAGTCAGTCATGTATATAGGAGTATCTCATACACACAGGCTTCAGGGGCGCCAGCACAAGGAGCCCATGGAGGAGCCATGACACCATTATACATCACATCATTATACAGGCTGTCAGTCATGTGTATAGGAGTATCTCATTACACCATTATACCTCACATCATTATACAGGCTGTCAGTCATGTGTATAGGAGTATCTCATACATACAGGCTGCAGGGGGCGCCAGCACCAGGAAGCACATGGTGGAGCCATTACACCATCATACCTTACATCATTATACAGGCTGTCAGTCATGTGTATAGGAGTATCTCATACTATACAGGCTGTCAGTCATGTGTATAGGAGTATCTCATACACACAGGCTGCAGGGGGCGCCAGCACCAGGAAGCACATGGAGGAGCCATTACACCATTATACCTCACATCATTATACAGGCTGTCAGTCATGTGTATAGGAGTATCTCATACAGACAGGCTGCAGGGGGCGCCAGCACCAGGAAGCACATGGAGGAGCCATTACACCATTATAGCTCACATCATTATACAGGCTGTCAGTCATGTATATAGGAGTATCTCATACACACAGGCTGCAGGGGGTGAAAGCACCAGGAAGCACATGGAGGAGCCATTACACCATTATACCTCACATCATTATACAGGCTGTCAGTCATGTGTATAGGAGTATCTCATACACACAGGCTGCATGGTGTTCCTGTCCTGTGCCCCCCAAAGTGTCAGCGTTTGTCCCTGTCCTGTCCACCCCCCCAAGTGTCAGCGTGTCCTGTCCGTCCCCCAAGGCAGCGTGTCCGTCCTGCTCCCCCAAGTGTCAGCGTGTCCCTGTCTGTCCCACCAAAAGTGTTAGCGTGTCCCTGTCCTGTCTCCCCAAGTGTCGCGTGTATGTCCCTGTCCCCCCCCCCCCCCAAGGTGTCAAGAAGTGGCCCTGTCCCGTCCCCCCAAGTGTCAGCGTGTCCCTTGTCCCGACCCCCCCAAGTGTCAGCGTGTCCCTGTCCTGTCCCCCAAGTGAGTGTCACCTTGTCCCTGTTCCTGTCCCTCAAGTGTCAGCGTGGTCCCTGTCCCACCCAGGTCAGCGTGTCCCTGGCGCCCCCCCCCCCCCCCCCCCATAGGTTGTCAGGGTCGCGTGTCCCCTGTCCCCCCCCCCCAAGTGGTCAGCGTGTCCCTGCCTGTCCCCCAGTGTCAGCGTGTCCCTGTCCTGTCCCCAAGTGTCAGCGTGTCACTGTCCTGTCCCCCAAGTGTCAGCGTGTCCCTTGTCCTGTCCCCCCAAGTGTCAGGTGTTTGTCCTGTCCTGTCCCCCCAAGTGTCAGGTTCTATTGTCCCTGTCCTGTCCCCAAGTGTCAGCGTGTACCGTTCCGGTCCCCCAAGTGTCAGCGTGTCCCGTCCTGTCCCCCAAGTGTCAGAGTGTCCCGTCCCCCAAGTGTCAGCGTGTTACCCTATCCTTCCCCCAAGTGTCAGCCTGTCCCCTATCCTGTCCCCCAAGTGTCAGCGTGTCCCTGTCCTGTCCCAAGTGTCAGCGTGTCCCTGCCGTCCCCCAAGGTCAGCGTGTCCCTGTCCGTCCCCCAAAGGGTCAGGGTCCTGTCCTGTGCCCCAAGTTGTCAGCGTGTTCCCGGTCCGGTCCCCCCAAAGTGTCAGCGGTACCTTCCTAGTCCCCCCAAGTAGTGTCAGCGTGTCCCTGTTCCTGCCAGCCACCCCAAGTGTCGCGTGTCCTGTCCCATCCCCCCCCAAGTGTCAGCGTGTCCCTGTTCCCATCCCCCCATAGTGTCAGCGTGTCCATGTCCCCCACCCCCCAAGTGTCAGCGGTCCCTGTCCCATCCCCCCCAAGTGTCAGCGGGTCCCTGTCCTGTCCCCCCAAGTGTCAGCGTGTCCTGTCCGGTCCCCCAGTGTCACGGTGTTCCCTGTCCCGTCCCCCCAAGTAGGTGTGTCGCAGCGTTTGTCCCTGTCCTGTCCCCAAAAAAGTGTCAGCGTGTCCCTTCCTGTGCCCCCAAAAGTGTCAGCGTGTCCATGTCCTGTCCCCGAAGTGTCAGCGTTAGGTCCCTGTCCTGTCCCCGAAGTGTCACGTTGTGTCCCGTCCCCCCCCCCCCCAAGTTGTCAGCGGTCCCTGTCCCGATCCCCCCCAAGTGTCAGCGTGTTGTCCTGTCCCCCCCCCAATTGTCAGCATGTCCCGTACCCCCCCCCCCCCAAAGGTGTGGAAGAAGGTACCGGGTCGATGGCCCTCGCTGTTTTCCGCTACTTAATTCGCTATTCTAGCCTTAGATCTCTTTTCGTTCTTTCCACCCTTTTATTTTCTCGCCGCTTCTTTTTTCATTGGCTCGTCCCTCTCCACTCTTTTTCCTCCTTCTTTCTCTCCCGCTATTTACCCCTTTCCGCGTTCGTCTCCATGTCTTCTTTCTCTCTCTCAGGGAAACACCAGCGGATCCCTAGTGAACCCCCTGTCCCCCCCCCCCCCAAGTGTACAGCGTTGTCCCTGTCTGTCCCCCCCAAAAAGGTGTCAGCGTTTTGATGTCCCTGTTCCCGTCCACCCCAAGTGTCAGCGTGTCCCAGGCCTCCTCCAAGAGTCAGCGTGTCCCTGTTCCTGTCACCCAAGTGCAGGTGTCCCTGTGCCCCCCCCCCATATTGTCAGCATGTCCCGTCCCCCCCCCCCCCAAGGTGTCAGCAAGATCCCTGTCCCCACCCCCCCACAAAGTGTCAGCGTTCCCTGATCCTGTCCCCCCAAGATGTCAGCGTTGTCCCTGTCCTGTCCCCCCAACAGTGTCAGGTGTCCCTGTCCCGTACACCCCCCAAAGTAACGTGTCAAGACGTTTAGTCCCTTGTCCCATCCTCCAAGAGTCAAGCGGAGTCCCTGTCCCGTCCCCCAGGGTCAGCGATGTCACCTGTCCCCCCCCACCAAGTGTCGCGTTTGTCCCTGTCCGGTCCCCCCCAAGTGTTAAGCGTGTCCCTGTCCCCCAGCCGCCAAGCTGCTCAGCGTTCCTAGGTCCCCTGTCCTGTCCCCCCAAGTGTCAGGCGTTCCGTTGTCCTGTCCTACAAGAGTCGAGCCGTGTCCCTGTCCCATCCCCAAGTGTCAGCGTGTCCCAGTCCTGTCCCCCAAGTTTTGTCCGCGTGTCCTTGTACCGGCCTCCAAGAGTCCGCGTGTCCCGGTCCCGTCCCCCCCAAGTGTTCAGAGTGTCCGCTGTCCCGCCCCACCCCTAAAGTGTCAGCGTGTCCCTGTTCCCCCCCCAGTGTCAGCGTATGTCCCTTGTCTGTCCCCCCAAGTGTCAGCGTGTCCCTTGTCCCGTGCCTCCGAGAGTCTCAGCGTTTCCCTGTCCCGTCCCCCAAGTGTCAGCGTTGTCCCTGTTCTGTCACTCCCCCCCAAGTGTCAGCGTTGTCCCTGTTCCCCCAAAGTGTCAGAGTGTCCCTGTCTCGTCCCCCCCAATGTGTAAGAGTTGTACCCTGCCCCCCCCCAAGGGTCAGCGTGTCCCTGGTCCCCCAAGGGTGTCTGTGCGTCTGTCCCTGTCCCCCTCAAGTGTCAGCGGTCCCTGTGCACCGACCACAATGTCACGCGTGTCCCTGTCCCCCACAGTTTCATCGGTAATATATCGAGCCACTGTCCCCCAGAAGTGTCAGAGCTGTCCCGACCTGGGTGTGAACACCACCCGGAGGGGAAAGTGTCCCGACACGTTTTGTCCATGTCCGGTCCACCCCAGTGATCAGGCGTGACACCCAATGTGAATAGTCGCAACTGTCACCTGTCCCCACCAAGTGTCGCAGCGTGTCCCTGTCCTGTCCCACCCAGTGTCAGGTGTCCCTGTCCAGTCACCCCCAAGTGTCAGCGTGCCCCAATGTGCACGTTCCCCCCCCAATAGTGTCAGCGTGTCCCCGTCATGTCCCCCCAAGTGTCAGCGTGTCCCGTGGTCCTGTCCCACCCAAGTGTCCCGCGTGTCGCCCGTCCTGTCCCCCCACGTGTCAGCGTGTCCCGTCCTGTCACCCAATGTGTAAGGTTGTCCTGTCGCCGTCCCACCCCCAGTGTCAGCGTGCTGGTCCCTGTTCTTGTCCCCCCAAGTGTCAGCGTGTCCCTGTCCCCCAAGTGTCAGCGGTTCCCTGTCCCCCAGGAGTCACCGTTTCCGTGTCCCCCAGGTGTCAGCGTGTCCCTGTCCCCCAGGTGTCAGCGTGTCCCTCTCCCCCAGGTGTCAGCGTGTCCCTCTCCCCCAGGTGTAGCGTTGTACCTCTCCCCCAGGTAGCCGCGTTGTCCCTCTCCCCCCAGGTGTCAGCGTGGTCCATCTCCCCCAGGTGTCAGCGTGTCCCGCTCCCCAGGTGTCAGCGTTGTCCCTCTCACCCAGGTGTAGGTGTCCCTCTCCCCCAGGTGTCAGCGTTGTCCCTCTCCCCCAGGTGTCAGCGGTCCCTTCCCCCAGGTGTCAGGTGTCACTCTCCCCCAGTGTCAGCGTGTCCATCTCCCCCAGGTGTCAGCGTTTGTCCCTGTCCGGTCATTCTTCTCACTGCATGATCTGCAGGGTTCTGTGTAGAGGACAATTTCCAGGAAGGGATGTACATCCACCACCTCGTTTGGCGCAAGCGACGACAGGAAAATATGTACCCAGAACCTGCCAGAGGCGAGGGTCTGTGGACTACAGGGGCGCAATATACAGAGGACATTATTAATTTATACTATCTTCTTCAGGTATGCGCATCCCTGACCCATGATATATGATGATGAAAGCTGCAAAGAGATCATCCATTGGTTTACATCTACAGTGGTCGTGTTGCGTAATGCCAGCCGGCTCGGAACGATGATACTGTACCAGATGGAAGTGGATGTGGCGTCACAGGAAATGGTGTCACCGGAAAGCCTATGCAATCAGGCCATGGATCTACAGCACCTGAGAGAGAAGATGGTTTGTTAGCGGAAGGGTGTGCTTACTCCCCTATACATCCAGAGGTATGAAGTAGGAGCTCACACTAGTGGGTGGTCCTGTAACCGGCCTTTAATTATGTATTCTAATCGACCTATCCTATACACTTTGTCCCTTACCGCGACCTGAATACTTGTAAAATCCAAAAAATGAAAAATATTTTATTAGAAAGAAGGAAAATACTCCAGGAAAAAGAGGGAAATAGGGCAAGACGAGATTGTGTCCAAAATTAGCAGAGAACAGATGGGGTGCCTAGTTACCTTGGAAAGATGTAAAGGAACTTAGAAGCCGTAAATGCACGAGAACCGGGGGAAGGGACGAGGATTATCCCGTACAAGGTCCGCTAACCATCGCGAGATGTCGGGAAGGGCCCCCTTTTTTCAGTAACAGATCCAAACATCCATCTGCAAGAGAAGAAAGCTGGAAGCATCAGGACCCGCAGCACCTGAGCTCACCCTATGGTCCGGTGCATGATGGGGGAGTTATTAGTTATTTGTGTCCACGTGTATATAGGGGACAGTCATCATAATGAGGTGTACGCTGTACCAGATGTGCGATCCAAGAGAATGAGGGTGCTCCTGGTAAGTGTCCATAATCACTGCAAGACAACACATAGACCGAAGGACAGAAAGTCTTATGTCTGCGGGCCATTCGTCTCGAGCTCTCACTGACCGAGCCCACCGGGGGAGCTGGACACATTGACCGTAATCAGCTGTGTATAAGCATCCTGCTCACCTACTAGAAACCTCTGTGTGTAGACCTCGCGTGGTCACCAGCTCCCCCCAGCCGTCCCGCAGGCCACAATCAGCTCCCGCCGTCTCTTGACTCTCCGAGACGATTCCAGGAGTTCCCGCTGGAGACACCGGCCCGAGTCCTCCTCCGCTCCGAAAACCGTCGCCGCCTATGTGATGGAGGGAAACCGCATGGGCACACAAAAGACGGGAAATCCACATTAAACCAAGACCAGCAAAAATACAGCAGCCAGAAAGACACACGCCCTACATATATACACAGGGGGCCCTGGCTCCTAATATTAATACACAGGGGCCAGGGCCCTACAATATATACCACAGGGGACCGGGCACCTAGCAGTAGATACACAGGGACCCCGGGCCCTACATATAATAACACAGGGGCCCGGGCCCTACAATATACACAGGGGGCCCGGGCCCTACATTAATACACAGAGGGTCCACGGGCCCTACATATTATACACACACATGGAGGGGCACCGGGCCCTACATATATACCAAGCGGTCCCGGTGCCCTACATATATACACACACGGAGGGGCCCGGGCCCTTAAATATACACACACAGGAGGGGCCCGGGCCGACCTAGATAACTACACACCCCACACGGAGGGCCCGGGGGCCCCTACTATATACCACGGTCCCGCGGACACCCTACATATATGCTACACACAGGAGGGGGCTACGGGCCATACATTATAGGTACACACACACAGGAGGGCCGGGCACCCTACATAAGACACACAAAGGAGGGGCACGGGCCCTTACTATATATATACAACAGGGGCCCGGGCGTACCTAATTATAACACACACAGGAGGGGGCCCGGGCCCACAAATATTATAGTAACAAAGAGGGGGTACCGGGGACCCTACACTAGATACACAAACAGGAGGGGGCCGGGCCCTACATTATGACACACACAGGAGGGCCTGGCCCTACATTATACCCACACAGGCGGGGACCGGCCCATACATTATTAACACACACAGGAGGAGGCACCAGGAGCCCCCCTACATATAATACACACACGGAGTGAGGGCCAGGGGACCTCACTACATATATACAACGATTGAACAGGAAGGGTACGCCCGGGGCCCCTACAATATATACACAGGGGTCCAGGGCCACCTACAAGTAATACATCAGGGGCCCGGGCACATAAGACCTATGCAAATATACAACATGACAGGACGCGGCCGGGCCAAACATTATACACCGAGTCCCGGGGGCCCTATACATATGATACCACAGGGGACAGGGCCCTAATAATATACACAGGGGCCGGGGGGCACTACATATATACACAGGGGGTACCGGGCCACCATAATGAATAACACACACTAGGAGGGCCCGGGCACCATACATATACAACACACAGGAGGGCACGCTACATAAACATTATACATGCAGGGGCAACTATATACACATATACAACATGCAGGGGCACCACTATATACACAGATACCATGTAAGGGTCGCAACGCTATATACAACACACTACGTACATGATAGGAGACACATATATACCATATACAGGTGTAGGGGAACACTATAACAAATATATTACCTGTAGGGACTACCAGCTACTCTACACATTCAGGTACATGTAGGGGCGCACATATATATAGCCACATATGATACATGTGGGACACACTATATACAATGTAAGGGACACACTATTAAATGATAATACAGTTAGGGGCACCACCGATATAACAACAATATATACATGTAGGGCAGACTTATATACACATATAAGAACATGTCGGGAAACACTATATACACACTATATACATGTCGGGGCAGCACTATATTACACTACCCACTTATACATGTAGGGGAACGCTTATACACATTATATACATGTAGGGACACGGTAATTATACCACATATAACATGGGTAAGGGACACGATTATAGACCACATATATACATGTGGGGCACGCATAATCACACACTTCATACACATGGTCGGGGAAACGGCTATATATCACATATACTAACATGACAAGTGGAACACCGCAGGAGATATAACATATACAAATGCAGAGGGGCACGCTATATACACCCATATATCCATGCACGGACCACTGCTATATAACAATATTGCATGCAGGGGACCACGCATATACACAATATTAATGGCAGGAAACACTACAGATTACCACATAATCTACATGCCAGGAGCCACACACATAGACACTATATATTACATGTAAGGACACGCTATATACACAATTATACATGCAGGGACACGCTATATACACATGATTATACAGACGGCCAGGGACAACAACTATAACACATTATATACATGAGAGGGGCACACTATATACACATATTTACAATGCAGGGCCACACTTATATACAACATATATACAGTGTAGGGGCACATATATACACATATATACATGTAGGGAACACTAATACAGCATAATAGACATTGTAGGAGGCAACTATAATACACATAGGACATAAATTAGAGGGCACGCTATATACACATTATTACAATGCAAGGGACACGCCTATATACACCATAGTACCAACACAATGCAGGGGCACGCTATATACACAATATAACATGCAGGACCAACGGACTATATACACAACTATTACATGCAGGACCACCGCTAATATACAAACATTATATACAGTTGCAAGGACCCACGTGCTATATACTACATTATACATGCAGGGGCACACTTATAGCACATATATAACTGCAAGGGGCCACGATTTATACAACATATATACATGTGAGGAGCATAGCGGATATACACAAATATCACATGCATGGGACAACACTATACTAACACACTATATTAACATATATACATGCAGGGACACAATATATAAACAAAATATATACAGGTAGGGGCACACATAACAACATATATACATGCGGGACACCACTATATACACATTATACATGTAGGGGCACACTATATACAATATATACCTGTAGGGCACAATACATACACCCATTATACACATATATACATGAGGGACACACTATATAACATATAAATGTAGGGGCACCACACTATATACCAAATATATAAATGAAAGGGACACACTATATAACATATATTACAGGTAGGAGCACGCTATATACACATATATACAGGTAGGGACACAATATATTACACATATTATACATGTAGGGGACAAACTATAGACACATATATACAGTAGGGGCACGCGATATACAGCATATATTAGGCAACGCTAATACTATCATAGATACATGTAGGGTGCAGAGCTCTAGCACACACATATAACACATGTAGGGACAACATCTATATAAACATATAGGACATTGTGAGGGACAAACTATCTACAATTATTTACATAGTAGGACACGCACACTATATACATATATATATACATGCAGGGGCACACTATATACACATATATACATGTAGGGCACACTATATACATATATATATACATGCAGGGGCACACTATATACACATATATACATGCAGAGGCACACTATATACATGTAGGGGCACACTATATACATCTATATACATGTAGGGGCACACTATATACATATATATATACATGCAGGGGCACACTATATACATATATACATGTAGGGCACACTATATACATATATATATACATGCAGGGGCACACTATATACATATATATATACATGCAGGGTTACACTATATACATCTATATACATGCAGGGCCACACTATATACACTTATATACATTACACGCTGTTCCGGCCTCTGTCGTGTCTCCCGGTCTCTTAGCTGCCTCTGACAGCGGAACAACATCAACTACGGGAGGAGAAGAGGGACAGAAGAGCGCGGCGCGGAGCGGGAATGTCTGCATGGAGTCGCTGCAGCGTCATGTAGTCCCGTCCGTATCCTCCATCCTCACCCTGCTGTGCTCTGTGCCGCCATATGTCACAGACCATAAGGTATAGTAGAGCAGTAATCACATGGCGTCTTTTATTTTTCATGGGACACTAGTAATACAGTGTAAGGTCCTGGATTGTATTACTATGGTTACCACCTGACTAATGGCCGCCATAGGCATCTAAATCCTTCTTATGGCATAGCAACGGTTACTATAGGCAACTGCCTCCTATATGGTGCGTACAATGGTCTCTATGGACAATCTCCATTCCCAAATGGCATCAGATATGTCCCACTATACATGTTACAGCGCCCCCCGACACTGCTGGCGGATACATGTATAGCAGCAATACAGGAGAGATCCCGTATAACAGACGTGTCAGGAGAGGAGACAGATCCTATATAACAGACGTGTCAGGAAGCACATGGAGGAGCCATTACACCATTATACAGCCATCACATCATTATACAGGCTGTCAGTCATGTGTATAGGAGTATCTCATACACACAGGCTGCAGGGGGCGCCAGCTCCAGGAAGCACATGGAGGAGCCATTACACCATTATACCTCACACCATTATACAGGCTGTCAGTCATGTGTATAGGAGTATCTCATACACACAGGCTGCAGGGGGCGCCAGCTCCAGGAAGCACATGGAGGAGCCATTACACCATTATACATCACATCATTATACAGGCTGTCAGTCATGTGTATAGGAGTATCTCATACACACAGGCTGCAGGGGGCGCCAGCACCAGGAAGCACATGGAGG
>CM033643.1:39499773-39557081 GCA_019512145.1 Engystomops pustulosus
ATCTCATACACACAGGCTGCAGGGGGTGAAAGCACCAGGAAGCACATTGAGGAGCCATTACACCATTATACCTCACATCATTATACAGGCTGTCAGTCATGTATATAGGAGTATCTCACACACAGGCTGCAGGGGGTGAAAGCACCAGAAAGCACATTGAGGAGCCATTACACCATTATACCTCAAATCATTATACAGGCTGTCAGTCATGTGTATAGGAGTATCTCATACATACACAGGCTTCAGGGGCACCAACACCAGGAAGCACATGGAGGAGCCATGACATCATTATACAGGCTGTCAGTCATGTGTATAGGAGTATCTCATTCAAACAATAGGCGCACTCATGGAACAAAATGTCCGCGAGAGAAATAAGAATGTTTTCTCACCAACTAAAAGCTTTTGAGACTCTAGGATGGGTTGGAATTAAAATGTTCCCCTTTTTTGAGTATGTGATCGTTCATTGTCTGTTTTCATGTCATTTGAAAAGTGTAGCAGGGCATGTCACGCAGATCCAGTCTTACCTATAGACTAATAAATAAGTATATCCCTATTCCCATGATTGTCTCGCTCCGGTTTCAATTAACTTGTTCCTTATTTGAGCTCTACTACCCCCGTGATCTCGAGTGAAAGGAACTAAAGCTGCGGAGAGTGCGTCCAGAAGAATATGGCAGGAAAAGAACATCGGGGGTAGAGCTTGGCTAATACAAAGAATAGCACTCTAAAATTTCGACCAGAATTTTTAAATATTCAGCAGTTGTGGACCATTTTCAACGTCTCATTCATCTTTCCACCTCCATGACCATAGTGACCCATCAAATACTTGATGCATACTGTGTCCAGAGTATTCTGAAAAGGTAGCCTCATGTTGCTGGGAATGGCAAAGTGATGAGACAGAGTGTAATGCAACATGTCCCCTAGCATTACTACGAAGGAGCGGTTAAAATGTGTAGTGCTATAAGCTTCAACTCAGAATAGTACGCATAACAGGGATAATAGCAATCAAATGGCAATCCGAGTTACCTGAGAACCATTTTAGGGAATGTGGGTTTTTATAATAGCACACAGATTCTATTTATATTCTTTCATGTACTTGTGTTAATACTTTGTTAATACTGTTTTTCAAGTAACAAGAAGTACAAAGTGTCACTGAGAAAAAAAAACAATTCAACAATCACTTGGATATGTTAAAGGTTGAAGTTATAAGCAACTAAGAGACACAGTGGGAAGATTTGAAAAAAAGATTGACCTTGTCGGGAATAGGAGAAAGCAGTGGTCTCCTTCGCAGTAAGGGCGTTAAGAAGGACTACATTGTGCAGTATAACTGTGGTGAGCGGATGAATTATTGATGAAAACATATTCAGGTGTCTTTCTGAACACTGTTTTTAAAGCACTTTCACACGTGAACATTTCTCAATACACGCGCACACCTCTGCTTTATTTTTGTTGTTTAGGAATGATCACAAATGATACTGTCAAATTTATGTACCAGATATATACAGCTCGTAGAATCATGTCAAATTCGTCAGCATAATATTGTGCTGAATCACCCCAGGTCGGTCTAGAATAGTAAAAAAAAAACTGATTAAAAGCACCACATGTCAGATGCCCCCGGCAGCTCACCTTCAATATTCCATGTGTGCTGGTGCTGGCTGCAGGTCGCGACAGCTCCTTGACAGCAGGCACACGCTGGCGCACGAAGCTGCGCCGGACATGGTAGGCCGGCACCCGCACAAATGAGATTTGAAAGAGGGAGCTTGCCGCGGGGCATCGGGTACGGAATGGTGAGTACTCAGTTTATTTTTTAATGTGCTGGCCATACTGGGGGCTTGCTGGCAGGCTATATCCTGGGGAGGCTGTGAGCAATTCATTTCCCACCCTTTGCTTTTACTCAAGTCAATATGTTTTCCCAGTTTTTGGTTGTAAAATTAGGTACATCGGCTTATACTCGAGTATATATGGTAGGTTTTATAGTAGAATAAAAAAAAAAATTATCTTTTTTTTTTCCCAAAGATTTTTTTTCATTTTGCCATATTCTGAGGCCAATAATGGTTTTTATACTTTGGTGGGTGGAGCTGTGCTGAATGACAGGCCCACATAGACTCCTAGCTGTCACAATAGCAGATCTTTCCCCTGAACCGGCCCAAGATGGTGGTGCTTAAACTGCGCCAACCTTTAAAGGACACCTGTCATCAGGTTTCTGTCACTAGTCCTGTCACTACTACCTGTTGGAGCAGCTCACAACGATCCAATCCCAGTCTTTATCTAGTCAATTCATACATTAATCATTTTAAAATAATATTTTCTTTATTACGTAAATGAGGCTGGTCACGTGGTCAGAGGTGGTGATGTTACCCCTCCCCTCTCCTTCCCCTGCTCATGTCTGTGTGTAATGTATAGTAAAGCATTGCTAGTGTCTGTGTCTTATCTGCTGACATGCTGCATCCTCCTAATACACATGTGTGAGACACAGACATCAGCTACACAAGTACCTGACATGTTCTGCTATAACATTGCTGCCTGGAGCTGTTGTATCTCTCCTATACACACAGACTGCAGGGGGTATAGCCGGCAGAAAGCACATGGAGTAGCCATTACACCATTACACAGGCTGTCAGTCAAGCACTGGGGTGTGTGGCTGTGCCTCCCACTCATGAATAAGCTGGACAGTTTGAATATGCTAATGACTCATTGGACATTTCACAGGTCATTTGCATACAGCTTTAGGACCTCATTGCTTAGGTTTACAGGCGTGTAGAGGAACAATGAAGGTATAGAGGCAATGCTTTCTAATGGCAGTTTATGAAAATATATTTAGGTTAGGGGGTTATTTTGCATGACGGGTTCTCTTTAAATGGTCAACACATGTTTTGTGCCAGCACCGATTGCAGCTGTTTGATGCATTATGCATTTGCTGCTGCACTAAAATCTAGTTGGGAAATGTCCTGGTGTGTCAAGATGTTAAAGTTTTGATTCCTGTTATTTTTTTTATCAGAAAAATAACTTTAATAGACTGAATGTGTGGATGTGCCTCCCACTCATGAATACGCTGGACAGTTTGAATATGCTAATGACTCATTGGACATTTCACAGGTCATTTGCATACAGCTTTAGGACCTCATTGCTTAGGTTTACAGGCATGTAGAGGAACAATGAAGGGATAGAGGCAATGCTCTCTAATGGCAGTTTATGAAAATACATTTAGTGTAGGGGGTTCATTTGCCTGACGGGTTCTCTTTAAGTTATTGTTTTTTGCTAGGTGTGAATGGGGCTGGGCCAGCAGGTGAGTTATTGTAAATATTTTGCATATATTGTATATAATATTTGGTTATGTTTTATACTGTAATAATGAGATGCATCTCACCTGTTCTCTTCTCTGCCAGTTTGTTCATCAGATAGGATTTCCCTGTTCTGTATTTTCCTACAATCGCTATGACCACCACCGGCTGCATTATTTCCAGCAGGATTTTCTCCGCTTCTTTATTTACCACCAGTTTATTGCCCCCAATGTTCTCTATCAGGCAGACGGGCTCTGTCATAGGCCGGAGCGCAGACATTGCCGCAGCGATCTGTAAGAGCAGAAACGTGTGGTTTGTGGAAAGCTGTGGTGCTACAGGTAAGTCACTACCTACCACAGAGGAGCCCGGGATCTGCATACACCTACTATCATATTCTCAGTATTGCAGCTGCTATCACACACCTCAATGGTAATCACTCAATGCTGAACGGACCCAGTGTCAGCACCTCTGGTTCAGAAGTCCCCAGTAGGTGTCACCAGTCAGACTGGAGGGCGACACAACACCTCATGTAACCACCTGTAACAGCCCTTTAATAAATTACTCGTAACACAAAAAAATCTCTAAACTTTACCCATATAAGTAACTTCTTGCTGAGCACATGGAGGAGACATTACACCATTATACCTCACATCATTATACAGGCTGTCAGTCAAGCACTGGGGGTGTGGCTGTGCCTCCCACTCATGAATACGCTGGACAGCTTGAATATGCTTATGACTCATTGGACATCTCTCAGGTCATTTGCATACAGCTTTAGGACAATGAAGGGATAGAGGCAATGCTCTCTAATGGTAGTTTATGAAAATACATTTAGTGTAGAGGGTTAATTCGCCTGACGGGTTCTCTTTCAGTTATTGTTTTTGCTAGTTGTGAATGGGGCGGTACCAGCAGGTGAGTTATTTTGCATATATTGTATATAATATTTGGTTATGTTATATATTGTTATGTTTTATACTATATACTTTAATAAAAGCTCCACAAGATGCATCTCACCTGTTCTCTTCTCTGCCAGTTTGTTCATCAGATAGGATTTTCCTGTTCTGTATTTTCCTACAATCGCTATGACCACCACCGGCTGCATGATTTCCAGAAGGATTTTCTCCGCCTCTTTATCTACCACCAGTTTATTGCCCCCAATGTTCTCTATCAGGCAGACGGGCTCTGTCATAGGCCGGAGCACAGACATTGCGGCAGCGATCTGTAAGAGCAGAAACGTGTGGTTTGTGGAAAGCTGTGGTGCTACAGGTAAGTCACTACCTACCACAGAGGAGCCCGGGATCTGCATACACCTAGTATCATATTCTCAGTATTGCAGCTGCTATCACACACCTCAATGGTAATCACTCAATGCTGAACGGACCCAATGTCAGCACCTCTGGTTCAGAAGTCCCCAGTAGGCGTCAAGTCAGACTGGAAGGCAACACCTCATGTAACCACCTGTAACTGCCCTTTAATAAATTATCCGTAACACAAAAAAAAAATCATTAACTTTAACCATATAAGTAACTTTTTTAGTCGGGTAGAAAATTAGGTCACAGCTTTATTTTTTTATATTAACCCGTAATATCCAAAATCAGGCACTTGGGATAGAATGACACATTTTTGAGCCCTTGAAGCTGGAGGCCTGGACTCCCAGCTGGCCAGTCGGCCAATCGAGCCACCACCATCTCACATCCTCCACCATTCCTCCTGCTGGGACTGGAAATTAACTATAAAATACAAAAATAAAACATTTCAATAAATATGACATTGGGAGGGGGAAGGGACAGCTGAGTGTCGCCTCAAAGGGGAGATAACCTCAAGTCAATATTTTTAATGGATTAAAAAAAAAAAATGTGTAGAATTTTTAAGGATAAGACGCCGGCTTCCTATATTGTCTACATTCTGGTGGTCAACGTTTCCTTCAAGGAGATAGTTTGTCCTGGAAAACTTCATACCTGGAAACTGGGAGATGAAGGCAGACACAACTTTTTTTCTTGTATCTTAACTTCTGCCCTGTTGAAGCTGAAACATATTGTATCATCCCTGTGGTCATCCAGGCCTGTGATTGGTGCTCAGTGCATGTGCAGTTTGTACTATGTGCAGTGTCCTCCTCCTGTGCAGTCTGTACTATGTGCAGTGTCCTCTCTCCTGTGCAGTCTGTACTATGTGCAGTGTCCTCCCTCCTGTGCAGTCTGTACTATGTGCAGTGTCCTCCCTCCTGTGCAGTCTGTACTATGTGCAGTGTCCTCCTCCTGTGCAGTCTGTACTATGTGCAGTGTCCTCCCTCCTGTGCAGTCAGACGGTGTCAGTACAGTAGGACACGCATCTACGGAAATACTGACTCGCCGACCCTTACGAAACTGCAAGATTCAGTGAGACTGGTAAAGTTGTCACGGGACGGTTGACAGTACGGGTTCCCTGAAAATGGTCAGATCATGGGTTCTGGAGGTCGTCAGATCCTTCTACTAGTACCTCTTGGCAGGAAGGATCTGATCGTGATGTGATGTGGCTTTCCTGGCTGAAACTGTCCCTGAGCCGGAGTAGACCCCTCTCTTATGATTTTGACATCAAGTGGTCACGGGAAGAGAAGTCAGCGGCGATTGACAGGCTCGCCTTATACAATCGGCCGGTCCGGAATGGCTTAACATCTGTTTTATAGACCTTTAAGGACGCCTTGGTTCCCCTCTTGAACTGAGGTATAATAATGTAGTGTCATCCTCAGGCGCTTTGCCGAAGTACAATGAGGGTCTGCCCTGATCATCCGTCAAAGGGTAAGAGACCGATCTCGTATTGAGAACTGGCGTCCCATAGCGCTCTTTCTCAATAAGTTTTCAGAAAGTGTTATTGGCAAGGTGCTGTTTAAAATTAAAATTAAATCGCTGGTGCGTTTGCACCGGCTCCTTTCGGGGACCCGCACTGCTCTGTTCCAGACCGCAGTACATTTAGTGCTGTGCTCTGTGTCGGGAGCAGTGGAGCAGGGCAGGGCTGGTAATGGAAGGGGTACTTGCTGTCCTTGATCAGAGCAAAAGCCGTTGATCGGGTTAACACCACGAGTTACCTCTTGTCTGTGCTACTCACTAAGGGTGGTAGCATACGCCGATGATCACCTATTTTCCGGTCCTAGGAGGGAGGCAACTGGTCAAGTTGACTACTCGATGCTCGGGTTCCAAGATCAAACCCGGGATAAGTGTGAGAGTGTCTGGCTGGGAGTAGGGGTGGATTCCAGGGCTTTGAATCCCGGGACACTCTTCCAGGGTCCCAGGGAAGTGCCATAGTTCTCGCATCAAATTGTGCACATGAGGATGTCTCCATGCAAACTGGGACAGCAGGTTTCTGAAGGTGATTTCCCGGGGGTGTCATGGGATGTGGGGAGATCCAGGACCGTGTTGAGAAACTCTTTGACAGAGGGTTCTGTGACCCATTTGCAAAGCCTCTGCCCTCAGGGATTGCCCAAGTCAAGACCGAGGATGGTTGAGTTTGTTGATTGAATTCCATCAGGATCCCTAAGTAGTTTGGGACGTGACTTGGCGCTGCATGTTCCATGGAAAGCTGTGGTGTGAGGGACAATATGGAGTGTAGGACTACTGAGGAAAGGGGTTGTCCCCGGGAGGAGTGCGGTGGCCTGCTGGAGAGCATGGACCCAACTCCTTCTCAGTGACCTTTAACACAGAGGTGTACAACGCAGGTGGGCGCTTCCTCCAATTGCCCGGAGTTGGCCCGGTCTTTCCTATGCGGGGAGGGGCCTATGGCAGCATTCAGAGGCCTGGGTCCGGCGGGACGCGCTGCACGTTATTCCTAGTCATCTAAGTGAGTTTTTTTTTTCCAAGGTACCACCCGTGGAAGCACGGGTGCTTAGTTTCGACGCACGTAACAATCTCTGCGCTGGTGTATAGGTGGTTAGGAACATTCTGGGTGACCTGTGAGGGTGCGCTCTCGGAGTTGGAGGAGCTGGGCACGGGAGGGCCTCTCTCCTTGTGTCCCTATGTCTGTCCTCTTCCTCCTGGTGAAGGTGCGCTCTCTTGAGTACTTAGAGGCTGGCACGGGAGGGCCCTCTCTCCTTAGTGTCAGCTTAGTACTGTCTTCCCCCCTGGTGAAGGGCGTCTCATGGAGTATCAGAGGCTGCGGCACGGGGAGGGCCTCTCTCCTTAGTGTCCCGTAGTCTGTCCCTGGCCCCTTGGGTGTAAGGGGCGCTTTGGAGTATGAGAGGCTGGGCACGGGGGAGGGCCTTCTCCTTAGGGTCCTTAGTCTGTCCTCTCCCCCCTGTGAAGTGCGCTCTCTGGGGTATGAGAGTGGGCCACGGGGAGGGCCTCTCTCCTTTGGACGTTCACACCAGGTGATCTGAGGGAAGGGGAGGGTGGCGGGGGGGATTTAGCTTAGTGTAGTGTACCTCGGTGTCTGTGTTTGTGTAGTAAGATGTAGAAACAATTATGGCTGTAGGTTATATGGATGATATCTGTTCATTTAGGTTAATCATAGGTTTATGTTTATTGTGGGGTGTGGCTTGTCTTGTTGAGGGTTTGGTTAAAGAGTGATCTCGTTGGGTGGGGGTTGTGGTTTATTTAGTGTATGTATAAGGACAACCCGTCATCAGCTCGTCACTATTGGTCCTGTCACCGTCATACTGTTGTGAGCAGCTGAAGCTCATCCCACCATTTCTAGTCAATTCTTACATTAATCATTATAAAATCATATTATATATATGTAAATGAGGTGGTCACATGTCAGGCAGTGATGTCCACCCCCTGGTACCACACCTCCCCTCCCTGCTATTGTTTGTTGTTAAATGTATAGTAAAGCATTGCTGGTGTCTGTGCTTTAAATTTCCTGCGACCAGCTGCAACCTCCCATAGACATGAGACACGACATCAGCAACACAAGTACCTGACTCATGTTCTGCTTGGAACATGGCATGCCTGAAGTCTGACATCTTCTCCTTACACACATTGCGGGGGGCGCCAGCAGCACTAGTATATGGAGGAGACATTCAACAACCACCATTATATATACCGATACGATCATTATACAGGCTTCTCAGTCATGTATAGAGTATCTAATACTAACAGGCTTCAGGGGGGCCCCAGCACCAGGAGCACATGGGGCGCCATTAAACAACCTATACCTCAACATCATTTACATGCTGTCTCGTATGGGGATAGAGTTATCTCATACACCGCTGCTGCACGGGGGCCCACCACCAGTAAGCACATGGAGGAATCCATTACACCATTATACCTCACATCTTATACAGGTGTCAGCTCCATGTGTATAGGAGTATCTCATACACACAGGCTCAGGGGGGCCAGCACCATGAGCACTGGAGGACGCCATGACACCATTATACAGGCAGCTGTCCAGGACACGGGGTACCGCATCTCCTGATAAATGTGGTGGTGCTAACCGGGTACTCAGCCCCAATATACAGAGAAGGAAAACGAGCACACATCCCCCATCGTTGATTTTTATGTTTTCATCTCTTTGAGGCATGTGTTCAATATTTCAGCTCCACCAAAAGTTTTAACTAACATGATCATATAGTAAGACAACAGATAAAGGACTACCATTAAGTTTCAGATCGGGCTTGACAAGGTCGATTGAACGAACGGCGCTAGAATAACTTCTAGATCTGTTGTCTTACATATGAATTTTAGTCAAAACTTTTGGTGGAGCTGTAAATATTGAGACACATCTTAAAAGATGAAAACCATAAAAATCACCATTATACAGCAGTCAGTCATGATTATAGGAGTGATCTCATCACACACGGCTTCAGGGGGCCAGCACAAGGAGCCCATGGATGAGCCATGACACATTAAGTAATCACATCATATAATACGGCTGTCCAGTCAGTTGGTTATAGGAGTGATCCATACACACAGGCTGCAGGGGGCGCCACAGTCACAGGAGCACATGGAGGAGCCATTACAACCATTATAACATCACATCTTATACAGGCTGTCCAGTCATGTATATAAGAGTATCTCTACACAACAGGCTGCAGGGGCCGCAGCACAGGAAGCCCATTGGGAGCCATGATACCATATACATCACACTCAGTATACAGGCCTGTCAGTCATGGTTATGAGTTCTCATACTACACAGGCTTCAGGGCCCATCCGCACAGGAGCCATGGAGGAGCCATGACACCATTATACCTCACATCATTATACAGAGCTGTCAGTCCTGTGTAATAGGAGTATTTCATACATCACAGGCTGCATGGGGCGCCAGCACCAGAAGCACATGGAGGAGACATGACAACCATTATAGCTCCATCATTATACAGGCTGTCGTCAATGTTGTATAGGAGTTATCTCCATACACACAGCATGCAGGCGGGGGCCAGCACAGGAACAATGGAGGAGTCTCATACACCATTATAACCTCAACATCCTTATACATGCTTGTCAGTCATGGTATAGGAGTATCTCATACAGACAGCTGGCAGGCGCGCGCAAGCACCAGGAACCATGGAGGACCATGACAACTAAAACACCATTATACTCCCATCATTAATACAGGCTGTCCAGTACATGTATATAGGGTATATCTCAACACACAGTGCTTGCAGGGGGTGAAAGCAACAGGAAAGCACGGGAGGAGCATACACCTTATACCTCACTATTATACAGGCTGTCAGTCCATGTGTATAGGAGTGATCTCATACACACAGAGCTGCAGGGGGCGCAGCATCAGGGATCACCTGGAGGAGCCATTCACCATTATACCTCACACATTATACAGGCTGGCAGTCATGTGTATTAGGAGTTATCTCATCACCACAGGCGCACTGGGGCGCCAGCACCAGGAGGCACATGGAGGAGCCATTACACATATACCTCATCATTAACAGCTGCAGTCATGTGTGATAGGAGTAATCTCATCTACACACAGGCTGCAGGGCGGGGGCGCCAGCACCAGGATACATTACCCATTATACCTCCCATCATTACAGGCTGTCAGTCATGTGGTATAGGATATCTCCTACACACAGGCTGCAGGGTGTGAAAGCACAGGAAAGCACATTGAGGAGCCATTACACAATTATACCCTCACATTCATATACAGCTCAGTCAATGTATATAAGGAGATATCACACAACAGGCCTGAGGGGTGAACACCCGAAAGCACATTGAGGAGCCATACACCATTATCACCCTCAAATAATTATACAGTCGTCAGTCATGTGTATAATGAGTATCTCATAACATAACCCAGCTTCAGGGGCACCAACACCAGGAAGCCAGGCGGGAGCCATGACATCATTATACAGGCTGTAGTCATGTGTATAGAGTATCTCATAACCAGGCTGCAGGGGCGCCAGCACAAGGAGTCACATGAAGGAGCCATTTAACATCATATCTACATTCTGTCGTCATCTAGCCTGGGTGTGGATTGCCTCCCACTCATTATACGCTGGAACAGTTTGACTATGCTAATGACTCATTGGACAGTTCCAGGTTCATTTGCATACAGCTTTAGACCGTCATTGCGTAGGTTTACAGGCAGGTAGAGTGAACAAGAGGGATCAGAGGCAATGCTCTCTAATGCGTTTATGAAAATACATTAGTGTAGGGGGTTCATTTGCTGAGCGGTTGCTCTAAGTTTTGTTTTTGCTAGGTGGAATGAGGGCTGGGTCACAGCAGGTGAGTTATTGTAAATATTTGCATTATAGTATATAAACTATTTGGTTATGTTTTTTACTGTAATGGCAGACGATGTCACTCACCATGTTTCTTACTTGCCAGGTTGGTTCATAAGATAGGATTCCCTGTTCGTATTTTCCTACCCTACATCGCTATCCATCACCACCGGCTGCATTATCTTCAGCAGGATTTTTTCTTTTTCCGCTCTTTATTTATACTACCAGGTTTTTATGCCCCACTGTCTCCTATCAGGCAGACGGGCTCTGTTCATAGCGGAGCTTTGCGGAGCGCAGACTATTGCCGCAGCGATCTGTAAGAGCAGAAAGTGTGGTTTGTGGAAAGCTGTGGTTTGCTACGACCGTAAGTCACTACTACCTACACAGAGGAGCCCCGGGATCTGCATACACTACTATCATATTCTCGAGTATTGCAGCTGCTATCACAAACCCAATGGTAATCACTCAATGCGTGAACGACCCGTCGTGTCAGCAATCTGGTCAGAAAGTCCCCGTAGGTGTTCACCAGTCGACTGGAGGCGACACAAAACCTCAGTAACCACCTGTAACACGCCCTTTTTAATAAATACTCCGTAACACAAAAAAATCTTAAACTTTACCCAATATAAGTAAACTTTCTTGCTGGGCGAGAAAATTAAGGTCACAGCTTTATTTTTATATTTAACCCCGTAATATCCAAAATCAGGCACTTGGGAAGAATGACACATTGTTGAGCCCTTAAGCTGGGGCCCTGGACCCCTGGTGGCAGTCAGCCAAACCGAGCCCCGCATTCACATCTCCCCACATTCCCACCTGCTGAGGACTTCAAATTATAACAGCTCAATAACATTGGGGGGGGGGGGTGGGGGGGGGCAGGTGAGTGTCTCCTCAAAGAGGGAGATGAAATGGAGTCATCAGCCATAATAAGCCCCCCGCTGCGTGGAGGGAGGGACGTCCTGCATGTAATTTACCCTTTGCATCTAATAACGTCAGCCCCCAGTCTAGGGGAACCTTCCTTACACAGTCAGGTGAACCCCACAGATACAGGACAAAACTCGTGGTATTTCAGCATTAATTCTCCTCCCCGAACCCCCCACCTTCCCCCAGATGCTCCATGGAACAAAACTACCACCAAGTGGCGGGAATAGTTACCCGTCTGTACAATGCTTTTCCGTGTACTACTGTGTAACCCTGGGATGACCCAAGAATCAGAGGATACGAGGCGCCTTCTTATCTTTAAACATTCACACAAATTTTATTTTTAAATATATTTTCAATATTAAAAATCTTGACAAAAGTCTGGAGAAACTGTTCGAAACGTGTAACAAAGCCGCTCGTTGTTTCTTTGTTTCTACAACTAAGCGAAAGAAAGTCCTAGACTTGGGTCAATTTTTAATGGATTAAGGATAAGACCAGCCGGCTTTCCTATATTGTTACATTTTGGTGGTCAACGTTTCCTCAAGGAGAGATTTTTGTCCTTGAAAACTTCACTCTGAAACTAGGGAGATGTAAGCGCGTACACAAATTTTTTTCTGTATCTTAACTTCCGTTTGTTGAAGCTGAACATATTGGGGTCCTTATCTAAGGGCCCGATTCGCGTTCCCGAGTAAGTCCGGCAAAAACCGCCCATTAAAACGAAAATGTGTCGCTTGGGGAGCGCTCCTTCACCTCTATGGGATGGTGCATTCCCTGGGCCGTTAAGATATTTTCGCTGCGGCGCTGCAGCCCACCCTGGTTGGACGCGGAGGAAACTACCATCTTAATCCCAGCCGGACCCGAATCCCGTGCAGAGCCGCCCCTGGATACGCGAAGTGGGCCGGGTTAACGTAATGTGCCCATGTATCACCCTTGTTAGTCATCCAGGCCGTGTGATTGGTTGGCAGCTCAGTGCATGTGACAGTCTGTACTAATGTGCAGTTCCTCCCTCCTGTGCGTCCTGTACTATGTGCAGTGTCCCTTCCTAGTGTGCAGTTCTGTACTATGTGCAGTGGTCCTCCCATCTGTCAGTCTTCCTTAGTGCAGGTTGTCCTCTCTGTGCAGTCGGTTACTGTGTGCAGTTCCTCCTCCTGTTGCAGTCTGTAACTATGTGCAGTTGTCCCTTCCTGTGCAGTCGTACTATGTCAGTGTCCTCCCTTAGTTTCATGTTGCAAGTGTTCCTGTGCTCTGTACTGTGTGCAAGTGTTCCTCCACCTCCTGTGCAGTCTGTACCAGTGTGGCAGTGTCCTCCCTCCTTTGCATATCTTTACCGTGTGCAGTGTCCTCCCTCCTGTGCTAGTCTTTACCGTGTGCAGTGGTCCTCCCTCCGTGCAGCTGAACCGTGTGCAGGTGTCATACCCTCCTGTGCCAGTCTGTACAGTGTGCATTGTCTCCAGCTCTGTGCAGTCTGTACACAGTGTGCAGTGTCCTCCTCTCCTGTGCAGTCTGTACCGTTGGCAGTGTCCTCCCTCCTGTGCAAGAGTCTGTACCGGTCAGTGCCTGTGCGCAGGTCCGTGGCAGTTTCACCTCCTGTGCAGTCATGTACCGTGTGCAGTGTCCTCCCTCTTGCAGTCTGTACCGTGGTGCAGTGTCTCTCCCTCCTCCTGCATCTGTACAGGTTGACAGTGTACCTCTCTCCTGTGCAGTCTGTGCCGTGTGCAGTCCTCCCTCCTGTGCAGTCTGTACACGTGATGCATTGTCCTTCCCTCCTGTGCAGTCTTCATGTCAGTCTCCTTATCTGTACCGTGCAGTGTCCTCCTCATGCCTCCTTGCAGTCCTGTACCATGGTGCAGTTGCCTCCCTCCTGTGCGTGTCCGTGTGCAGTGTCCTCCTCTCTGTCGTCTGTACGTGTGCAGTGTCCTCCCTTCTGAGCAGTCTGTACGTGTGCAGTTCCTCCTCCGTGTGCATCTTGTACTGTGCAGTGTCTATGTGCACGTACTGTTTGCTCTCTCCCTCCTGTGCAGGTCTGTCTGTGTGCAGTGTCTCCCGTCCTGTGCAGTCTGTACGGTGGCATGTTCCTCCCTCCTGTGCAGTCGTACGTGTGCGGTCCTCTCTCCGTGAGCATTCTGACTGTGTGCAGTGTCCTCTCTCCTGTGCAGTCTGTACTGTGTGCAGTGTCCTCTCCTGTGGCAGTCTTACTGTGTGCAGTGTCCCTATCTGGTTCCAGTCTGACTGTGTGCGTGTCCTCCCTCCTAGTGCAGCCTGTGACTGTGTGCAGGTCTCCCTCCTCCTGTGTATTCGTACTGTGTGCAGTGTCCTCTCTCCTGTTCAGTCCTGTACTGTGTGCGTTGTCCTCTCCTGTGGCATCTGTACTGTGTGCAGTGTCTCCCTCTGCGCAGTCTGTACTGTGTGCATGTCTTCCCTCCTCCTGTGCAGTCTGTAACTGTGTCAGGTCATCTCTCGCCTGTGCAGTCTGTATGTGTTGCAGTGTCCCTCTCCTGTGATCTGTACTATTGGCAGTTTCCTATCTCCGTGAGTTGCGTACTGTGTGCAGTGTCCTCCCTCCTGCGCAGCTGTACTGTGTGCAGGTGTCCTCCCTCCTCCTGTGACAGTCTGACTGTTGCAATTGGCTCCCTGTACTCCTTGCGTCTGACTATGGGCACGTGTCCTCTCCTGTGCATCTGACATGTGCGATGTCCTCTCGTGCGATTGATTCACCCCTACTCTGTCGTCTGTACTCTGTCAGTTGTCCTCCTCCTGTGCAGTTCTGTAACTAGTGTGCAGTGCCTCCCCTCTGTGCAGTTGTATGTTGTGCAGTCTCCTCCCTCCTGTTGGCTCTGTACTGTGTTGCGAGTCTCCTACCCTCCTGTGCACGTCTGTACTGTGTGCAGTGTCCCCTCCTGTGGCAGTCTGTTGTGGCAGTGTTCCTCCCTCACTGTGCGCTCTGTACTGTGTGCAGTGTTCCCTCCTCCTGTGACAGTCTAGTACTGTGCAGTGGTCCCTCTCCTTCGTGTGCAGCTTGTACTGTGTGCAGTGTCCTCTCTCCTGGGCAGTCTGTACTGTGTGCCGATGTCTCTCTCGTCGTCGGATTGGCATCCTCTCGTGATCTGTTGTGCGTGTCCTCCCTACCTGCGCAGTCTGTACTGTGTGCAGTGTCTCCCTCCTCTGTGCAGTCTGTTACTGTCAGTGCTATCTCTGTGGTCTACTGCAGTCTCCTCCGTGCAGCTGTACTATGTGCAGTGTCCTACCTCTCCTGTGCAAGTCGCTGACTATGTGCAGTGTCCTCCTCCTGTGCAGTCTGTTACTATGTTGCACGCCTTGTTGCTAAGTTGTCCTCCCTCCTGTGCAGTCTGTACTGTTGCAGTCTCCTTCTTCCGCCTGTCAGTCTGTACGTGTGCAGTATCCTCCCTCTCGTGCAGTCTGTACGTGTTTGCATGTCCGCCCTCCTGTGTCAGTCTGTACTGTGTGCAGTTTCACTCCCTCCTCCGTGTCAGTCTTATTGTGTGCCAGTGTCCTCTCCCACTTTGTGCCATGTCTTCGAGTCTGATGGGCAGTGTCCTCCTCATGTGCATCTGTAACTGTGTGCAGTGCCTCCCTCCTGTGCAGTTCTGTATGTGGCAGTCCCCGCTGTGGTCTGTACGTGGTGTCCTCCCTCCTGCGGCAGTCGTGTACTATGTGCATGTCCTCTTCCTGCGCGCAGTCTGTACTATGTGCAGGTCCTCCTCCTGCGCAGTCTGTACTATGTGCACCCCCTACACTGTGCAGTCTGTCCTCTGATGCAGTCCCCTTCCCTCCTGTGAGCCTCCCCTTGCCTGTGCAAGTCCCCTCCCCGTCCTGTGCAGTCCCCTCCGGCCTGTGTGCAGTGTTGCTCCTCCCTCTACTGTGCAGTCTCTCCTCCTCACTGTGCAGCTCCTCCTCCTGTTTGCAGTCCCCCTCCCGTCCTGTGCATCCCCTCCCTTCCTGTTCTGTCCCCCCCAGGGTCCCTCCCTCCTGTGGCAGTCCCCTCCCCCCTCTGTGTGCGCTCCTCCCTCACGTCACGAGTTGTGCATGTCCTCCCTCCTGTGATCGTACGGTGTCAGTGTCTCCCTCTGTGCAGTCTTGTACTGTGTGCAGTGCCTCCCTACCTGCGCATCTGTACTTTGTGCAGTGGTCTCCCCCTGCGCAGTAGTCTGTATGTGCAGGGTCCCCTCCTGGCAGTTACTAGTGCACGTCTCTGCTGTACTATGTGGCAGCGTCCTCCCTCCTGCGCAGTCATGTACTATGTGCAGCCTACCCCCCTAACTGTCAGCTCTTTACTAGTGTCAGTCTCCACCCTCCCTCCCTGTGCTAGTCCCCTCCCTCGCCTTTGCAGTTCCCCTCCCTCCTGTGCAGATCCCATCCGTCCTAGATTCCTCTCTTGCAGTCCTCTCACTCCATAGCATTGCTCATCCCCTACCTGTGCAGCTATTGTTCTTCCCAGCTCCTCCTCATCTCCCCCTGTGCAGTCCCCTCCCCCATGTTCATCCCCTCCCTCCTTGCAGTTCCCCTCCCTCCTGTGTTGCAGTCATCTCGTTCTCCCTCCTCTGTGCAGTCTCTACTGTCACTCTCCTCTGTGCGCTCTACTCTTCAGCCCTCCTCAAGGATTCTTAATTACCATGTAGATGAGATTGTTCGGCCACTAACCGCGCAGTGGGTACCATGCTGTTGGGTCGTCACAACATTGCGAAGTGGCATAACACAGAACCCTGCAGAGACCACCACCTGGTTACCACCCACCCCAGCAAACCCATACTGGCATAGCCTCCATTGGCTCCGGGTCCCCCACAGCACCCATAAATGGCATAGGTCCATGCAAGGGCCCGGACGTCAGCCACCCGGCATACCTGGGCCAAATGAGGGGCACCACATGTGCTGGCGGATGGCAGGGCCCACGGAGGCGAGAGAGCTGTGTCCTATGTATAATAATGATGCGAGAGGCAGTACTCTCTGCATCAATCAGTGCCTCTGCACGCCTTGTGCCCGGGTTCTGTAGGGGGACGCGCGCACCGCTCCCACTTTTGGGGGGTTCGGCCGGCTGCTGTCTATGGAAATTGCACGGACGGAAGACTGGAAAGCTGGGCGCAGACCGTAGGCCAAGTCATGTTTGGAACTGTCGCCTCTGTCTGCGGCATGTATGGTAGACCCCAGCTGACCCTGTGTGTAGGAGGCTCTGGAGGAACCGCCTGGTAGTGGGTCAGAGGCCGCTGTCTGGTCGCAGTGTAACCCTTTGACAGTCAGGTTCTCGTGCCACTGCGCTCCTCATGTTACTTTTGTAGTCCAACCTTGCAAGAAGTAGTCTCAAAGGGCTTGTATCATTAACACCGGCTCAGTCTGCCAATCATTTTTCCCCCTCGTTACAGATGTAATTATTGTCCCACTTTCTGCCACCCTGCTATTTTAACTCCTGTTGCCACCTTTTACCCTATTCTTCCAGTCTCCCTTCCTGTTGACCCCCTCCTATTCCTAAAAACAATAACCCTGAAGGTCTGTTTCAACAGGAGCCAATCTATTAAAGCGCTTGCGCCAGTTTTTCTGTCTGAATGTCTAAACGCTTGCAGTTGTATATAAAGTGTCTGCACCAGTTCTGGGCGGCAGCTGCTCTGTATCCACCCGCACCACAAAATTCTGCACAAATAAGGGGCGTTCCAGTGATAGTCGGACCCTCCACCAATTCCTTACTGCGACACGACCGAATTGCGTTGCACGGTCCTATGTTACACAGTGCACAACCAAAAGGTTGGTGACACTTCCCGAAAAAGGTGAAGGATGCACTCAGATTAAGAAGACCGTGCTCGGAAGTATTTATAATGTGCCGCATCCTGCACATCCCCAGGCAAACTGCTCTCAGTGCACTAGCCATTTGATAAATGTGGCCCACAGTGTTTTTCTGCACATGTCTGTACGTATGCATAACAGCGGCATGTGTTTTCATGTGTTTGGCCTCTAGAAAGAGTTTTCTTTCTTACTGGAAGTGTAAGCAGGTGTGAAAATGTAAACATAGTGCTTACGCTCCATCAATGAGAAAAATGCTTTAAAAGCAGCAAAACACTGAAACAAGGCAAAAACAGGTCAAAAGTGGGCCGTGGGTCACTTTCTCTGTCTCAAATTTTGGAGGCATAGTAAAGGGCCCAGTGAGGCACTGGCGCCAGGGGCCTACTTAAACCTGGAGAGGGCCCTTCCTCCATGGCACCGGTGGCCACCACCAGCACCGCACCATAGAAACAAACGCGGCCGCCAGCAGTACTGCACAGTGTGTACAGGTCCTACATGCTCACCATTCCATTCTGTGTCTCATATTCTGGCTGTGAGGGAGGAGGCGCCGTGAGTCTCCTGCTAATTATAGACTCCCTGGATCAGGGGGCGGTGCTGGGACCAGGCGAAAACATGAGACTGATGGGCGCGGTCACAGCAGGTTTTAACGCAGGCGACTTTAAAACGCATTGCAATGGATGAGATGATTTGCCTAATGAAACAGCTGATAACACGTGTGTTTAACAAAATGCAACCGTTAATGGCATGTGTTAACGCCGTGGTTACTCAATGTTAACACATGCGCTACATGCAAAGCGTAACATTGCTTTTGTAACGCAAGTGTCAACAGCTGTTTAATAGAGCAAAATCACTCATCAGCCATTGCAATGACGTTGACCGCGCCTGAGCGGGACAGAATGAACTAGACCGTCTTTACACCTTCGTAGTGTAGGGACCACTAGTACGAGGTCATAGGAAGAGGTTGGACTTATACAATGGGGTCAAATGTAACTAAGAAGGCCTCAAGTTTGTTTCTGTATCAGAGCCCAAAAGATCTGTGTATAACACGTGGAGGCGCGTCCAGGGCTTTCCCTCCCTCTTCAAATTCGGTCCTTGTCTATGATATTCCTCTGTCTCTGCCCTAGATGTCCTGCTGCCTCTCTTACCTTACGTTGCCTCTCCTGTCCCGGATGCTCCTCTGTGCTCTCGGACGTGTTCCTCTGCTGCTCCCGGATGTTCCTCTGCTCCTCGAGTTCTCTGCGATCCTGTCGGATGTTCCTATCTGCTGCTCCTCGGATGTTCCTCTGCTGTTCCTCGGATGTTCCTCTGCTGCTCACTGTGGATGTTTCCTTCTGCTGCTCCTCGGATGTTCCTCTGCTGCTCCTTGGATGTTCCTCTGCTGCTCCTCGGATGTTCCTCGGATGTTCCTCGGATGTTCCTCAGATGTTCCTCTATTTATTGTCTGCGTTCTCTGCTGTTCCTCTGTCCTGTTCCTTGTGTTCCTCGGATGTTCTCTAGATGTTCCTCGGATGTTCCTCTTTGTCTTGTCTTGTTCCTCTGCTGTCCTCGGATGTCCCAGAGTGTTCCTCGGATGTTCCTCTCTGTCTTGTCATTGTCCATCTGATGCCTTCTGATGTTCCTAGATGTTCCTCGATTTCTCTTGTCTTGTCCTTGTTCCTCTGCTGCTTCTTCTGATGTTCCTCAGATGTTTCCAACTCTCGGATGTTCTTTTGTTTGCTGCTTGTTCCTAGATGTTCCTCAAGTTCTCTCTGACTTATCTGCGACTCTAGATGTCGCTCGATGTTCATTCTCATGCTGTCTCTGGCATTGTCTCTTCCTCTTGTCATTGCTCTTTATGTCCTGTCGTTCATTTGCTGTTACTCTGCTGCCTCCTCAGATGTCCTCTGCTGTTCCTCAGATTTCCTCGGAGGTTCACTAGATGTTCCTCGAACTGTTCCTCTCTGTCTATCTGTCCTTGTTCCCTCTGATGTTCCTCTGTGATTCCTATGTGTGTCACTCGCTGTTCACTGGGAGTCCTCTAGAGTTCCTCGGTCGTTCCTCGGAGTACCTATTTTGTCCTCTCATGTTCCTTGTTACTCGGTGCTTCCTTCTGATAGTTCTCAGATTCCTCGGATGTCCTCTCTTGTCTTGTGCCTTGTCCTCTATGACTCCTCGGATGTCCTCTGCTGCTCTCGGATGTTCCTCTGTGTTCATCTTCTGGTTCTCGGGAGTGTCTCTCTTGTCTGTTCCTGTTTCCTTGCTGTTCCTCTGCTTGACTACTCGGATGTTCATGGATGTTCCGCTACGGATGTTCCTGCAGATGTCACTCAGATGTTCCTAGATGTTCCTTATCTCGTTTGTCCTTGTTCCTCTGAGTTCCCTGCAGTTCTTGCTGTTCCTTGCGTTCCATCGGATGGTTCCCTCAGATGTTCCTCGGAGATGCTATCTATGCTAGTGTGTACCTGATTCCTATGCTGTTACCTGGATGTTCCTCAGATGGTCCTGGTTCTCTTCTAGATCTAGTCCTTGGTTCAATGCTGACTATCTTCATGAGTTCCTACAGATGTTCCTCGAGATGTTGCTCTGTCTTGTTATTGTCCTTGTCCTGATGTCCTTGTGCTCTCGGATGGTTCCTATGTGGCTCCTTCTGTTCCTTTAACAAATTCCATCTTTTCCAAGCATCGGATGTTCCTCAGATGTTCCCTCTTGTCCTACTGTCACTTGTTCCTTCTTGCTGTCTCTTGCCTAACTGAGCACTGCTGCTCGATTTTCCTCTGCGTCCTCAGATTTCGGAGATGTTGCCTCGATTTCGAATGTCCTTCTCTTGATCTCTGTACTGTTCTCGGCTTTGTCATAGAGTTCCTACGGATGTCCTCAGATGTTCCTCAGATGTTCCTCGGACGTGTCACTTCCTGTCATTGTCATTGTTCACTCTGACCTTGCTTACTTACTGATGATGTGAACTTTTATAGCAACGGAGGTGAAAGTGAAAGTGAAGTGTCATATAATGATAAAACCACAGAAGTCATTGACACTAATATAGGCAACGCCCCTCAGTATAATGAATATGTGCAGACCCCTGCTATGGTTCGGATAACCCCCACCCCATGCACCTGGGACAGTAAGACCCCCTGATGGCGACAACATTACCTACCCTGAATGGTTCAAACATGTTGCCTCCTAGTAACTAACATAAGACCCCGATTATAAAAGCTCCTCCAGCGAATTACCAGAACGGGAGAGTTCTGGCAAATTGCAGCAGAACTCAGGACGCTTGATCCTGCACCACGCATAGGCGTCCACCGCTGACCCCAGTGAGGGGCAAGGAGAACTGCAGGGGGACAAAAATTAATATAATAAAATATTACATATAATAAAAATCATATCACGCTAACAGGGAATTGTTACGAAGCCAGGACCAGCAAACAAATGGGGCTCATTTAATGCGTCGATGTGCAGGGCAGTCACTAAGATCCTGCGCCGATATCTGATGTGTCAGCTTCCCCAGTCATCCGGAGTTTCACCTTTTCTCCTGGTGATAGTAGTGCATGTCCGTGTATAATGCGCTGTGCGCGGGAGTCACTTAAGATCCTGCAACGATATCCTGCATGGTCGCTTCCCCGCTCAGGTCCTGGAGTTCACCTTCTTTCTGGTGCATGTAAGTGCAGTGTCCGTGTATAAGAGCGTCGTGTGGGGAGTCACTGAAGATCCTGCACCCGATATCCTGCAGTGGTCGCTTCTCCGTCTCAGGTCCCTGGAGTTCACCTTCTTCTTCTGGTGATGTAAGTGCATGTTTCCGTGTTATAATGTGACTGTGCGGGGGGAGGGTCACTAGATCGTGCGCACGATATCCTGCATGTGTCACTTCCCGCTCAGGTCCCCGGAGTTCACCTTATTCTTCCTGGTGCATGTAAGGCAGTTGTACGTGTATAATGCGCTGTGCAGGGAGTCACTAAGATCCTGCGCCCGAAATCCTGCATTGTTCACTTCCCCGTTTCAGGTCCCCGGGTTCACCTTCTTCTTCCTGGTGCATGTAAAGTGCTTGTCAGTATAATGCGCGTGCCGGGAAGTCACTAAGATCCTGCGGGCAGATAAGTCCGCTGGATGTGTCGTTCCCGCTCAGGTCCCGGAGTTCACCTTCTCCGCTTCCCGGGTATGTAAGGGCATTGTCCGTGTATAAGTGCTGTGCGGGGAGTCTAAGATCCTGCTCCGAATCCTGGATTGAGTTGCACTTACCCTGCTCAGGTCCAGGAGTTCACACCTTCTTCTTCCTGGTGCATGTAAGTGCATTGTCCGTGTATAAGCGCTGTGACGGGAGTCCACTAAGATCCTGCCCCGACCATTCCTGCATGTGTCGCTTCCCCGCTAGGGTCCTGGAGTTCACCCTTCTTCTTCTGGGCATGTAAGTGCAGTCCTGTATAATGGTGGTGCAGGGAGTCACAAGATCCTGCCCCGATCGATCCTGCATGTGTCGCTTCCCGCTCTACGGTCCCTGGAGTTCACCTTTCTTTCTGGTGGCATGTAAGTGCATTGTCGTGTATAATGCGTCTGTGCGGGGAGTCACTAAGATCTCGCGCCCCGATATCCTGCATGGTCGCTTCCCCGCTCAGTACCCGGAGTTCACCTTTCTTCATTCACTGGTGCATGTAAGGGCATTGTACCGTGTATAAGGCTCTGTGCGGGGAGTCACTAAGAGCCTGCACCAACTATCTGCATGTCGGTCCCGCTCAGGTCCCCTGGAGTCACTTCTTCTTCCTGGGCATGTAAGTGACATGTCATGTATAATGCGCTGGCGGGAGTCAATAAGATCCTACCCCCGATATCTGCATGTGTCACTTCCCAGCTCAGGTCCCCGGAGTTCACCTTCTTCTTCCTGGTGCATGTAAGTGCATTGTCCGTTGTATAATGCGCTGTGCGGGAGTCACTCAAGATCCTGCCCCCGATATCCTGCAGGTTACCTTCCCCGCTCAGGTCCCTGGAGTTCACCTCTTCTTCCTGGTGCATGTAAGTGCATTGTCCGGTATAATGAGCGCTGGCGGGGTACTAAGATCCTGCCCCGATTACTGATGGTCGCTTCCCCGCTCAGTCCCTAAATTTACCTTCTTTTCTGGTGCATGATGTAAGGCATTGTCCGTGTATAATGCGCTGTGCGGGGAGTCATAAGATCCTGACCCGAATCCTGCATGTGTCGCTTCCCCGCTCAGGTCCCTGGAGTTCACCTTCTTCTTCCTCGTGCATGTAAGTGCATTGTCGGTATAATGTGCTGTGCGGGGGAGTCACTAAGATCCTAGGTCCGAATCCTGCAGATGTGTCACTTCCCCGCTCAGAGTCCCGGAGTGTCACTCTTCTTCCTGGTGCATGTAAGTGCATTGTCCGTGTATAATGCGCTGTGCGGGGATGTCACATAAATCCTGCGCAGTATCCTGCATGTGTCACTTCCCTGCTCAGGTCCCGGAGTTACCTTCTTCTTCCTGGTGCATGTAAGTGCATTGTCCGTGTATAATGCGGCTGTGCGGGGAGTCACTAAGATCTGCGCCCGATATCCTGCAGTGTCACTTCCGCTCAGGTGCCCGGAGTTCACCTTCTTCTTCCTGGTGCATGTAAGTGCATTGTCCCATGTATAATGAGCGCTGTGCGGGGAGTCAGTAAGATCCTGCGCGATATCCTGCAGTTGTCTCTTCCCGCTCAGGTCAGGAGGTCACCTTCTTCTTCTGGTGCATGTAGTTCATTGTCCGATGTATAATGCGCTGTGGTAGGGAGTCACTAAGATCGTTGCGCCGATATCCTGCTGTGCGCTTCCTTTTCAGGTCCCCGGAGTTCAACTTCTTCTTCCTGGTGCAGGTAAGTGCATTGTCCGTGTATAATGCGCTGTGCGGGGAGTCACTAAGATCCTGCCCCGATATCTGCATGTGTCGCTTCCCGCTCATGGTCCCGGAGTTCACTTCTTCTTCTGCTGGCATGTAGTGCAGTTGTCCTGTGTATAATGCGCTGTGCGGGGAGTCACTAAGATCCTGCGCCCAATATCCTGCAGTGTACGCTCCCCACTCAGGTCCCTGGAGTTCCCTTACTTCTTCTCCTGGTGCATGTAAGTGCATTGTCCGTGTATAAATGCGCTGCGTGCGCGGAGTCACTAAGATCCGCGTCGATATCCTGCCATGTGTCGCTTCCCCGCTCAGGTCCCTGGAGTTCACCTTCTCTTCCTGGTGCAATGAAGGCATTGTCCGTGTTAATGCGCCTGGGCGGGGAGTCACTAAGATCCTGCGTCCGAATCCTGCAGGTGTCGCTTCCCCGTAGGTCCCCGGAGGAGAGTTCACCTTTCTCTTCTGGTGCATGTAAGTGCATTGTCCATGTATTAATGCGCGTGTGGGAGGGACGTCCATAAGATCTGCACCAGAATTCTGCATGTGTCGCTTCTCGCTTGGGTGAACACTCATGACCGGGGATTTTTTTTTTATGACGAGCCGTGTCACCTGTGTGACATCACTAGACCGGCGGATGTAAGAGCCGTGCACCTGTGTGACACACATGACCGGGGTATACGAGCCGTTCACCTGTGTGACATCACATGACCGGGGTATAACGAGTCCTGCACCTGTTTGCATCACATGACCGGGGATATTAACGAGTCCTGCACCTGTGTGACATCACATGACCGGGATATAACGAGTCCGCACCTGGTGACATCACATGACCAGGGATATAAGAGTCCTGCTGCCTCCAGACCCCAAGGACAAGACCTCAAATGACCGGGGGATATGACGAGCCGTGCAACTGTGTGATATCACATGACCGGGATGTAATGGCCGTGCACCGTGTGACATCACATGACCGGGCGGGATATAACGAGCCGTGCACCTGTGTGGACAAAAAATTTTTTTTTTTTTCACATGAACGGGTATATTAAGGAGCCGTGCACCTGTGTGACATCACATGACCGGGGATATAACGAGTCCTGCACCTGTGTGACATCACATGACCAGGGATATAACGAGTCCTGCACCTGTGTGACATCACATGAACGGGGATATAATGAGCCATGCACCTGTGTGACATCACATGACCAGGGATATAATGAGTCCTGCTGCCTCCAGGCCCCAAGAAAAGGCTAGGCCCCGGTGGGGGATGTTGCAAGTGGCATCATGAACAGGATTTCTACTTCTGTGCCTTATACTGGCACTATAGACTGTCCTTTGTTGAAAAACTACTGTGCTGCCTAAACCTGCTGCCATTCAGGTTTAGGCCCAAGTGATTTTTGTGCTATTTCTGCCATGTGCTGTTGAGCTCCACTCCAGCACTCAGGAGGTTAATACTTGCAAAAGAACTTTGTCAGCTCTGCTACATCCGGCGCTGCAGCGCCTAAAGTGTTAACCTCTGAAGATTGTGGCGCAGCAAGGAGCTTCAGCCTGCCAAAATCCTCAATGGCGGGAAGTCCCAGTGACTCACTAAGCTCCGCCCACGTGCAAATGGCGCAAACCCCGCCTGCTGTGGTGCAGAGGAAAATTAAGCCCACCACAGCCCTTGGCGGGAAGGACATAGACTCCACCCCTGGCGCGAAGTGGGCTTCCTGCCACATCTCATCGCAAGAGGAGAACTGCTGTGGATTCTGTGCAGCGAGGTCAGCACCATGCCGGGTGCTAGACCACTAAGCCCTGCTGAGTAACCGGAATTCCTGGAAGCCCTGTAGACGGTGAAAGTGGTCTCCGCTCAGCCGGTCCGAAGGCCCCCATGGGAAACTGACTGCACCGAACCCGGGCCCCCGTCCTGCGGACATACCTGCAACCAGTGATAGAGAGCCATGGACTACCATCTACTGCCCCTCCCGGTTGGTACCCCAGGCCCACGTGGAGGCGCCACGTGGGAAGGCTCTGATTCTTGCTTCCGAGCCAGTGCCGGGGCTTACTGCAGCTGACGACGACCTCACCGCTCCTTTTGTTGCTGTCAACCCTCCAGCTGAGCCTGCTCCTGTTACAGCCCTCATTCGCCCACCTGTGGAGCCCAGATCTGCACCGGAGACGAAGCCTGCGACAACGGCACCTCCGCAGCCTCGGGACCAAGGTGAGGCCCTCCGCCGGCATCTCAGAATCGCTGTCTCTGATCAGCGACGATGAGAGAAGGAGGCCCAGCAATTCACTCCTCAGCCTGTGATGCCCCAAGCGGTGACCCACGTGAGTTCCCCATCTACTGTGATTATTAGCACGGGTCCCATCGCTATCCATGGGCCGGGCCTGGTACAGGGGAGTACCCCGGCCGCCTCTCCCGCCGCAAGTGCAGACGGATCCCATCTGGGGGCTCCGTCGAAAGACCATCCTCAGTCTGTGGCGTCCCAGTGGGGTGATGACCCGGCTCCAGAAGATCTGGAGCTGGTGGGAACAGCGGAGCTGCCGCAGGCTCCTATTTATCTATTTCTGGACCCCTCATTGATCCCCAGCTCTGTTAAGCCACCGGCTGGAGAAGCTGACAACCCGGAGAACAGCACCCCTGTTGAGGAGCCTGCAGTTCCTGAAGCTGCCACCGGGTGTCCCCAGCCGGCTACTGCTGATTCTTCTGCACAGGATCCTGCTCTGATTCTGGATCCTGCTGTTGCTGATGAAGAAGATACAGAGTTACCCCTGATGGGCTGTAGCCCTTAATAGGTACTGAACTATGTATATATTGTGAATATGCTTTACTTTTTCTGCTATTCCCAGTTGGGCTGAGCCCCACATCTACCTCATAGAGCCAGAGACTATCCTGAGACTCTTTCCCCTATTTAATATTCAATCAAGAGACTTTCCTTGAACTGCTCGCCATTGTTATATACCACGTTAGCATCAACCTCTGCTGACGCAGAGACCTCTGCGAAGGACTCTGTCCCTCCATCTGGAGGAGACCCTTTGTTTGCTGCACTTTTCCCCACATCAAGGGCTGCACCCAGCAGATGGACTTTGTCTTAAAGCCTTCTGAGAGACTTTTAGCCATCCACTACAAGAAAAAGTTGCTAATGACTTTGTGTTGCACTTAAAGCCTTCATTTACAGGAATGGACACTTTGGGGGTCATTTACTAAGGGCCCGATTCACGTTTTTCCGCCGTGTTACCCGAATATTTCCGATTTGTGCCGATTTTCCCTGTATTGCCCCGGGATTTTGGCGCACGCGATCGGATTTTGGCGCATCGGCGCCGGCATGCACGCAACGGAAATCGGGGGTCGTGGCCGAACAAAAACCCGACGGATTCGGAAAAACCGCCGCATTTAAAACAAAAAAGTGTCGCTTGGGACGCACTTACCTTCACTCAGCCCGGCTCGGTGTATTTCAGGGCATTCCAATGCTTTTAAGCGCAGCAGCGCCACCTGGTGGATGGCGGAGGAACTGCCTTAGTGAATCCCGGCCGGACCCGAATCCACCGCAGAGAAGGCGCCGCTGGATCGCGAGTGGACCGGGTAAGTAAATTTGCCCCTTTGCCTGCATTATCTATGCTTTTTCTCTACAGGAAAAAGACATCCATGCTATTGCTACCCTAAGTAGCCATTTCATGTAACGTTAAAGGTTTAAGTAATGTACCCATTAAGCTGCTAAAGCCAATGTGTGTTTCAAACATGTTTGCAGAACTGTCAATGCCATTTTGTCAGTAAGTTTACCATTTTATAGGCTTTGCAGGATTGTAGTGAGACTGTGTTGGACCTTCTTTGTATTTAAATCCTGACTGCAGGCTTACGCCTCAAACCGAAGCTTCGTAGGTTATGGTAGTCTGTAACACTAGGTGACCGGGGGTGTTCAACCTAGAAACACCTAGATGCCATACACACAGGGTAAGAGCGTCAGACGGCAGGTATAGTGTACTGCATGTATTGCATGTACCTAAATGTATTACTATTTGTCGCCAAGGAAGAAGAGTTTTCGAACAAATAGCCATTGGTGCAAGGAGTGGATTACAGGACACCACACCTTTCCCACATACAGTTGGTTTAAGGGCGTTAGCTACCAACTGTCACATATGTATGTATTTTGTGTATCCAGTCCAACACCAAACCGGGTGCCTGTCTCCAGGACCATGGGCGGTTTGTCCCCTACACTGCACATAGCCAGCACTTCCTCGAAAGTGCAACTTATTCCATCTACACCCCTACCGCTGGACAGCGTTGGATTTCTTTACTCCCATCTGGTCCATAGCCGAGCCGTGGGCGGCTCTTTCAATTGCCCTGGGGGTATGCAACACCCCTGCCGATGCAAGGCTGAGGAGTAGTTGCGAATAAGCCCCTAATATGTGTGTTTCCCTAGTAGTGAGTCTGATCAGCTCCTCTGCAGGACACTACACATATGCTCAGGTAATTATGCAGCGGTAGATACTGCCTGGATAGGCAATGGTTAATGTTCCACTATTGTAACTGGAGTGCGATTGGAGAAGGAGATCACCTGACCAGGGTTAACTAAACCCTTACTCAGGGGAGGAGTTAGAACAGAGAGAGAACAGAGTGAGTGAGGAGAGGAGAGTTCCAGAAACTCCTGACAGGAAGGGGCCTCAGCTCTCACTGCAGAGCTCCACAGTGTCAGTCCACCTTCAGGGCTGATACTGAACAATACCCAGGATTAGAGCTGCAGCTTCCAGCATTGGACACGGCTACATCCCAGCCTGCCCCTGCATCCAGGCTGGTGACCCAACTCCTGAGGTCCCTCTCCAAGATCACTCCAGTACTGCACTTGTACAGAATCGTTTGGCGTGTTGCTGCTGCTGTTTCGAATAAAGAATAAAGTTACTTTAATGCAAAACGTTGCCTCCGGCTGGTCCCTGCTACGGTTGTATCACCATCAAGGGCGCCCCATCTATCTACCAGGGACACACACTACTGACTCTAAAGGCTACCCCATCCATCTACCAGGGACACACACTACAGACTCTAAGGGCTGCCCCATCCATCTACCAGGGACACACGGCTGCCTCCAGGCCCTAAGAAAAGGCTAGACCCCGGTGGGGGATGTTGCATATGTCCGCTAGAATAATCTGCACTGTTGCATTTGCAATCATCAAATTTTGCACAGCCGCTCTCTGACTCAGGGAACATCATGACTAAGTTTTGAGCCAAAATTGTAATTCCACGCTTTCCAAAATACACTTATTAACCCCTTAACAACCTGGCCTTTTTTTATAATTTCCGTTTTTCACTCCCCATCATCAAAAATCTATAACTTGTTTTTTTTTCCCATGTAGAGAGCTGTGTGGTGGCTTGTTTTCTGCACTTCATTGTGACGGTATTTAATATTCCATGCCATGCACTGGGTAGCCAAAAAAAAATTCCAAATGCAGTTACATTGGTAAAAAAAAATGTAACTGTGCCAATTGCCTGTGGGCTTGAATGACATGCTCTGAGACACTTTTGATAAATCTACCCAGTCCCAGTCAGAAACAGTCACAGTCAGACAGTCAAAGGCAGTCACTGAGACTGTCTGAGGCAGTCACTGAGAGGTTGTCGGAGGCAGTGACTTTCAGAGGAAGTCACTTTCAGAGATAGAGACGGTCAGTGACAGTCACTGAAAGAGACGGTCAGAGACTATCCCTGAAAGAGACAGTCAGACAGTCAAAGACAGAGACATAGAGAGTCAGAGATAGAGAGAAACATACATATAAAATATTTCTGGTTAACCCATTCTATTTTGCTATAGCTAACAATATATATATATATATATATATGATATCTGTACACTGCACAAACCTATTGCTTATACATACATACATACAGTACCATATAGAGACATGCAGTATATATACAAACACATACACCATATACACATCACATATACACACACATATAGTATATGTACATCATGTTATTGCACACACAGTATAAACACACCATATATACACTTGTATACATTAATACACCATACACACATACATACAGTAGCATATACAGACATAGAGTAAACACACACATACTAATTTTCGCTGGGGGGCTACATCAGCCTTGTGTTTGCCTTTTGGGGGCCAAATGTAATTTTTTTATTGTATAAATGTAATTTATACAGAATTACCATTACAATCAGCCCTATGAGGGCAACCACAAAGCTGAACGTATTGTTAAATAACAATAACCTGAGGCTGCGTTCACACGTGGTGATTGCATTGCATTTCAAAAGACACAGAGTACTCCTGAATTTACGTAATGGAATACAAACGCAATCTTGTTTCAATAGGTAAGTGCTGGAAGAGTCTGTGCGTTATGAAAAGCAACCACAATGCAATAGCCTAGTGTGAATAGCATGGCCAGTAAGTCAGCCACAGTGCCCCCCCTGAAGCCACAGTACCCCATCACTCCCGCCAGAAACCCACATCCCCCCAACATCAGGCACAGTGTCCACAACTAGCACCGCGAGCAGCAGACTCAGTGCCCCACACCTTGCCCCAGCAGCAGCCATAGTTTCCATATCCCCCCAGCAGCAGCCACAGTGCCCACATCTTCCCCCCAGTAGCAGCCACAGTGCCCATATCTTCCCTCCTTTAGCAGCCACAGTGCCCCACACCTCCCCCCAGCAGCAGCCACAGTGCCCACATTCCCCACCCAGCAGTAGCCACAGAGCCCACATCTTCCACCCCCAGCAGTGCCCACATCCTTCCCCAGCAGACCCTGCCCTGCTGTGGAAAAAAATCTCACCTTTCCCCAGTGCCCAAAGCAGCAGCCGCCCTCTTTGTTTCCACTCCAGTGTACATGGGACTCTGAAGCTGGCACACACGTGTTAGCGTCACATCACTTGTGCCAACTCTAGAGCCGACGTGTACAACAGGTGCACACAGGAGCGAAGACAAAGATTATGGTTGCTGCTTCGGGGGAGCGGGGAAAGGTGAGTATCGGAGTTACCCTGCCACCATACTGCGCTCCTAATGAGCGCAGGCCGGATTTGACCCATGGGCCTTGTGTTTGACATGCATACCTTACACCATATTCAAACACATAAAGCATATATACACATATATAGAGCATGTAACATATACACATCCAAACATTTATACACACACATATGTCTACACTCACTGTCAGGCAGTCTTCTTATACTGGGGCCCAATAGCTGCTGACCACATTCGGGAAGTAGATGGCAGGAAGAAGCAATGAGAGAATTCTGGTCCTGTGCTTCCACTGTCCCCACCCCCCAACATTTGTTATCTGAGCTTCTGGCTTAGGCTTGTACTAAGGAAGATGTGCACTGTTATACACATATTATGCTACACAATGTGCAGCATAAAATGTATCTAATTGTGCACATCTTCTGTTCTTTATTGTGGCAGGTCAGATAGCTGGGCCACCTGACACCCCGGGTCCTGTAGCAGCTGCTATGGCTGCTTACACTGTAGCTGTTCCCCTGATAGACAGTCACCAGCATGGTGAAACTGGTTTTATCACTTCTAGAAAATAAAGCAATTTGAAAAATATAAGAAATAGGTAAAGATATGGGAAAGGTGGTCCTGAGAGACAATCTTTTTCTGCACAGCGCAGAGTTCTCTGCCTTCTGTCCCTTCCCCTGCATTACAAGACCAGTTGAGGCACAGACACTTCTGTCTGTTATAGATGAGATAGCAGAGCTGGAATGTGTCATTGTGTTTTATATCCATCTCATGACTCTGATGTGTCTCATAGCTCTTTTTCTATGTGTCAGATACCAGTAGAATGTTCAGAAATTAAATAAAAGTGTAGATAAACCCTGCCCCCTGATAATCTAAGCACATTGTTAGTACATAGCATCTCATAGCACTAGATGGATCATGAAGTGTCTGCTTTGAGAGTCCTCGCCACACTCTGGAATTTTACACTGACCATCACTAAGTTATAGGAGCTAAACAGTAATTAAACTGAGTAAAATTGTAAAGTAAGGGGTTAAAAATTATTTTTATTGTGTAAACATCACTTGGGGTTTAACATTTGAGAGCAAACCCCTCTAAGGAAAGTGTATTTGTAGGTGACATAGATGAGACCCTTAGTGGTATGAATGATCCCTTGCATTGAATGTGATTACAGTATGGCACATAGAAATCTTGAATTTTTGCATCTATTTTAAAAAAATCAGATTTCATCACAGCATCGATTGCTCTTCATACTACAGGTCCTCTCCTCACAGCAAATATTGATGACAGAATTCAGATCATATTTAAAAACATGGCAAGTAGACCGTACTCCATCTATGCACATGGTGTTAAAACTGATGAAAATGATATAAAACCTACTAAACCAGGTAAGAATTGTAGATAATTAACAGATAATAAATAACTTTCTTATACTGGGCTTTAAATGGAGCAATTATCTCTGTTTTCACATTATTACAGGGCAAGTACAGATGTATGTTTGGGATGTCTTTGAACGTTCAGGACCCAGTAGCCAAGAAATAAATTGCCTGACTTGGGCTTACTATTCAACAGTTAATCAAGTGAAGGCAAGTATTTTTTGTAGATACTTCAATGTCTTCATTGTCTTAGTATCATATTCCTTTCATTATGCACTGGAAACCAGAAATGCTCTTTTTTACACTTATTGTATGCAAAGTTCTGCTATCATGTATAAAGTTGCTAAAATATTAGCAAATAATGCCACAAAAATAACACACATAATATACAAAGTAGTTGACATATTTAGTGCAGTGGATGTGGACCCACGGTGGCACCAACTGGATTGGCATTGGGCTTCTCCTCCAAGTGTTTCATTCAAGTGACCCAATCAATCTTTAGCCTTGATGCCACGCTGTTAAATCTTGCACTTGTACTTGTGTAGGTCACAGTTGAGCTAGGTAGGTCAATATTTCAAGGTTTGGTATAAAAAGAATAAGCTTAGATTTTGTTGGTAAACAATCCGAGGTGAAGGCAGGCAGAGTTTGTGTATAGTCAAAGTTCATGAAATAGGCCAGGTCAGACAAAGGAGATATAGTCAGAAAACTACCCAAAGTTCACAACGGGAGAACAGATAAACAGGAATAGGAGATGAGTGTCAGGATGGAGACTGCAGGACCAGCACAACCTAGAGGCAATGACTGAAGAACATTGCCCACAGCCAAGCAGAGCTGTGCAACAGGCACAGAGAAGACTCCGGTACCCAGTTGTACAACAGTAGCCCATGAGCCCTCTTTATACAGCCATATCTGATGGTGCCCTCTTATTACAGGGTTTTTTGTTAAGGTGTTAGAGCGAAAGTTATATGTTGCAGCTGACATGTTGCTTTGTGTGGATGAAACATCTTTCAGATACAATTAAAGCTGGATCTTTTTTTGGATTTTGTGTTGATGGGACCCTTGAGAAAATTGGTAAGAGCTGCGCATTTTCTAAATCGTCTTATTAAGGGCTCTTTGACATTGGCGTTGTTTTTCACACCTGTGGTTCAGTGATTATCACAAATGCCCCACTGAGCCATTGATTTCTATGGGTGTTTTCACATTGGCTTTTTTTTTCACTGATCCATAGTCTGTGTGTCTGCAAGAAAAAACTGTAGTCAGGTCAGGTTTTTTTTCACTGATGAGGCTGGGGAATGTTTTCAAACCAATGTTAAAGAACAACTACCACAAGAATGAAGGACTGTATGCAAATGATCCTGAGGGGCTACAAGCTCCAATAACACCTATTGAGCACCTCAGGCTCATTTGCATACGTTCCTTCATCTTGGTGGTAGATGCCCTTTAACTGTGCAGTCACATGTTGCTGTTTTCAAAGCCAAAAGTAGGTGTGGATTATAAAGGGTGAGAACATATCATTGAGCGGTGCTGCTCCTCCTCTTTTTTTTCAGTCCACCCCTGATTTGGATATTGAAAACTGTATCTGAACGCATGCTAAACAGTCAGGGTTTTGATTTTTGTCATTAGCTTAAACTGTGCAGCCTTAACCTATGCCACTGACTGTTACTGGATGATAAGTCCAGCAAAGTTAAAGGGTTATTCTCGTCATTTCTTCAATTAGATGTATTCAAAAAAATGTTACCTGTGTGAAGATAATTTCTCATAAATGTAGTCATATGGTCCCTTACAAACAAGACTGTGTCCTTGGATACGACCACCTCTGCTGGAGAGATTGCACAAAGAAACATAGGGATTTTTGTATATGAAACGTCTGGGAGTTACTGCATGTCCCACAGCCGTCCTGTGGTAATGAATGCTGACTCTATGTGGTCAGGCAGGATTCAATAGAGCATATTTGGCCACTGCTGCCAAAATGTGAGGTGGTTGTATCCAACATGATTACATTTATGAGAAATTATCTTCACACAGGAACCTTTTTTTCAATACCATGCAATTGAAGAAATGTTTACATGCGGCAAATGAATAAAATGAAATTTGAATGCCCAGATGGGTCTACCCCTTTAAAGATCATCAAGACTACCTACAAATTTACACTATCCAACTGCCTCATTGTCTTTAAAGTGGATTCTGAGAGAGAAAACATATCAATCTACATTCAGTAGCAGTCAGAGATGAGGCATGTCTCACAAAAACAATAAATGTAATTCTACCATGCCATAAAACGTGTTTTGGGCAGTGTTAGTACAGTAATGGGCGGTAGTATCAGGTGTAGTCTGAAAACATCACACAACCTGGAGGTGGTGGTGGTGTATGAGTTCTATAAATGTTTGGTAAGGTTCCATACCCATTAGCGGGTATCATACATCCAACTCGCATCACACTTGCAGCATCAACCAGGACTGAGTTGCCTTGAAAGATCTCAGTAATTGGATGTATGTATGTATCCTAGTAATTGATCTACGTGGCAACCTGTGACTGTTTAAACAGCTAAATTCTACATACAACATAGCCACAGCTGATTAATTTTCTCCAATGTATTTAAAGGGCATCTACCACCAGGACAAAGAACTGTATGCAAATGAGCCTGAGGGGCTCGAGGCTCCATAGGTATTAGCGGTATTAGTCTTTCATCCTGGTGGTAGATATCCTTTAAAGCTGTGGGACCAGCTGTGAGCATACATTTTTTCCAGGGACCATGGGTCCATGGGCATGGGTAGGGGGTCAATTGTCTAGCCAAAAATGTATAACTTTTATTGTCCCTTTCCTGGAGCTGGCCCCCCACCCTCTGGAGCTGACCACCTCCTCCCAAAGTCTTCTTTTCCGGAGCCAGTCCCCTCTTCCCAATGTCCCTTTTCCCAGTGGTTGAGGAACACTGCTTTAAAGGACATCTACCACCAGGATGAAGGAATGTAATCCAAGCACACTGACATACTGAGGGTCATTTACTAAGGGCCCGATTCACGGTTTCCCGATGTTTCCCCCTGATTTCTGTTGCGTGCATGCCGGCGCCGATGCGCCACAATCTGATTGCGTGCACCAAAATCCCAGGGCAATACAGGGAAAATCGGCGCAAATCAGAAATATTCGGGTAATACCGAATATGGTGGCCGAACGAAAACCCGACGGATTCGGAAAAACCGCTGCATTTAAAAAAAAGTGTCGCTGGACTCGCGCTTACCTTCACCCACGAATGGCTCGGTGAACTCGAATGCGTTCCGATGCTCTTCAGCGCAGCAGCGACACATGGTGGAGGTCGGAGGAACTGCCTTAGTGAATCCCGGCCGGACCCGAATCCACTGCAGAGAACACGCAGCTAGATCGCGAATGGACCGGGTAAGTAAATCTTCCCCACTGTAGATGTTAATGGAGCCTGGAGCTCCTCAGGATCATTTCCATAATTTAAAAAAACTTATTTTTTAAAAACCAGCTCATTAGAATTTAAAAGAATAGCAGATTGTGCCAAAGGGACACACACCAGTATGTTAGTGTACTTGGTTTACAATCCTTAATCCTGGTGGTAGATGTCCTTTAATTTCAACGTGGACATCCCCCAAAGAGAAAATTTTGTTTATCAGACAATAAGAATGAAATTGAGATAATTGTATTCTTTCTTAGGACACATATAGCGGATTGATTGGACCCCTAATTGTCTGCAAGAGAAATTATTTTCCACTTCGTTTTTTGAGGGAACCCCTTTTGCATTTCTCTCTTCTTTTTATGATATTTGATGAAAATGAATCGTGGTATCTAGATGACAATATCCAGACATATTCCCTGCATCCAGAGGAAGTAAATAAAGATGATGGAGACTTCATTGAAAGCAACAAGATGCACAGTAATGCTTATGTTATCCTTCATGAATCTTTGTGTTTGTGTGTAGATAAATAGAAGAGATAGATAGATGATAGATGATAGATAGATAGATAGATACTGGTACATAAATAAATAAATAAAAGGAGGTTACTTTATTCATTGAGCGCTACTTTTCAGCTTCTCAATCAGAAGCTTTTGACAAGCAATGTGGTAAAGTTGCAAACAAATAGGGGATTTATAGGGGAAGTGACATAATCAGAAGAAATTCATTTACATAATAAATGTTTACAACATGTGATGAATGCACATGTACAATCCTACATAGGACCAGATGTATCACTTGTTTTTTCTGTTGTTTTTGCACCCTTTCATTTTGTTGCACTATTTTTGTGCAGCAAAAATAACCATGTTTTCGTCATTATCCTACCAATCCAGATGTTTTGTCACACCTTATAATCATTCATCATTAGCAACATGTTCATTTAGGTGCAAAAACAGGCAAAAAAAACACTCCAGCCTGAAGGTGGCATAGACTGAGAAACAACACTGAGCTCTTGCGCAGAGCAGCTTCTCCCCAGCAGCAGAGCTCAACAGACACTACGTGCAGCCTCTGTTCACACCTCATGACCTTCTATTTACAAAGCAATCTGCAAAAGCAGCAGCTCAGAGCAGGAGAGAAGAGAAGTGAGTGGCAGATGCAGACAGTACAGAGAAGTGCCCCCGTGTAGCAGGATAGAAGAGAAGTGAGTGGTGATCTGCAGATAGTACAGAGAAGTGTCCCCATGTAGCAGGTAGAAGAGAGTGAGTGGTGATCTGCAGTATATACAGAGAAGTGTCCCCTGTAGCAGGATAGAAGAGAAGTGAGTGGTGATCTGCAGATAATACAGAGAGTGTCCCCATGTGAGGATAGAGAAATGAGTGTGATCTGCAGATAGTACAGAGAGTGTCCCCATTTATCAGATAGAAGAGAAGTAGTGGTGATCTGCAGATAGTACAGAGAAGTGTCCCTATGTTAGCAGGATGAAGAGAAGTGAGTGGTGATCTACATATAGTAACAGAGAAGTGTCTCCATGTCAGGATAGAAGAGAGTGAGTGGTGATCTGCAGATAGTACAGAGAAGTGTCCCCATGTAGCAGGATAGAAGAGAAGTGAGTGGTGATCTGCAGATAGTACAGAGAAGTGTCCCCATGTAGCAGGATAGAAGAGAAGTGAGTGGTGATCTGCAGATAATACAGAGAAGTGTCCCCATGTAGCAGGATAGAAGAGAAGTGAGTGGTGATCTGCAGATAGTACAGAGAAGTGTCCCCATGTAGCAGGATAGAAGAGAAGTGAGTGGTGATCTGCAGATAGTACAGTGTCCCTGTGTAGCAGGATAGAATAGAGAATGAGGGTGCTTCAGCAGATAGACATGGTCCCTGTGTAGCAGGATAACCACACTGGTGTCTGAGGAGGATACTGGCACAAATTACAGGGAGGAAGCAAAAGATCAGCACTATAGGATCCCCCCCTTCCCCAGCCTGGGAGAAGCCAGTGCTGAGGAGATCACTAGGTGCAGGGTGTCACGCACATGGGCTCCGCTGTGAGGGTCATTCTCATGCTGGGGTGTGGGACGATCACATGTAAGTGCCTGAATCCAACATTACACCCATATTGCACCTACACTGTGCCTAAATTGCGCCCAAAGTAAAGTGATTAACAAGTGTCAGGAACTCAACTTATTGTACAAAAAAAAATTACACCACACAGCTTTGTACACCAAAGTATGAAAACATTATAAAACCTAAATAGATTTGGTATCCCCATGATCGCCCCGACCCAAAGAATAAAGTACACATATCATTTGGGGTGCACAGTGAAAGCCTTAAAATCTAAGCCCATAAGAAAATGGCGCGAATGCATTTTTCACCAATTTCACTTTATTTTTTCACTTCACCAATTTGGAATTGTGAAAACTGGGTTTATCACTTCTAGAAATCAAAGCCATTTTGAAAAATATAAAAATAGGAGGTAAAGATCTGGGAAAGGTGGCCTGAGAGACAATCTTTTTCTGCACAGCGACAGAGTCTCTGCCTCTGTCCCTTCCTGCATTACAAGAGCCGTTCAGGCACAGACACTTCTGCCTGTTATAGATGAGATAAGCAAAGCGGAATGTGTCATTGTGTTTTTATATACCTCTCATGACTCTGATTGTGTCTCATAGCTCTTTTCTATGTGTCAGATACCAGTAGAATGTTCAGAAATTAAAAAAAGTGTAGATAAACCCTGCCCCCTGAAATCTAAGCACATTGTTAGTACATAGCATCTCTGAGCACTAGATGGATCATGAAGTGTCTGCTTTGAGAGTCCTCGCCACCTTGGAATTTTACACTGACATCACTAAGTTATAGGAGCTAAACATAATAAAAATGAGAATAAAATTGTAAAGTAAGGGGTTAAAAATATCTTTATTGTGTAAACATCACTTGGGGTTTAAACATTTGAGAGCAAACCCCTCTAGGAAAGTGTATTTAGGTGACATAGATGAGACCTTAGTTGGTTGAATATGATCCCTTGCATTGAATGTGATTACAGTATGGCACATAGAAATCTGATTTTTGCATCATTTTAAAAAATCAGATTTCTCACAGCATCGATTGCTCTTCCAATACTAAGGTCCTCTCCTCACAGCAAATATTGATGACAGAATTCAGATCATATTTAAAACATGGCAAGTAGGACCGTACTCCATCATGCACATGGTGTTAAACTGATGAAAATGATAAAAACCTACTAACCAGGTAGATTGTAGATAATTACAGAAATACTTTCTTATACGGGCTTTAAATGGAGCACATTATCTCTGTTTTTCACATATTACAGGGCAGACAGATGTATTGTTTGGGGATGTCTTTGAACGTTCAGGACCAGTAGCCAAGAATAAATTGCCTGACTTGGCTTACTATTCACAGTTAATCAAGTGAAGGCAAGTATTTTTTGAGATACTTCAATGTCTTCATTGTCTTAGTTCATATTCCTTTCATTATGCCACTGGAAACCAGAAATGCTCTTTTTTACACTTATTGTATGCAAGTTCTGCTAATGTATTAAAGTTGCTAAAACATTAGCAAATAATGCACAAAAATAACACACTAATATCAAAGTAGTTGACATATTTAGTGCAGTGGATGTGGACCACGGTGGCACCAACTGGATTGGCATTGGGCCTCTCCTCCAATGTTCATCAAGTGCTCTTTAGCTATGCCACCGTAATCTTGATGACTGTGTAGGTCACAGTGAGCTAGGTAGGTCAATTTTCAAGGTTTGGTATAAAAGAATAAGCTTAATTTGTTGTAGAAACAATCCGAGTGAAGGCAGGAGAGTTTGTGCATATCAAAGTTCATGAAATATGGCCGGTCAACAAAGGAATATATCAGAAACTACCCAAGTTCACAACGGGAGAACAGATAAACAGGAATAGGAGATGAGTGTCAGCATGGAGACTGCAGGACCAGCACAAACCTAGAGGCAATGACTGAAGAACATTGCCCACAGCCAGCAGAGCTGTGCAACAGGCACAGAGAAGACTCCGGTACCCAGTTGTACAACAGGTAGCCCATGCAGCCCTCTTCTATACAGCCATACCCTCTATCAGCAGTGGTGCCCTCTTATTCACAAGGTTTTTTGTATAAGTACGTGTTGAGCGAAAGTTATATGTTGCAGCTGACATGTGCTTGTGTGGATGAAACATCTTTCAGATACAATTAAAGCGGATCTTTTTTGGATTGGTGTTGATGGGACCCTTGAGAAAATTGGTAAAGCTGCGACATTTTCTAAATCCGCTCTTATTAAGGCGCTCTTTGACATTGGCGTTTGTTTTCACACCTGTGGTTCATTGATTTCACAATGCCCCACTGAGCATTGATTCTATGGAGTTTTCACATTGGCTTTTTTTTCATTGATCCATAGTCTGTTGTGTTGCAAGAAAAAACTGTAGTCAGGTCAGGTTTTTTTTTTCACTGATGAGGCTGGGAATATGTTTCAAACCATGTTATAAGAAACAACTACACCCAAGAATGAAGGACTGTATGCAAATGATCCTGAGACTACAAGCCCAATAACACCTATTGAGCACCTCAGGCTCATTTGCATACGTTCCTTCATACTTGGTGGTAGATGCCCTTTAACTGTGGCGGTCACATGTTTGTGTTTCAAAGCCAAAAGTGGTGTGGATTATAAATGGGTGAGAACATATCATGAGCGGTGCTGCTCCTCCTCTTTTTTTCTCCACCCTGATTTGAATTGAAAACTGATCTGAACGCATGCGAAACACGTCAGGGTTTGGATTTTGTCGTCATTAGCTTAAACTGTGCAGCTTAACCCTATGCACTGACTGTTACGGATGATAATACCACAAAGTTAAAGGGTATTCTCGTTCTTCAATTAGATGTTATTCAAAAAATGTTAACCTGTGTGAAGATAATTTCTCATAAATGTAGGTCATATGGTCCCTTACAAACAAGACTGTGTCCTTGGATACGACCACCTCTGCTGGAGAGATTGCACAAAGAAACATAGGGATTTTTGTATATGAAATCTGGGAGTTACTGCATGTCCCAATCCGTCCTGCTGGTAATGATATGATCTATGTGGTCAGGCGGATTCCATAGAGCATATTTGGCCACTGCTGCCAAATGTGAGTGGTGTATCCAACACTGACATTTATGAGAAATTATCTTCACACGGAACTTTTTTTCAATACCATGCAATTGAAGAAATGTTTACATGCGGCAAATGAATAAATGAATTTGATGCCCAGATGGGTATATCCCCTTTAAAGATCATCAAGACTACCTACAAATTTAATACTATCCAACTGCCTCATTGTCTTTAAAGTGGATTCTGAGAGAGAAACATATCAATCTACATTCAGTGCAGTCAGAGATGAGGCAGTCTCACAAAAACAATAAATGTAATTCTACATGCCATAAAACGTGTTTTGGGCATGTTAGTACAGTAATGGGCGGTAGTATCAGGTGTAGTCTGAAAACATCACACAACCTGGAGGTGGTGTGGTGTATGAGTTCTATAAATGTTTGGTAAGGTTCCATACCCATTAGCGGGTATCATACATCCAACTCGCATCACACTTGCAGCTCAACCAGACTGAGTTGCCTTGAAGATCTCAGTAATTGGAGAGTGTATGTATCCCTAGTAATTGATCTAGTGGCAACCTGTGACTGTTTAAACAGCTAAATCTACATACAACATAGCCACAGCTGATTAATTTTTCCCAATGTATTTAAAGGGCATTACCACCAGACAAAGAACTGTATGCAAATGAGCCTGAGGGGCTCAGGCTCCATAGGTATTAGCGGTATTAGTCTTTCATCCTGGTGGTAGATATTCCTTTAAGCTGTGGGCCACGTGAGCATACATTTTTTCCAGGACCTGGTCATGGGCATGGGTAGGGGGTCATGTCTAGCCAAAAATGTATAACTTTTATGTCCCCTTTCCTGGAGCTGGCCCCCCCCTCTGGAGCTGACCACCTCCTCCCAAAGTCTTCTTTTCCGAGCCAGTCCCCTCTTCCCAATGTCCCTTTTCCCAGGGGTTGAGGAACTGCTTTAAAGGACATCTACCCCAGGATGAAGAATGTAATCCAAGCACACTGACATACTGGGGTCATTTACTAAGGGCCCGATTTCGGTTTCCCGACGTTCCCCTGATTTTCGTTGCGTGCATGCCGGCGCCGATGCGCCACAATCGATTGCGGCGCTACCAAATCCCGGGCAATACAGGAAAATCGGCCAAATCGAAATATTCGGGTATACCGAATATGTTGCGAACGAAAACCCGACGGATTCGGAAAACCGCTGCCTTTAAAAAAAAAAAGTGTCGCTGGACTCGCGCTTACCTTCACCACTAGGCTCGTAACTCGAATGCGTTCCGATGCTCTTCAGCGCAGAGACGACACATGGTGGAGTCGGAGAACTGCCTTAGTGAATCCCGGCCGGACCCGATCCACTGCAGGAACACGCGCTGATCGCGAATGGACCGGGTAAGTAATCTTACCCCACTGTAGAGTTAATGGAGCCTGGAGCTCCTCGGATCATTTCCATAATTAAAAAATATTTTTTAAAACCAGTCATTAGAATAAAAATAGAAGATCGTTGCCAAAGGACACACACCAGATGTTAGTGTACTTGGTTTACATCCTAATCCTGGTGGTAGATTCCTTAATTTCAAGTGGGACATCCCCCAAAGAGAAAATTTTGTTTATCAGAACAAAGAATGAATTGAGATAATTGTATTCTTTCTTAGGACACATATAGCGGATTGATTGGACCCTCATTGTCTGCAAGAGAATTATTTTCCACTTCGTTTTTTGAGGGAACCCTTTTGCATTTCTCTCTTCTTTTTATGATATTTGATGAAAATGAATCGTGGTATCTAGATGACAATATCCAGACATATTCCCTGCATCCAGAGGAAGTAAATAAAGATGATGGAGACTTCAGAAAGCAACAAGATGCACAGTAATGCTTATGTTATCCTTCCATGAGTGTTGTGTGTAGATATAAATAGAAGAGATAGATAGATGATAGATGATAGATGATAGATGATACTGGTCATAATAAATAAATAATAAGGAGGTTACTTATTCATTGAGCGCTACTTTTCAGCTTTCTCACAGAAGCTTTTGACAGCATGTGGTAAAGTTGCAAACAAATAGGGGATTATAGGGGAAGTGACATAATCAGAGAAATTCATTTTACATAATAAATGGTTACAACATGTGATGAACTGCACATGTACAATCCTACATAGGACCAGAGTATCATTGTGTGGTTTCTGTGTGTTTTCGGATCCCTATTGTCTGTTGCCATTTTTACCCTGCATCTATTATTTGTTGCCACGCAAATACATAACTCCATGTTTTCGTCATTATCCTACCAATCCAGTGTTTGTCACACCATATCATCATTCATTCACATTGCAACATGTTTCACTTTAGGTGCAAAAAAGGCAAATAAAAACCACTCCAGCCTAAGGTGGCATAGCTGAGAACAAACACTGAGCTCTTGCGCAGAGCACTTAGCTTCTCGCAGCAGGCTAACACAGACAGCTACGTGCCAGGCCTCTGTTCACACCTCATGACCTTCTATTTACAAAGCAATCTGCAAAAGCAGCAGCTCAGAGCAAGAGAGAAGAGAAGAGAAGTGAGAGGCAGATGCAGACAGTACAGAGAAGTGTCCCCATGTAGCAGGATAGAAGAGAAGTGAGTGGTGATCTGCAGATAGTACAGAGAAGTGTCCCCATGTAGCAGGATAGAAGAGAAGTGAGTGGTGATCTGCAGATAGTACAGAGAAGTGTCCCCATGTAGCAGGATAGAAGAGAAGTGAGTGGTGATCTGCAGATAATACAGAGAAGTGTCCCCATGTAGCAGGATAGAAGAGAAGTGAGTGGTGATCTGCAGATAATACAGAGAAGTGTCCCCATGTAGCAGGTAGAAGGAAGTGAGTGGTGATCTGCAGATAGTAGAGAAGTGTCCCTATGTCGCAGGATGAAGAAGTGAGTGGTGATCTACAGATAGTACAGAGAAGTGTCTCCATGTAGCAGGATAGAAGAGAAGGGATGTTGATCGCAGATAGTACAGAGAAGTGTCCCCATGTAGCAGGAGAAGAGAAGTGGTGGTGATCTGCAGATAGTACAGAGAAGTGTCCCCACTGTAGCAGGATAGAAGAGAAGTGAGTGGTGTCTGCAGAAATACAGAGAAGTTCCCCATGTGCGCAGGATAGAAGAAGTGAGTGGTGATCTGCAGATAGTCAGAGAAGTGTCCCTATGTAGCAGGATAGAAGAGAAGGGAGTGTGATCTGCAGATAGTAAGAAAGTGTCCCAGTAGCCGGATAGAAGAGAAGTGAGTTGTGATTGCAGATAGTACAGTGTCCCTGGTAGCAGGATAACCACCTGGTGTCTGAGGAGGATACTGGCACAAATTACAGGGAGGAAGCAAAGATCAGCACTATAGGATCCCCCCCCCCCAGCCTGGGAGAAGCCAGTGCTGAGGAGATCACTAGGTGCAGGGTGGCACGCACATGGTCCGCTGTGTAGGGTCATTCTCATGCGGGTGTGGGACGATCACATGTAAGTGCTGAATCCACATTACGCCCCTATTGCACCTACACTGTGCCTAAATTGCGCCCCAAGTAAGTGATTAACAGTGTCAGGAACTCAAATTATTGTACAAAAAAAATTACACAACACAGCTTTGTACACCAAAGTATGAAAACATATAAAACCTAATAGATTTGGTATCCCAATCGATCGCCCCGACCCAAAGAATAAAGTACACATATCATTTGGGGTGCACAGTGAAAGCCTTAAACTCTAAGCCCATAAAAAATGCGCGGCAATGCATTTTCACCAATTCAGTTATTGTTTTTCACCAATTTCACTTTATTTTTTCACTTCACCAATTTGGAATTTTTCCCGCTTCCCGGTAATAGAATATTACTATGAAGTGCAATTTGGTACACAGAAAACAAGCTCTCACACAGCTCTTTACATGGAAAATAAAAAAAGTTATACAGTAGATTTTTGAAGGTGGGGAGTGAAAAATGAAAATACAAAAACGAAAAAGGGCCTGGTCGTTAAGTGGTTAAAAAGTTATTACCACAGGAAGAAACGCTGGTCGGATTTAAATATAAAAGGACTGAGCCTTGACGTACAAAATGTCTGCGTCTTAAAGGGGATAAGAGTTCTGGTAAGGATTACACAGCAGTGGAAGCCATATATAAGGCATGGGATCAAATGATAAGCAAGTGTGGCCATTCCTGGTTCCCACTAGTTAGAAAATGGTAACTAGAAATATGTGGATGATCCATGGTGTAAATATTAATGCCTCAAACACAAACTGTAGATTGTGTGTATTTCAGATATCAATGGACTAATGTATGGAAACTTGCAAGGCCTCACCATGATGGTTGGAGATACAGTAAACTGGCATCTTATAGGTTTAGGAAATGAGGTGGACATTCACACTGTACATTTCCATGCACACAGCCTTATGTATAAGGTAAAGAGCCTTCCTTTTTAATCTATTAAAATGTTTCTTTAAACTTGTGCAGAAACACAACTGTCTATCATTGCATGATAAACCAGGGGCAGTTACTCATAGATCCAGGAAGTGTGGCTGTAATAATCTTCTTATTTTTGTTATCCATGCCCTCCTCCCTTCTAAAACCAACTTATAAAACTATGCCACTGAGCGTGAAAGGCTCTGGGGGCGTTACCAGAGCCCCATAGTGCTGCAGATTCACAGGCTGTTACACGGTGCTGAAGCACTTCCCCCTCCCACTGTGTGCTGAAACATCCTTTGCTGAAGTGATATTACAGCAGGCAGAGGGAGGCAGTGCAAAGTTTCTGAAGGAACAGGAAGTTTCTGAGGGAGGGGAAGGATGGGACAGTAACAGCTTGTATAGCTGTAGCACAAAAGGGCTCTGGTAACATCCCCGCTAGCCTACCAGGGTCATTTGCATTATTTAAAAAGCTGATTTTTAGATTAAGGATGGATAACAAATATTAAAAAAAAAATTACTGTCCCCGGTTTACAATGCTTGATTTTCATGGTAGATTTCCTTTAAGCCTTCTGTTTTACGTTCAACCCTACGTCTCAGCATATTATCGCCCACGCAACTGGAGTCAGTACCCACTTTGCCTGCTGGGAGGACAGTGGGATGATCTTTCCCTCTATATTTTCATAAATGAGCTAAGAGACCATAAGTATGCCGTCAGGAAAGCTGTGCTTGGTAACTGTGACAGGAGCTGTCTAATCATTTTCAGAAACCGTGATAGGAGTTTGTCTCCTCCTTGTAGAGAACTTGAAAGGGACAACACATGCAAATTCTTCGTAAGTTAATTCTGGTAACTAAACGAATGACACGTACCGTATTTTTCGGATTATAAGGCTCACAAAAAATCCTTTGATTTTCTCAGAAATCAAAGGTGCGCCTTATAGCCCAGTGCACCTTATATATGAACCTTACTTACAGACAACAGCTGCCTTGAACTGTGCACAGGTCTGCCACCTGCTGGTCATTCATCCTTATAATCAGGTGCACCTTATACTCCGGTGCGCCTTATATATGAACCTAGACATTTTAGCAGGCATTTATTGATGGTGCGCCTTATACTCTGGTGCACCTTATAGTCCGAAAAATACTGTAAATCAACATAGAATGACAAAGGTATAAGTGGGATATTAAGATACAGAAACTGCAGGAGAATTGTCCAGTGCCAGATGTGGACATTAGTTTTGGGTGGAGTGATCTTGTATGGTATTACTAGCCTTCTTTTTGGCTGCTGCAGGCATTATTAGACTATATCAGTTTTTCTTGGCTACTAGAATAGTTGCACATCGGCAACTTTTTAACAGTATTGTGTCAGTATTGATAGGGATATCCAGATGCCCTCTATCTTTGTAATATTCTTTATCTTCCAGAGAGGGGAAACTTATCAAACAGATGTATTTGACCTCTTTCCTGGAACAACTGAAACTGCTGTCATGAAAGCAAAGAACCGAGGAACGTGGTTTGTGCACTGTCACGTGGATGACCACATGAAAGCGGGGATGGACGCTGTGTACACAGTACTTTGAAGTATACAGAAATGCATTAAATGATGTACTACTGATTAGTCCAGCGTCTGTAGTCTCACGACTCAATTTCCACAAAGTAAAATAAATAATTACTTCTGCAATAAAGGTTAACTGGTCATTTCCATTTATTAGGGAGAGTTACCACCTGGCTTTCTTATATACTATTTAGCTACAATAGGAGAAAAAAGGACATAGGGGCAGATTTACTTACCCGGTCCCGTTGCGATCCCACGGTGCGTTGTCCGATGAGGATTCAGGTCCACCATGTGTCGCTGCTGTGCAGAGGTCCGCCGGAGTTCACCTGCTTCTTCCTGGTGCTTGTGAGTGCTTGATCTTGTTTTAAATTCTGCGGTTTGTCCAAATCCGACAGGTTGCCCGACGGCCCGCCTGCCCCATTTCTGTCACGTGCGAGCTGGCGCCGATGCGTCAAAAACCAATCGCATGCGCCAAAATCCTGGGGCAATTTGGCGCAAAATGGTATTATACGGGAAACCCGACGAAAGTGCGGCGTTCGGACCCTTAGTAAATGAGCCCCATAGGGGCAGATTTACTTACCCGGTCCATTCGCGATCCAGCGGCGCGTTCTCTGTGGAGGATTCGGGTTCTGCCGGGATTCACTAAGGTAGTTCCCCCGATGTCCACCAGGTGTCACTGCTGCGGTGAATTCCGTCGGAGTGCACTGAAGTTCACCAAGCCAGGCCGGGTGCAGGTAAGCGCGTGTCAAGCGACACATTTTTTAAAAAAATACGGCGGTTTCTCCGAATCCGACGGGTTTTCAGATGGCCACGCCCCTGATTTCCATCACGTGCATGCTGGCACCGATGCGCCACAATCCAATCGCGTGCGACGTAAAAACGCGATTCGGGCCCTTAGTAAATGACCCCCATAGTGTTCCCATTGAGCAGTAGGCTATGGAAATTTCAAACACAATCCCTTATAGATGGGAAGGTACCTGGGGCATAAGATATTCTGTGAGTGTGCGTCCTGATGTGTGTGTTGCGCAAGACCGGAAGTACTAACCCGAACTTGCTACCAGTACCAGCATATTTCAATACCCACCATCATCATCCATCGCAGCTACGATATCAGGTAATTGACCACGTGGAGATTCTAAGACGAGGTGGCAACAGGACATTGCTACTATGCAACCGTGAATCCTTCTGGATGCATACGTTACAGACTATTGAATTCCTCGGACTGAATCGAGCCTATGATCGTACCTATACATAATCTATGCTATTGCATTTATTTCATTATTTACCGGTGATTCTCTACAATTGCTCAATATGTGATTGCTAACATATATTCCTCTCCGCTATGCTCTGCTCTCTTTATAAATCTCCTGGATGGTAAAAAATACACATAGCATAGTGTGCTACTGTTATGTCTTTTCAGCTTATAACCGCCCAACCCTTTTATTTTCTCATTACATTACTCCACTCTTTGCCATTTATTCAGTATACATATTCTCCACTGTGTCTCATACTATAAGACTGTTCCTAGCATCACACATTTTCAGCGACACAATTTTATAACGTTGGCCCAATCTGTCTCTTATCTACATGACTTGTGCCCAATCTGTCGCTCAGCTAAATGCCGTGCGCCGAAGGTATGACGTACTTCCGGTCTTACGCCACGCACACATCAGGACGCACACTGACAGTATAAAGCAGACATTGTCCATGCCAGCAACACAGCCTCACCAAAACCTCCTACTACACAACTTGCAGTAAATACTTTTGTTTCTCACTCTGCTCCTTACAAAGTGCCTGTTCTCCTTAACCTAGACCTCTGGTTACCCAATATCAGCTCTAAATTTCCTCCATTCTACCTTTTCTCCTTTATACACCATTTGTATATACCATTTACCTGACTACAGCTCTCCTACATATACTTATTTAGACCACCCTCTTCTATACTTGTGTCTTATTACCGTGGAATGTCTACCTTCCTTTCTATTATCTGATTGCTTCCTCGCCATCATTATGATTTTGCTTATATTGGGGCACATTTACTTACCCGGTCCTGTCGCGATCCAGCAGCGCGTTCTCCGTCGAGGATTCGGGTCTTCCGGCGATTCATTACAGTAGTGCGCCCGATGTCCACCAGGTGTCGCTGCTGAGCCGAAGTCCCCCGGAGTTCACTGGAGTTCACCATCCTATTCCTGGGTGCAGGTAAGCGTGTGTCAAGCGACACATTTTTTTTTAAAAAAATACCGTGGTTTTTCCGAATCCATCGGTTTTTCCGATGGCCATGTCCCCTGATTTCCGTTGCATGCATGCTGGCGCCGATACGCCACAAACCGATCGCGTGCGCCAAAAACCCGGAACAATTCGGTAATATTTGGGAAACCGGACGAAAAAGAGCGATTCGGGCCCTTAGTAAATGACCCCCATTGCGTCAATTTAATGTCATATGATTTATCTTATGTAATAGTCATGTAAGTCTCACATTATTTCTATCCTTTCCAGGTCAGATCTAACTTGACAATGGTCGGGAGGACCGAAACATCGTAATTTTGATCTGTTTCTTTTGAACAATTATCACTAATTTATTGTTTTATGGTAAAGGCTATATCATGTGAAAAATGTGTTGAAAAATAAGAATACAGAACGTGTGTGCCATGTTTTCCGATTTGATCGTTTGGATTGAGAATCCCACATTGAGCACCACCACTAGAAAAGAGTGCGGTTTATATTGTCTTGGGTACTTAGCCATAACATTGTCACCAAAGATTTTCCAGATGTTTTTGCATTGGGTTTAGATCATTGTTTCAGTGTTTTCTGTTTCAAAGAACGGTTTTACCCATTTTGCTGACTGACAGGTGGCATTGTCCTGCATGGAAATTGCTGGCTGAGTTATGAACACAAGGAAGGAACCGCATGTTGGTTTTGATGCACACTTGCATTCACGCCATGTAGCTGTATATGCTGGTAATACTGAGGCTGCGGTCACATGTAATGCGGGGTATGCTGGTAATACTGAGGCTGCGGTCACATGTAATGCGGGGTATGCTGGTAATACTGAGGCTGCGGTCACATGTAATGCGGGGTATGCTGGTAATACTGAGGCTGCGGTCACATGTAACGCGGGGACATCATACAATGATGTCATAGTACAGGGATAATAAGCAGAGTCACAGTATACGGATTATATACATAGTGATGTCACAGTGCATCATACAGGTTCATCATACAATGATATCATAGTACAGGGATAACACATGCACTTATGTCACAGTACATCATACAATGATGTCATAGTACAGGGATAATAAGCAGAGTCACAATATACGGATTAAATACATCTATAGGGAGACAGGGTTAAGTCTCCAGGACGGGCCCGGGAGCACAGGGCGGGGTGGCCTCCTGCACTCCGCCCACCTCCTGCAATCAGCGGCGAACCTGGGCCCCATAATACGTCGCCACATTGTTGTGGTGGGCCCCTTTGGAGCTCTAGGGCCCAGGTCAGCTGGGTGCTGACGCCGGGCCTGAGCCTGTGTCACAATGTAACAGTTGCACAAAATCCTCCTATAGACAACCACTAAGCCTATAGCCTAGTGGATAGAGGCTCTGTCTCTCTATGGCAGGTGGAGTGTGGAGGTTGTGGGTTCAAATCCTGCGATGGGCAAAAAATTATTTGATTGAATTAAATAGAGACCTTATGTGTGAGGATTGGACAGACCACCGCCTGATGACATGGTCCCTGCTCTGCTGCTAACCCGACACATCTACACAAAGGATTCCCTGCCAATGTCTGCTCTGGGGAAACCCCGGGAGATGTGCAAACACCATAAATGAATAGATGGTGATATCTCCCTGATGACTTATGTCACAGTACATCATACAATGATGTCATAGTACAGGGATAATGAGCAGAGTCACAGTATACGGATTATATACATAGTGATGTCACAGTGCATCATACAGGTTCATCATACAATGATGTCATAGTACAGGGATAATGAGCAGAGTCACAGTATACGGATTAAATACATCTATAGGGAGACAGGGTTAAGTCTCCAGGACGGACCAGGGAGCACAGGGCGGGGTGGCCATATGTGAGGTGGATAGGGCAGGGCAGGGCTGCTAAGGTTCTTCATCAGCAATCAGGGGAGGTAAAGGGAAGGGCTGGGAGTGGATGGTGAATTATACTTTGCCCCCGGGCACGTCCCACTACCACTCCGCCCACCTCCTGCAATCAGCGGCGAACCTGGGCCCCGTAATACGTTGCCACATTGTTGTGGTGGGCCCCTTTGGAGCTCTGGGGCCCGTAATATGTCGCCACATTGTTGTGGTGGGCCCCTTTGGAGCTCTAGGGCCCTGGCACTTGCCCAGGTCAGCTGGGTGCTGACGCCCGGCCTGAGCCTGTGTTACAATGTAACAGTTGCACAAAATCCTCCCATAGACAACCACTAAGCCTATAGCCTAGTGGATAGAGGCTCTGTCTCTCTATGGCAGGTGGAGTGTGGTGGTTGTGGGTTCAAATCCTGGGATGGGCAAAAAATTATTTGATTGAATTAAAAAGAGACCTTATGTGTGAGGATAGGACAGACGGTAATATCACCCTGATGACATGGTCCCTGCTCTACTGCTAACCCGACACATCTACACAAAGGATTCCCTGCCAATGTCTGCTCTGGGGAAACCCCGGGAGATGTGCAAGCACCATAAATGAATAGATGGTGATATCTCCCTGATGATGCTCTGCACCAACCCGATACTTGTCTCAAAAGGATTTCTGCCATACATCTGTAGAGTCTGCAGAAGTCATTCAGTACCGCAAGTAACAGAAACCTGGTATTGAATCCTTCTGGCTTTGAAAGTATACTAGGTGGGACATAGAGCCGGGACAACCCTAGCCAGTGCAGAATCTAGGCGGAATATTTGGCACAATCTCCCAGCTGCCCGTGATAGCGGAACAGAGGTGAAAAACCGGAACTGTCCTGCCAAATCCAGGACGGTTGGGAGCTATGGGTGATGTACAGGAATAGACATTACAGAAAGTGTGATGCATATGGATTGGGACCCGTGCCCCGGATCTTTTACCACCCTAGCAACACCCCTGCTTATAACACTCTGATTATAACACTCTGCTTTCTCACATCTTCAGATATCTGCTAAACGTAGATGCCTACAACTAAATCAGTGACTGATTCCCTCATATTATCTGGCGACACACCAATATGCTTCTCTATTTTTCAATTATTAATTATAATTGTGTGAATGCAGCCTCTATTTCGGTTGGGCGACAAAAGCGACTGACGTTTGGATTCAGTTTATGATGACACAGAAGCCTCAGGCTCCCTTTCCTTCGGGAGCCATCTCAGGCTCGCAGTCCGGGACGAACCTGTTGGTCGTTTAACGAAGGCCACGGCCGCTTCCTTGCATCCTGTAAGTTCAAACACGAGTGCTCCATATGTGGTGGGGCCCATTCCGCTCTCCGATGCTTTAAGAGGCAGAGACCCCCTTCAAAATCTTCCACAGCTGTCAGGGGGGAGGACTCCAGTTTAGGTACAAAGGATGCGGCCATGGCTAGACAGTTACCACCTGAAACAGAAGGCAAAAGTGCTGCTTGACGGTTTTACCTTTGGTTTTGTGATCCCATTTGTACCGCGTGACGGTCTGATGTTGTCAGGTAATCTTAAATCGGTTAGGGACAACGAGTTACTGGTTGAAGAAAAATTGTTAAAGGAGGTTGAATTGGGTAGGATGGCGGGCCCCTTTTTGGTGCCGCCTTTTGAAAACTTGTCTCTCCGCTGGGTTTGGTCACCGGAGGGTGACTCTGTCAATGATGGTATTCCCCGGGAGGAGGTGGCTGTTTCTTATACATCCTTTGACAAGGCGATTCTCTTGGTGAATAAAGCCGGTCCGGGGGCCCTTATGGCTAAGTCGGACATTGAGTCGGCTTTCCGCCTCCTCCCGGTGCATCCGTCCTGTTTTCATCTGTTGGGTTGCAAAATTAACGATTCTTTCTTTGTGGACATGTGCCTCCCGATGGGTTGCTCTATATCTTGCAGGTTTTTTGAAATGTTTAGCAGTTTTTTGGAGTGGGTCGTTCGTTTAGAGGTTGGTTCGAATTGGGTCATTCATTATTTGGATGATTTTTTGTTTGTGAGTCCGAATGACTCTCACGATTGCTTAAGACTATTGAACCTGTTCCGTCACTTGGCGGAGTTTTTCAGCGTTCCTTTGTCGGCAGAGAAGACTGAGGGTCCCACTCGTAGTCTGACCTTTTTGGGTATTTTGATTGACTCAGAAAATATGACTCTCAGCCTCCCTGCCGATAAATTGGAACGTTTGCGGGGCTTGGCTTTTGATTGGCTTTTGATTGCAGAATTTTTCCCATGGTAGAGCTTTTGCAGGAGGGTTGTGCTGGCTACAGCTGGGTACTTCGAAGCATATCACCATATACGTTTGTCGGCGGTGTTTGAAAGACAATTTGCGGGTCTGGAGGACCTTTTTGACTGATTCAGTACTGGTGGATTGACGGCATTTACTTGAGCCGGGATTGACACGCTGACTTAACAGTTATATACAGACGCAGCAGGATCGGTGGGGTACGGTGCTATTTTTGGGAAGCAGTGGTCGGCGGAACGTTGGCCTCCGCAGTGGTTGGAGATGGAATTCCCAAAGAATTTGACCTTGCTAGAACTCTTTCCGATTTTAGTGGCGGTGGAACTTTGGGGTCATGAGATGGCGAATAAAAGGATTTGTTTTTGGTCGGACAATGAAAGTACGGTCCGGGCCCTGAACGGTCTCACCTCCAGTTCTCTACAGGTTCTAGCTCTGCTTAGGCATCTGGTTCTGCGATGTTTGCAGTTGAATATAGTCTTCAGGGCTAGGCATGTTCCTGGCGAGGTTAATGTGGTTGCTGATGTGTTATCTCGTTTCCAGCTGCAGCGGTTCAGGGATTTCCACCCCCTGGCGGACCCGGAGGGGTCCCCCTGCCCCCCCCTCCTGTGGGACCTTGTAGTGAACAGTGTTGATTCCTTAGACCTATTTCTTTCGCTTTGCTGCAACGCTTATGCACAGTCGCTGTGGACGTATGCTCTTCACCGTTTGAGGTTTTATTGCTTCAGTGCAGTTTTGTGTTAGCTTTCTTTTGCGCCATGCGAGTTAGCGAGTTAGTGGCTGCTTCAGGCCCAGCGCAGGCTGGTCTTGGGGAGGGAGATGTCCTGTTAGTTGGGGAGTTTGTCAAAGTGTATATAAAACGATCTAAGACAGACATATATGGCTCAGGGTGTTGGTTGTCGGTCGGTAAAGCGGGTGGCCCATTTTGTCCGGCTCAATAACTGAGTAGTTTTATTGCGCAGCGCCCCATGGCTCAAGCTTTTTTGTGTCATCAAGACGGGTCCCCCCTGACCAAGTTTCAATTTACTTCACTGTTTAGGAAAGCTTTGTCCCTGGCAGACGTTCCGGCAGCGGAGTTTGGGACCCAGTCATTCCGGAAAGGCGCTGCGACGACGGTGGACGCTGCTGGGCTTTCAGATGGGGATATCATGCGCATTGGCAGATGGAAATCTGATTGTTTCAGGCGTTATGTTCGCCCAAACTTGTTGTTGGACTAATTGTTTTTTCTTTTTAGATTTCCCCCGGCCTAAGGTTTGGCTGGTCGGCCATTCTTATATATATTGGGCGGCTCGGCGGGCCGCAATTCTGCCAGGAGATTTAAACCTGGGTTTCACCAATGCGGACCTGTCTTGGAGAGGAATCAAGGGCCTGATATGGCTTCAAGTCCTGCCTGAGGTGGTTACGATCAGCAAGTCTTCCCCGGGCCTGACGGTGCTGGTGGTACATGCCGGAGGAAACGACATGTGTTCAACACATCTGGCCGAGTTGATTTCAGTTATGAAGTCGGACTTTGAACATTTCACGGCCTTCTTCACGGACTTGGTGGTGGTATGTTCAGAGATCGTGCCACGAGGAATCTGGAATGGTGCCCGTAACCCCGACTCCATCGAAAGAGCGCGGCGTATGTTGAATATGTGGGTTGCACGTTTTGTTAGGTCCAGATGTGGTGTAGTGGTTCGGCAGCTGGAGGGCGATAATGCAGGCCTCATGAGGGAGGACGGTGTTCACCTCAATGATATCGGCTTGGATATTTTCCTTTCTGGGTTGCAGGATGCCATTGAGAGGGCCTTATTCCTCTTGTGTGTGGGTCGGAGCACAGTGTAGGGTTACACTGTTCTCCTAGTGGCCTGTGGTGGAATCTTGACCCTCTCGGCTGGTAGTTAAATCACCTGATGGAACAACTAGGACATGCCCCCGCGGAGGCGGGGCCAGGAATGCAAGGTGAAGTTTAGGGAAAGGGTCCGGGTTCCCCCCACAGGTCGCTTATTTTGTTATTGTAAATAATAAAGCTGTGGCCGACCCCCAGTTTTTTATCCCAAAAATTGTGTTGTGTGTTAGTTTTTTGGAAGGGGGGAACGGGGTGCATTTTGGTGGGTAAACCATTAATACGGTCAGTCTGCTCAGCCCGCAGGCTGTATAAGCGGGGGGGCTGCAGGACTGGCCGTGCTCTTCTCCTTTAAGGGGCATGGTCCCTCCTGCTTCCCACCTCCCCTTTCCTTCTCTGCTGGCCTCCCGTTGGTGGCCAGCGAGTTCCGCTGGCCATTTGGGGGCAGCGGTCCAGGATATTTATTCTTGAGCGCAGAGCTAGCCCATCCTCTTTTGAATGCTCCGCGCACAAGAGATCCCCCCCCCCCCCCCCATGTTTCTACTGTTTTTTTTTTGCTTGTTAATATTTTATTCTTTGCTGTTTTGTTATTGCATTGTTCATGTTGTTGTTGGTAGTCACAGCTTGGCCTGTGGTGGAATCTTGACCCTCTCGGCTGGTAGTTGAATCACCTGACGGAACAACTAGGATATGCCCCCGCGCAGGCGGGGCCAGGCAAGCAAGGTGAAGTTTAGGGAAAGAGTCCGGGTTCCCCCCACAGGTCGCTTATTTTGTTATAGTAAATAATAAAGCTGTGGCCGACCCCCAGTTTTTTATCCCAAAAATTGTGTTGTGTGTTAGTTTTTTGGAAGGGGGGAACGGGGTGCATTTTGATGGGTAAACCATTAATACGGTCAGTCTTGTTTAAAACAGAGGACCGGGTAGGTGGCCCTCCAGAAAAATTAAATACATAGAGTACTATAGCTAGAGCCAGTTGGCCCTGTTGCCAGTTTCTTCTGCTTTAGTGTACAAAGAGGAGGAGAAGGAGGAAAATGAGGAGGAGGAGTGCATAAATTATTCAGGTTGAGCTTCCTTCACCTGGTGGAGAATGGAAATCCTGAGAAATCCAGGCTTTATTAATCTTGATAAGCGTCAGCCTGTCAGCGCTGTCAGTTGACAGGCGTGTACGCTTATCGGTGATGATCCCACCAGCTGCACTGAAAACCCGCTTGGACAGCACACTAGCGGCAGGACAGGCAAGAACTTCCAAGGCGTACAGCGCCAGTTCGTGCCACATGTCCAGCTTTGAAACCCAGTAATTGTAGGGAGCTGTGTGATCTTTTAGGACGATGGTATGGTCAGCTACGTATTCCCTCACCATCTTTCTGTAAAGATCAGCCCTACTCTGCCGAGACTGGGGACAGGTGACAGTGTCTTGCTGGGGTGACATAAAACTGGCAAAGGCCTTGTAAAGCGTACCCCTGCCAGTGCTGGACAAGCTGCCTGCTCGCCTACTCTCCCTCGCTACGTGTCCCGCAGAAGTATGCCCTCTGCCGCTAGCGGTGTCAAAAGGGAAATACTGTTTCAGCTTGTGCACCAGGGCCTGCTGGTATTCATGCATTCTCACACTCCTTTCCTCTCCAGGGATGAGAGTGGAAAGATTTTGCTTGTACCTTGGGTCCAGGAGAGTGAATACCCAGTAATCGCTGCTGGAATAAATTCTTTGAATGCGAGGGTCACGGGATAGGCAGCCTAGCATGAAAGCTGCCATATGCGTATTCATCCGAGCAACGAGCAGTTACGAGTACGCTAATGCTCGAACGAGCATCAAGCTCAGACGAGTGTGTTTGCTCATCTCTAAACTTTAGTCCTTTATTGGTAAAAAATTGCACTGTTCCTTGTTGGTAGAGTTACAGTCAGAAAAAAACAGGTGGGGTAAAAAAATGGGAAAATGTGGAAAAGCCTTTGACCCCATGTAAAGGATATATAATGGTGCAAGTCAAGTCGGGGAGTCTTGTGTGGAGTTCTGGGATGCCGGTTGTCTTCAGGTTGCCATATTGGAGGAGGAGCAGGGGCTGACATATTCAGTTCCTAGTCTGTCATATTTGGGATGGGCAAGTACCATATGGGGCAGATAGGTCCAGATCTTCAAAGGATCTCAGGGTTGCAGACTTTCCATCCTTTTAAGCTGTCAGCCTGAACAGGAAGCCCCAACAGTATAAGGCACTGTTCTTCTGCAGGATATCTAGGAGCGGCTGAAGGAGACGTCTTTTCTGTAGAGTGAGGCATGATAGGTCCTGGTATAGCTGGACCTTACAACCTTCAAAGTTCAAATCCTGTTGCTTCCTAGCTGCAAGCATAATTCGTTCTCTGAGTTTAAAGTCGGGTAGACAAAAAATAATGTCCTTTGGGCAACCATTAGGGGACTTGGGCCACAGTGCCCTGTGAGATCAAACTTCATTTGCATGGCAGGCTTGGCTAGGGTAGAAGCAAAAGGGTAGTCAGTGGGGCACATGTATCATAGTTTTTTCTTTCTTTTGTGAATTACACAGACATTTGGCAGCTCTGGGGCGCATTGTGGGAGACATTACTGGGGGCCTGTGTGGGGACAATATTGGGGGGCTGTGTGGGGGACAATACTGGAGGGTTGTATGAGGACATTACTGCAGGGCTGTGTGGGGGACATTACTGGAGGGCTGTGTGGGAGACATTACTGGAGGGCTGTTTGGGGACATTTCTGGGAGGGATGTGTGGGGACATTACTGGGGGCTATGTGAAGGACATTACTGGGGGGCTTTATGGGCACATCACTGGGGGCTTTGTGGGAGACTTTACTAAAGCAGTGTGTGGGGACATTAC